>NC_069463.1:8065946-8100147 GCF_026875155.1 Cherax quadricarinatus | reverse complement strand
TAGACATATACAGGGGCTTCATAATAGAGGCACTATATAGTGGAGCTTCGTAATAGAGGAAGGAAGTATAGAGTGGAGCTTCATAACAGAGGCAGTATACAGTGGAGCTTCACAACAGAGGCAGTATACAGTGGAGCTTCATAACAGAGGCAGTATACAGTGGAGCTTCATAACAGGGCAGTATACAGTGGAGCTTCATAACAGAGGCAGTTACAGTGGAGCTTCAAAACAGAGGAGTATAAGTGGAGCTTCACAACAGAGGCAGTATACAGTGGAGCTTCATAACAGAGGCAGTATACAGTGGAGCTTCATAACAGAGGCAGTATACAGTGGAGCTTCATAACAGAGGCAGTATACAGTGGAGCTTCATAACAGAGGCAGTATACAGTGGAGCTTCATAACAGAGGTAGTATACAGTGGAGCTTCATAACAGAGGCAGTATACAGTGGAGCTTCATAACAGAGGCAGTATACAGTGGAGCTTCATAACAGAGGCAGTATACAGTGGAGCTTCATACAGAGGCAGTATACAGTGGAGCTTCATAACAGAGGCAGTAATACAGTGGAGCTTCATAAACAGAGGTAGTATACAGTGGAGCTTCATAACAGAGGCAGTATACAGTGGAGCTTCATAACAGAGGCAGTATACAGTGGAGCTTCATAACAGAGGTAGTATACAGTGGAGCTTCATAACAGAGGCAGTATACAGTGGAGCTTCATAAAGAGGCAGTATACAGTGGAGCTTCATAACAGAGGCAGTATACAGTGGAGCTTCATAACAGAGGCAGTATACAGTGGAGCTTCATAACAGAGGCAGTATACAGTGGAGCTTCATAACAGAGGCAGTATACAGTGGAGCTTCACAACCGAGGCAGTATACAGTGGAGCTTCATAAACAGAGCAGTATACAGTGGAGCTTCATAACGAGGCAGTACTATAGTGGAGCTTCATAACAGAGGCAGTATACAGTGGAGCTTCATAACAGAGGCAGTATACAGTGGAGCTTCATAACAGAGGCAGTATACAGTGGAGCTTCACAACCGAGGCAGTATACAGTGGAGCTTCATAACAGAGGCAGTATACAGTGGAGCTTCATAACAGAGGCAGTACATAGTGGAGCTTCATAACAGAGGCAGTATAAAGTGGAGCTTCATAACAGAGGCAGTATACAGTGGAGCTTCATAACAGAGGCAGTATACAGTGGAGCTTCATAACAGGCAATACAGATCAATCTCGGGGATTAACATTATATTTCAGGGTTCATATTTAAATTATAAAATCCTCTCAGTTGTTGAAGATATCATTGTCATTAGTAACTCCCTAAGAATTAGTAACCCAGGAGAACCCAGTGAGGCTTATTTCCAGTGACGGCTGGATGTTCTGGAAACCTCACGTATCTTACTGCCAGCTTATTTCCAGTGACGGCTGGATGTTCTGGAAACCTCACGTATCTTACTGCCAGCTTATTTCCAGTGACGGCTGGATGTTCTGGAAACCTCACATATCTTACTGCCAGCTTATTTCCATTGACGGCGGGATTTTCGGGAAAACCTCACGTATCTTACTCCCAGAATTAAATTTTTCCAAACGGGGGGTTGGGTTCAAACCCCACTAATTTTATGGGGTTTTTCCAACGGGGGGTTTTTGGGGAAACCCACGTTTTTATTTCCAAAGGGGCTTATTTCCCAAAAACCCCCCCGGTTTTTTTTTGGGGAAACCCCCCGGGGTATTTACTAAAAAGGTTTAATTTCCAAACGGGTGGAGGGTTCAAACCCCCTCCCCTTATGGTTACTCCCCCCCTTATTTTCCATCCCCCCGGGGGGAGGGTTCAAACCCCCACGGAATTTATTGCCATTTAACCCACGGGATGGGAAAGGGTTCCCTTAAACCCACAAGGGTATTTTGCCATCCCCCCAAAGGAAATTGGTTCCTAAACCCTAAAACGGTTATTTAACTCCCCCCCTTTATTTCCCTCCCCGGGGGGAATTTCCCTAAACCCAGGGGGTTTTTATTTAACCCGGGTTTTTTTTCATCCCCCCGGGGGGGAGGTTTGGGAAACCCCCGGGGGTTATTTCCCCCCTCCGGGGTTATTTCCAAACGGTGGAGGGTTCCCTAAACCCACGGGGGGTTATGGTTTTTTTCCCCAAGGAGGGGAGGTTTTCCGGGAAACCCCAAAATTATTGCCACTAAACCCCAAGGGGGGAGGGTTCTAACCCCAAACCACATTTTTTAAATTGCACTTTTCCAGGGGGGAGGGGGGGATTTCCTAAACCCAAAAATTTGGGGGGTTTTTTCCCCAAGGGGATTTTTTGGAATGTTAAACCCCCACCCAAAATTATTGCCATTTACCAAACGGGGGGAGGGTTCCCTAAACCCAGGGGTTTTTTTAATCCAAAACCTTTTTGGGTATTGATTTACCACCCACAGGAGGGGTTTGTCCCCTACCCCCCAAAAAGGGTGGGAATGGTGTCCCTACCACCCACGGGGTGGGAAATGGTGTCCCTTACCCAAAAGGGTTGGTTTTTCCCCACCACCCAAGGTTTGGGAATGGTGTCACCCACCCCCAGGGGGGTATTTTTGCCCAAACCCCCCACAGGAAGGGAAAAGGTGTCATACCACCCACAGGATGGGTTTGGGTCCACCCACCCACCCACGGGAGGGGGTTTTTGGTGTCACCCCCCCAAAGGGAAGGGTATGGTGTCACTCCACCCACGGGGGTGGGTATGGTTTTACTACCACCCACGGGGTGGGAAATTGGGTCACACCCCCACAGGAGGGGTTTGGTGCCTCCCACCCAAAGGGGGGTTTTGGTGTCATCCCACCCACAAAAGGGAATGGGTCACTACCCCCCAACATTTGGGTTTGAGTCACTACCCCCACAGGATGGGTATGGTGTCACAACCACCCACGGGAGGGGTTATGGGGTCACTAAAACCCACAGGATGGGAAAGGTGTCACTACCCCCCGGGAAGGGGAAAGGTTCACTACCCCCACGGGATGGGTTTTGGTGTCACAAACCCCCACAGGATGGGTGGGGGTTGTCACCCCCCCACCCAAAGGGGGTTTATGGTGCACTACCACCCACAGGGGTTTTATGGTGTCACTAACCACCCCAGGGGGGGTTGGGTGCCCCCCCAAACCCCACGGGAGGGGAAAGGGGGCCCACAACCACCCCCAATGGGTATGGTGTCACAAACCCCCCACAGGAGGGGATGGTGCCCCCTTCCCACCCACAGGAGGGGTTTATGGTGTCACTCCACCCACGGGAAGGGTAGGGTTTGTCACTACCCCCCACGGATGGGTAGGGGTGAAATCCCCCAACCCAAGGATGGTTTGGGTTGGTCACTTACCCCCCACAGGTGGGAAAAGGTGTCACAAAATCCACCCCGGGTTTGGGAAAGGTGCACTACCACCCACGGGAGGGGTATGGTGTCACAACCACCCAAAGGATGGTATGGTGTCACCCCACCCACGGGAAGGGTATGGTGTCACTCCCACCCCACAGGAGGGGTTTTTTTTCCCACCCCCCACCCAAAAGGATGGGAAATGGTGTCACTACCACCCCAGGATGGTTTTGGTGTCACTACCCCCCCCACGGGTGGGGTTTATGGTGTCACCCCCACCCACGGGGTGGGTATGGTTTCACCACCACCCAGGAGGGGTTTATGGTTCACTCCCAAACCCCACAGTGGTTTTTGGTGTCCCTATCACCCACGGGATGGGAAAGGGCCCACTCCCCAACCCACAGGATGGGTATGGTGTCACTACCACCCCCCAGGATGGGTATGGGTCACTCCCACCCACGGGGAGGGGTTGGTGTCACAACCCCCACAGGGGGGTATGGTTTTCCCCTTAACCCCCCAAAGGGAAAAGGGTATGGTGTAAATTCCACCCACGGGAAAGGGGTAGGTGTCATTTACCACCCACGGGTTTGGTAGGGTTTTCCCACTCCCACCCCCCAGGAGGGTATTTTTTTACTACCACCCACGGGAAGGGGTTTGGTGTCACTACCACCCACAGGGGGGGAAATGGTTAAAACTACCAACCCACAGGGTGGGTAGGGGTGTCATTTACCCCCCACGGGAGGGGTTTTGCTGTCACAAAACCAACCCACAGGTTTGGGTATGGTGTCCAAACCCCCCACAGGTTGGGAAAATGGTGTCACTCCCCCCACAGGGGGGAAGGTGTCACTACCACCCACGGGGTTTGGTTTTGGTGTAACTACCCCCCAACAGGTTGGTTTTGGGCACTACCCCCCACAAAATGGGTAGGGTTTTGTCACAAACCACCCACGGGAAATTGGTTTGGTGCCCACTACCCCCCAAAGGTTTTGGGTAGGGGTTGCACTACCACCCAAAAGGTTTTGGGTTTTTGGTGTCCAACCACCCACGGGAAAGGGAAAGGTGTCACTACCACCCACAGGGAGGGTAGGGTGTCCTACCACCCACAGGATGGGTAGGGTTTGTCACAACCACCCACAGGAATGGGTAAAAAGGTTTTTTTCCACTCCCCACCCACAGGGGGGTTGGTGTCCCTACCCCCCACAGGATGGTATGGTGCACAAACCCCCCCTTTTTCCCCCCAAAAGGGTTTGGGTTGGTCCACAAACCACCCACGGGGGGGAAATTGGTTTTCACTAAACCCCCCGGGTTTTGGTTGGTGTCACTACCCCCAAAAACCGGGATTGAAAGGTGTCACTACCACCCACAGGAGGGTATGGTGTCACAAACCACCCCAGGTTGGGAAAGGGTGTCACTACACCCCCCAGGTTTGGGTAGGGTTTGTCACTACCACCCACAGGGGGGGGTTTATGGTGCCTAACCCCCCCACGGGAAATGGGATGGGGTCACTACAACCCACAGGGGGGGGGGTATGGGGGCCCATACCCCCCCCAGGATGGGAAAGGTGCCCCACAAACCACCCAAAATTTTTTTAAAAATTAAAAGGGGGTTTATAAAGGATGGGTAGGTGTCACTAACCCCCCCAAAAGGTTTGGGTATGGTGGTCACTCCCACCCACGGATGGGTAGGGTTTGTCATACCACCCACGGGTTTTTGGGTTTATGGTGTCATTTACCCACCCAGGGGTGGGTATGGTGTCACAACCCACCCACAGGAGGGGTAGGGTGTCACTACCCCCCAAAAGGGGTGGGTAGGGTGTCCAACCCCCAAACAGGGGGGGAGGTGTCCTACCCCCCAACAGGGGGGTATGGTTTTATTACCCCCAAACCAGGGGGTTAGGGTTTGTCACTACCCCCCCACAGGGGGGGGTTATGGTGTCACTACCCCCCCAAAAGGGTTGGGTATGGTGCACTAAAACCCACAGGGGGGTTTTTGGTTTTCAAAAACCCCCACAGGGGGTAGGGGTTTTCACTCCCACCCACAGGGGGGGTATGGTGTCACAACCACCCACGGGGTGGGTATGGGGTCACTACCACCCACGGGGGGTATGGTTTTCACTACCCCCCAACAGGGGGGTATTTGTGTCCTACCCCCACAGGGGGGGTTGGTGTCACTCCCACCCACGGGAATGGGTATGGTGTCATACCACCCACGGGTTTGGTATGGTGCCCACTACCACCCCCCGGATGGGTTTGGTGTAAACCCTACCACCCACGGGGAAGGGTAGGGGTGTCACTACCCCCACAGGGGGGGTTTTTGGGGGGTCACTACCCCCCACAGGGTGGGTAGGGTGTCACTACCCCCCAACGGGGTGGGAATGGGTCAAAACCCACCCACAGAGGGTAGGGGGAACTACCACCCACGGGTTTTGGGTATGGTGTCATTTACCCCCCAAAAAGGTTTGGGTAGGGTGTCACTACCCCCCACGGGAAAGGGTATGGTGCCCACAACCACCCCAGGATGGGAAAGGTTAACTACCCCCCACAAGGGGGGGTATGGGTCATACCACCCACAGGATGGGAAAGGGTTGTCACTCCCCACCACGGGGTGGGTAGGGTGTCATACCACCCAAGGGGGGTAGGGTTTTCCCACACCCCCCAAAGGGGGGGTTTAAGGTGTCACTACCACCCCGGGGTGGGAAAGGGGTTTCCGGGAAACTGCCATTTGGTTGTTCAATTCTGGGTTTGGGGGACTCTTTTCTCTTTGGTCTCCATTCCGCTTTATTTTAACTAAATTTAATTATGGGGGGCCCAGCTATATTTATTTTTCCCCCGAAAAAACCTTTTTTTTTTTGTACTTTTGATTCCATTAACCCAGTGTTCCGGGTTTGGGAAAGTGCCCTTTTCCTCGCCTCACAAACTACTCTCCGCCATTCACCCCCCGGGTTTCAAAGGGGAAAAATGTTCGCATGTTTCCTAATACCTGGTCCCTGTTCACCGGCGAAATTTTGGTACCTGAAAACGGGTGGGGGTGGCATCCGGGGGGGAAAAGATTTAAGGCCCACGTTTGGAAATAAGAAAATCCTCGATGAGGGCACTGATTTTTTTGGGGTTATCCGGGGTTGGTTTACCCCCCGGGTTTAAAAAATCCGAATAAAATCTTATCATATCAAAGGTTCCCATCTGTGCCTAAGGGGTTTTTATTTCCTTTCCCGATCGAGAGCTTTATAAAAAGGCAAGGGAAAAATTTTGTAGGTTTAGTGTGACGTCACTTTTGTCAACTGTGTTGTCGGTTTTGTAAGGGCCTTCCCCATCCTTCTATCCCAAATGGAAACATGTCAGTAGAAACTTCTCTTTTTGATAGCACCCCTATTTTCTATGCCCCCCTTTTCCCTTTTCCGTATTCATTTTTTTGGGATTTCCCCTTAATTTACCCCCCAATTGTGCCCAATCCAGGATCCCCTTTTCCCCTTTCCCTTTTGGGGGGGAAAAGTTTGAGGGTGGAATTGTTTTTTAAATTGGGGGAGGAGTCAGTTCCCTATTGTTTCTTTTTTTTTATTTTTTAAACCAATTGATCTCATTATCAAAAACTTTTTTTTTCCCCGACGGTTTTGCCGGGGTTCATTAATTAGTAGTTTATTATTGTAAAAACTAAATTTTTACATTTTGTACAATCTGCCTCAACATTCTAGTGGGTCTCAGACTCCGAAATGCATTAGGGCCTACCCCCCAAAAAAAAAATTTTTTTTTTCCTCATCCATTTTTTCTTATGAAACAATTTACAAAACCCCTCCCAGGATCCAGCTGGGTCCTTGAACACGTGAAGGATCTGGGCAAGGAGGAGACAGGCTGCTGCGAGGTTAACAGTCCATGACCTCTTTCATACAAGGGTCTTCCTCTCTCAGGCTGTTTTGCAGTAATCTCTAGACAATTTCGTAACCGTTGACAACAACAGTGGTCTGGGTTGGTCCACGATAAATGGTCTGGGTTACTGGCCATCATCTTACCATCACTGTCGTGTCTGGGAGACGACACTCTCCCGCCTGAGTATCCGACACACATGTTTTACAGGTATCTTACGGAAAAACGCTCAGCATTGCCGTCAATCAGCGGGTAGACAGAGTTTACTTCGTTATAATGTTGGTCGAATTACTGACAATATGTTAGGTAAAAGGACACAAGAGTAACTAATGTGACATCCTATTGTAACAACGTTTCGCTCTAAAGGAACTTTGTCAAGCCGTGACAACGGCTTGACAATGTTCCTGGAGAGCCAAACTTTCTCTCAGTATAATATCACATTATTTGTTCTTGTGTCCTTTTACCTTACAGAGTTTTAGGGACCTACATCCCCCACTGCCTGAACACTGCCCTTATGTCCTGGTTGCCCAGCCCGCACTCTAAACGTCCGGGGCTGACACTGCCCTGACGTCCTGGTTTGGCCCAGTCCCAAACCCTTGACCAGACTCCTCAGACTTCTTATCATATCTTTTCCCCAATTTTAAAAAAAAAAAACTCTCCCTCCCCACCACTGCTCTGTGATCTCACATTTTCCTTTTTCAGCACTTTTAGGGACATTACAGCGCATAAACCCTTTCGGGTTTTAAAACGTTTTTTTGATTATTTTTAAAAAAAGGGTGAGCATTTTAAAAGGAAGTGAACATTAATGTGGGAGAACATTATAATTTTTATAAATATATATATAAAATTATATAAAATATATAATAAATATAAAATATTTTTAAAAAAAAAAAACATAAAGACAAAATTTTTATGCATGACTAAACCTGGGGGGAGGGACTGGATCAACTGGATGACGGGAAATAACTGGATACTGGATCAATTTGGGTGACGGGAAATCAACGGAGGGACGGGATAAAACTGGAGGGATTTGATCAACTGGATGACTGGTAAATGTGATTTTCCTTATCCGGGAAAAACATAGTGGAAAAATATTTATTTGGGTGAAGACTTACTCAGCCCTGTAAAACAACTTCAGACAGTATTCCCAAGGCTGGCTCCCCCCGGGGGAAAATTTTAAGGGAATAGAAAAAGAAATAATAACAAAACAAACAAAAACATTTATTATATAAAAAAATAAAAAATAAAAACATTTAAAATATAAAAATATTAATCCTACATTAAAAAAATGAAAAATGAAAAATATAAATTTATAACGAATTTAAGCTTTTAAATTTTATAAAAGGGGGTCTGGTGTTGGTGACACTGTTGTTGAAAAACGTAGCTTGGGGTTTTGGGGGGGGGGGGGGCGCAGGGGTGGTGACCACCACTGGCTAGATCTTCACAGATTATTCCGTGAGTATAATATCCCGATGACAGGAAAGCAGGTTTTTTTACCGCTGCAATGATGGGGGGTTTTATGTCCTGCAATTTCATACAGGTGTACAGGTACTTCAATACAAAATGGAGACGTCTCTGGACGTTAGTCCTCTGTTCTGCTCGTTGATCTGCAGGTGACCCTCTCTGACATCCAAGCTGGAAAGATAGACAGGTTACCCCACTGCTTAAATAATCACTCTCCATGGCAAGTGTATACTACTCAAAAGACGTGGTGATTATTACAACAGTCAACATAGAGCAAGGCTGAAAGGACTAAGTTTGTTATTGGTCAAAAGTGAAGCTTTTAACCAATAAATCCACTAGAATACAAGGCAGGCATGTACTTACAGTAGTGTTGGGAGCTGTGAGTCGAGTGATTTACTGTTTGACCAGAGCACCACACGTCACCTTTCGAGGGGGGGGGGGGAAGAGGGAGGGGAAGGGATAGCGGGAGCTAGACTGACCCTACGTTAACAAGCAGCTGGCAGTCAAACTATAACTTTCGGGGAGAGGGAAGAAAGGCGGAAGCTTGACTTACCCTACCTTAACTAGTAGCCGGTAATGAAACTATCGTTACTATATCTCTACTCCTATCTATTGAACTTTTCCCTCACATATCTCAAGATGTTGTTGGATCATATTTAACACAGGTATTCCAACAAGTATACCACAGGTACACTCTAAGGGGGATACCTATACCAAAGGTATCCCCCTTGCAGTAAAACAGCAAACAATAGAGCCAGTGCAGGTTCAAGACACATGTGAACGGGACCAAAGTCTCTTCTGGCTAAAAAAAAAAACAATTATGGCCAAATATTTTATGAGCATAAGGACTAAAATAACAGATCTTACTACCCATGTTGACCCTAAATTACACATGACATCATAACAAGTCCAGCCCAGAGGAGTGTGTCTGGGATAATACTGCCTCTGATGGTAGTGTGCACAGGTGTAGTATTGTAGCCTGCACACCTGCTTGTAGCAAGCACACCTGGCTGTAGCCTGCACACCTGCTTGTAGCAAGCACACCTGGCTGTAGCCTGCACACCTGCTTGTAGCATGCACACCTGGTTGTAGCCTGTACACCTGCTTGTAGCCTGCAGACCTGCATGTAGGCTGCACACCTGGCTGAAGCCTGCACACCTGCTTATAGCCAGCACCCCTAGTTTGTGTAATCGGGGCTGCACACTGCTTTAGCCGCTCACTTCTGCTTGTGGCCTGCACACTTGGTTGTTGCCTGCAAACCTGGTAGTTGCCTGCACACATGGTTGTAGCATGCGCACCGGCTTGTATTCTGCTCACCAGATTGTAGCCTACACACCTGGTTGTGGCCAGCACACCTGCTTGTAATCAGCACACTTGTTTGTAGCCTGCACACCTGCTTGTAGCCTGCTCACCTGCTTGTGGCCTGGACACCTGGTTCTAGGCTGCTCACCTGGTTGTAGCCTGCACACCTGCTTGTTGCCTGCACACCTGGTTGTAGTATGTGCACCGGTTTGTATTCTGCACATCAGATTGCAGCCTTCACACCTGTTTGTAGCCTGCACACATGCTTGTAGTCTGCACACCTGCTTGCAGGCTGCACACCAGCTTGTAGCCTACACACCTGCTTGTAGTATGCACACCTGCTTGTAGCCTGCACACCAGGTTGTAGCCTGCACACCAGGTTGTAGGCAGTACATCTGATTGTAGCCTGCTCACCTGCTTGTAGACTGCACACTTGGTTGTAGCCTGCACACCTGCGATTACCCTGCACACCTGGCTGTAGCCTGCACACCTGCTCGTATCTTGCACACCTGCTTGTTCCCTGCACACCTAGTTGTAAACTGCACACATGGTTTTAGCATGCACACCTGGTTGTAGCGTGCACACCTGTTTGTAGCCCGCACACCTGCTTGTATCCTGCACACCTGCTTGTATTCTACACACCTGCATATAGCCTGCTTCCCTGCTCTTAGCCTGCACACCTTCTTGTAGCCTGCACACTGTTTTAGCTGTTCGTCTGCTTGCAGCCTGCACACCTGTTGTAGCCTGCACACCCGCTTGTAGCGTACACACCTGGTTGTAGCTAACACCGAATGGTTGTAATCTGGACACCAGTTGTAGCCAGTACGCCTGGTTGTAGCCTGTACACCTGCTTGTAGCCTGCACACCTGCTTGCAGGCTGCACATCTGCTTGTGGCCTGCACACCTGATTGTAACCTGCACACCTGGTTGTTGCCTGCACACCTGGTTGTGGCATGCGCACCAGCTTGTAGTCTGCACACCTGCTTGTAGCCTGCACACCTGCTTGTAGCCTGCTCACCTGCTTGTACCATGCACGCCTGTTTGCAGTCTGCACACCAGGTTGTAGCCTGCACACCAGGTTGTAGCTTGCACCCCTGTTTGTAGCCTGCACACCTGCATGTAGGCTGCACACCTGGCTGAAGCCTGCACACCTGCTTATAGCAGGCACCTCTGTTTGTAGCCTGCACACCTGCTTGTAGCCTGCTCACCTGCTTGTGGCCTGCACACCTGATTGTAACCTTCACACCTGGTTGTTGCCTAAAATACCTGGTTGTGGCATGCGCACCAGCTTGTATTCTGCACACCAGATTGTAGCCTACACACCTGGTCGTAGCCAGCACCACTTGTTTGTAGCCTGCACACCGGCTTGTAGCCTGCTCACCTGCATGTGGCCCTGAACACCTGGTTCTAGGCTGCTCATCTGGTTGTAGCCTGCACACCTGCTTGTTGCCCGCACACCTGGTTGTTGCATGCACACCTGCTTGTTGCCCGCACACCTGGTTGTTGCATGCGCACCGGCTTGTATTCTGCACACCAGACTGTAGCCTTCACACCTGTTTGTAGCCTGTACACCTGATTGTAGCCTGCACACCTGCTTGCAGACTGCACACCTGCATGTGGCCTTCACACCTGATTGTAACCTGCACACCTGGTTGTGGCATGCGAACCGGCTTGTATTCTGCGCACCAGCTTGTACCTACCACCTCCTTGTAGCCTGCACACCTGCTTGTAGCATGCACACCTGGTTTTAGCCTGCACACCTGCTTGTAGCCTGCTCACCTGCTTGTAGTCTGCACACCTGATTGTAGCTTCCACCCCTGGTTGTAGCCTGTACATCTGGGTTGTAGCCTGCACACCTGGTTGTAGCCTGCATACCTGCTTGTAGTCTGGATAACTGCTTGTAGCCAGTACACCTGCTTGTAGCCTGCACAGCTGGTTGAAGCCTACACACTTGCTTGAAGCCTGCACACATGCTTGTAGCCTGCTCACCTGATTGTAGCCTGCACATCCGCTTGTATAGTGCACACATGGTTGTAACCTGCATACCTGGCTGTAGCCTGCATATCTGCATGTAGCCTCACACCTTTTTGTAGCCTGCACACATATTTACCTGTGCTTGGCTGCACATTGCTTGTAGCCGCACACCTCTTGTAGTGTGCACACCTGCTTGTAGCCCGCACACCTGCTTTTAGCCTGCACACCTGCATTGTAGCCTGTACGCTGCTAGTAGGCTGCACACCTGCTTGTAGCCTGCACACCTGGTTATAGTCTGCACACCTGCTTGTAATCCTGCACACTTCCCTTGTAACCTGAACGCCTACTTGTAGCCTGTACACCTGCTTGTAATTCTGCTCCCCACCCTGCTTACATCTGGCACACGCTCTGCTGTAGCCTGCTCACCTGTTTGTAGCCTGCTCACCTGTTGTAGCATGGCACCCTGGTTGTAGCATGCATACCTCCTTGCCATGCTGCAGCTGCTTGAAGCCGCACACATGTTGGTAGCCTGCTCACGAGATACACTCTAAGTATTGTAACCCTATTTTCCTTCTTTTAGAGCATAACAACTTTGTCAGAGAGGTTAGGGTAATAATAGTGATCCTCCCAGAATGCCTAATTTTAATTATAGTATATTCATAATACAACAAAAGCCAGAAATAATATACGAATTATCGTATATAAAGTTAAGAATGCATGTTTCTTTTCATTCTATAGTATCCAACATATACATAAGCTTTCATAACAGACGGATTAGGAGGAGATCCTAGATATAACATATATGTATATAGAGATTACTTTAATGTATGAAGGTCTTTGGTTTCCCAATTGAAGCAGTCAGAATAAAACAAAATATGTCTAGGCCGGCTAATAAACCTTGGCCATTACCTATGAGACGAGCAGAGTGTTCATCGTTGCTGCTACTTTCTTCACATGCTCGTCCCTCAACTTGAGCATACAGGTCAAGTGGGTCACGTACTTGACTCACCAACCTCATAGATGTTGAACATAAAGGGGGGGGAAAAAGGGGGGGTATACCATCGAACATCACGGCTAACCATACACACACCCGGCACACCGGGCAGCAGGCAGCGTTACTATACCTCCAATTAAACTTATGCCATGTTACATAAATTATAATAATTGTTAATAAGAAAATTAGCCTTAATAATACAAGGACGTTCATTTCCAATTTAGCTATTAAAGGAAATAACCGCAATGTAATATTAAAGGAAGGTTAACCATAGGGCATGACACCCCGTGCCCCCACAAGCAAATATCTCGTCGTTTAAGATGCTGATGGGTGTGGAAGAAACCACCCTGCTGTATAGGATGGAGTGTACATCATTCCAAGGTTAGTCATCCACTTGCTAGAACTGACCAGAAACACTGCGAGACTGCAAAGAATTTCCGTAGTTAGGCAATATATTAGGAGCGAGAGAGAACACTCGGCTAAAACGTTGCTCGAAACCCATTAATGTGAAAAATGGAGGATCCGGTAAGGTTGGATCCTTAAAGCCCAGCGTAAATTCTAACATTTTTGATTTCATGAATTTATGAAAGATAAAGGATAGGTCAGAGTACATATTTATCACATGAGGAGTATAACCGAGGTATATATCAAAGTGTTCCAAGTACCAATACTAAAGCCAGGGCTTCTTTTTCTATAGTTGAATAAGATCTTTGATATTCTTCAATTTATAGAAAAATAACATATTGGATGTAGAATATTACTGTTTTTGGAAGGATTGCAATAAGATCAGCACCTATTGCTGCAATCACTGTATCACTGGGCATCAGACATGGAGGGTGAAAGAGAATTGGAAATTGGTGCACGCATAACTGGGCAGAGGAAAGGAAACGTTTTTAAAACGTGTTAAAAGCTTGTTCACAATTCTCGTCCCATTAAATTTATATTTAGGACGGTCAATCTAGTAAGGGGGGAGGCAACATTGAAGCAAAGTTTGTGCAAAAACCCTGTAATAAGTAGCCATCCCAAAAATCGTTGGGAGGGCTTTCTTCCTGTCCCTGAGGCGTCGGAAAATTAAAATAGCTTGGACCTTTAATTGGTTCGGGGGCTACTAGTTCCCTTCCCTATTTTAAAACCGAGATATTTAATCTGGGCTTTAACAAAGTCCATTTTGTAAATTACAGTGAAATTTAATTTCTGCAATGCTTTCCAGTAGTTTGCCTAATCTTACTAAATGAGACTGCCAGTCATCACTAAAAACCACCAGGTCGTCTAAGTATGCCTCTACACACCTCTAAGGGTTGGACCTAAAATGTTCATAATTCTCTGGAAAGTGAAGGCGGCATTACACAAGTCCGAAAGTGCATAACCCTTATAACTAAATAGTCCATTCTTAACATACGAACCCGAAATCTCTTGGGTCCTAGGAAGTTAACGGCACCTGGTAATACCCTCTTCAGTAAGTCTAATCTGGTCACGAAAGTGGCACCGCTACAGCATCTATTAAATCATCAATCCTGGGTAATGGAAACCCATCTGGTTGGTGACTGAATTTACTTTACGGTAAATCCCGTGCATAGCGAGTAGACGGTACCATCGGGTTTTGGGACCAATAAACAGGGAGTGGCCCAAATGTCCAACTGGGTTTCGACAAATTATATTCCAGTAATGTATTTATTTCTTGTTGAATAATTCTTGCTTAGCAGGAGAGACCCGGTAAGGGATTGCTTATTGACTATCTTCTAACAATTCAATATCGTGTAAATCCCAATGTACAAGGAGTAGGGATATCTTTGAAGATGGAGTTATATTTAGTGATAACTCTTTTTATCTTGAGATTTTTGGGAGGTAGGAGATTTCTTCCAGGAAACGGTCTTAGTTTGTTTTAAAACTTCAAGAATTATGTAGTCTAAAATCTCTTCTTTCCCTTACAGTGGTCATTCCTTATTTCAGTGGATGTAGTTGAATAGAGGTAATAATAGTAGGGAGAAGACTAGACTCGTACTTCTTTAAGTTATCTATGTGATACACTCTTAATTAGTCTTACGACTCCTGGTTCACGGACCAGAAAATCACCTCATTTCTTTTGTTCTACTATTTCATATGGCCCCAAATATGCTAGGTTTTAAAGAATGTCCTGGAATTAAGTTTTTTAAACTACCACTAATTCATTGGCAGAGAATGAACGAGATTTAGCCTTTTGGTCCGTAAGATTTCTTCATTGGCTTGACTTCTGTCATTTTCAGGGCAGCTAAGCTTTTTAATTGGAGAGATGGTTTCTTTTTTCCAAAGCAGAGGTACTGGATGAAGAGGTCCTCTCTTCCTATCCAAAACCGTAAATATGGCTAGGGTCCTCGCACCTGATGTCCAAAAATCAAGTCAAATGGAAGTATTTAGTAACTTTCTTGTTTCGGCTTTCTACGGAGGGCGAAAGAGAAGAAAGGGTAAACCTTCGTCCCATTCACGAGAATATTGCTCACAGTAAGCACGTAAAGTAGATTTAAGGTTTGGTGGAATCTTTCCACACTGCTTGGGACGGCGATGATATGCTGTAAGAGGATCTGACTTTACTCCTAACGAGACCATAGCCTCTTTAAAAACCTTAGTAGACGTAAATTAGCACCTTGGTCAGAATTGAATTTCACGTGGTAAGCCTACTTGAGCAATAGAAAGCGTATCCAAAGCTCTTACTATATTTCTGGAATTTAATTTGGACATTGGGATCGCATCAGGATACCGCGTTGCCATAATATCTATGATAGTGAAGATATACTTGGTTAACCCTTTTTGTGCGGGGCAAACGGTCCTACACCATCAATAACTAAATCTTTTCAAAGGTTCTTCAGGAATTTTATTGGAAGTAAAGGGGCAGACGCGGGATTGTGCGCCATGTTTAGCCTATTATTTGAACAATCTGTGCATTTTTCCGTAGTTGTCAGCAATATAAGTTTCTCAATCTGAGGCCTAAAAAATGTATTTCTATTCATTTTCTCTGTCTTAACTAGACCCTAACATGACCTCCCAGTGATTATCATGTGCTAGTTTCAAAATAACCAATTACGTAAGGACGTGCACCACTAACAATGTTTCCCCTTTTGAACTCGAGTGCATTATCATTATTTCTCTTCCAAAGAAAACCGTCTTTCACTAAAAGGTAACCTTTCATCTTTATCCTTATTGTTAAACTTTTAACGTCCTTCAGAGCTAAAAGAAAATCTTCTTTATTATATTTCTAGCTAGGACCGCAGGACTGTTCAAAACTTTGTCACCTGTGGCGTCCTCGACTGAATTGCTTCGCTAAACAGAAGTTCAAACCTAATTCATCGGACATTTCTAAAGGCAGTTGAATATCCAAATTGTTGAGTTCTTAGCCATGGCTCTGGTGACCACATTAAGGGAAAAATCTACCCTGCCTCAGAGGCTTCTAAGGCATAATTTACTCACAAGGAATAACTAAAACCAGAGGCTCTCTGGCAAATCTCCAATTGAATCAATTTCGTTTCCCCGATTAATAGATCCACCACGCCGGCAAATGGAAAAGGTTTTATCTGAAAAGTCCCACATTGATCCACCTACAATATCCAGCAGTTCTCATAAAACCTTATAATAAGGGACCTTATTATAATGTGGCCTCTCCGTAAGCCTCTAATAATACGTTCTAGCTAGCCGGGTTCATTACTAGTAGGTATCTTTACCAGGTTTGATCTTAATAAAGAGAGATAGCTGCCAGTATCTCGAAAGGAGTAGTGATATTTACGTAACCTCTCTTTTACAGAGTCGACTTCCCTGGGAAAAGTAGGGTTCCCATAGCAACTCGGACGCTTTTTTTTTTTTTCTTCTGAAGCACTGTCGTGGTAAAGTCATCTTTTAGAGGTCTGCTAGATGAGGGCCTGAAAAGGGGGTGGGGGGGGGGGTAGAGATTCATCATCCAGAGTTTTCATACTTTCCGAGAGGAATTTATTACCTTGGGTAGGATATCTCCCGCTTGGTTGGGTTTTATCCTTCCCGCTGTTTATGCCAACCTGGAACGTCTATGACCAAACTTCTTAAAAAAAAAGGCACGGTAATTGATCTTTGGGATACTGCGGGAGAAAACCGTTTGCACCTTTTTTTTGTCTGAAAACACCTTCAAAGGTTCGCCAGCGGAGTTTTCCTATAGTCAAACTTAAACTAAAACCTTGGGGAGGAAATTTTTCTTTTCCCGGGTCTTAGACATTTCTGGGGTTATAGCATGGGAAATTTTCAAATGATCTGCGGGGCAGCATATCACAAGTTAGTATAGGAAAATTAAAAAATAATTTTGAATCCTCTCGGGAAAAATTTTTAAAAAAAGGTCTTCAGCAACATCACGGAAAGTGACTCGACGAGGCGGCCCCCGGTCCTACCCCCAACCCTCAAAAGCAGAGAGCTTTTCCCTGGAAAAGTCCCCCCAAAGACTGTGGGGATATTTTTTTCAGAGTTCTAAACATTTTCATAACAAACAGGAAAAAATTGTAATTTCAGAAGACAATTTTTTTCCCTGAGTAAACAGAAAATTTTTAAAAAAAAGGGAAAGTTTCAGTTTTAGGTTTGGGCTTTTCCTTTTAAAGTGAATGTATTAAAGCAGCCCAATATTTAGGGGGGCCATTCATCCCCTTTCGCCTGTTTTTCAATGTTTAAAAAAAAATAATCAAAATTTTCCCCCCTAAATTTGGGCTCAAAGAGGCTGTTTTCCAAGGCAAATGAAGGGTTTTATACATATTACTCGATTCTCTTTTTTTCCCTCATCTTCCCGTTTCATAAAGAAAAACACGTTAAAAATTTCTCCCTTTTTAATTTTCTCTGGGCTTCTAAAAAGGGGGTTTTTGAAGCGATAAAATACGTTCTAGACGTTAAAAATTCCCCCTTAGTTTAATAGTAGCAAAAGGGTAAAGAGATTTGAGGTGGAACGTTTTCATCATCCAAAAGGATTTTGTTCTGTTTCAAAAACATCTGAAAAGGGGTTTACCGGGGACCGTTTCTTTAACCTGATGGTTTTTTTTCCCCATATAGTCCTTGGAGATGGAATTTTGGAGCTTGAGCAGCGTAGCTTTTCCGATATGGGGAAGGTCATTCCGCTCTCCAGTAGGGGTTGTTAGCGTCGTTTTTCGGCCTCGGGTTCTGTAGAAAAAAATTTAAAAAAGGAAGGAATATCTGCTTCCCATTCTCAGTCTCTGGATCCTGCCTCGGAAAAAGGCATTCTGTATCAACATCTGACTGTCGGGGGCAGTGAAATGCCTTCGTATTTTTCCCCAAGCTTCGTGCTAATTGCCCGATTGAACTAAAATTTCTTAATCTCCCTTTTGTTATATCCAAACCTCTCTGCCATTTCACTTCTTTTTAAAAGGGAAAATTCGTGTTTATCCCCACGGACACGGGCCCCCACTTTTTACACCCAAAGTATTGTAACCACTTTTCCTTCTTTTTAGACAAAAATTTTGGGTCAGAGGGGTTGGGGTAATAAAATGATCCTCCGGAATCCCTAATTTTAATTAAGTATATTCATAATACAACAAAACCAGAAAAAATTACAATTACGTAAAAAGTTAAGAATCATGTTTTTTCTATAGTATCCAACTATACATAAGGCTTTCATAACAACTTAGGAGGAGATCCTAGAATAACATATATAAAATGGAATTACTTTAAGTATGAAGTCTTGTTTCCCAATTGGAAGCATCAAAATAAAACAAATAGTCTAGGCCGGCAAATAAACCCTTCCATTTCCAGGACGAGCGGGAGTGTTCTCTTTTGGCTGCTACTTTTTCGCTGCTCGCCCTCAACCTTGAGCATCCCGGTCAAGTGGGTCCGTGACGTGATCCCAACACTCAGTAGAGTATTTTGAACATAAAGGGGGGGGGGGGGGGGGGGAAAGGGGGGTATAACCATCGAACATCACGGCAAACTAACAGGGCACACCGGGCACGGGCGGGTACTATACCCCTTTTAAACCCTTTGTCTGCATCGCTATTGGGCCGTGCAGCCCTCCTGCGCAAACGCCTTCATTTCCCCTGACAGCAGTAGTGTGGGGTGGTGCCTCTGTCGTCGACCAGAGAACTACTTTTAGTCAACATGGCTTGCATTACAGACCAGGATTAACACTGTGGGTGTTGCTTCTCGTGGGGCAAAACGCCAGCCCAGCCCGGTTTTACTACCAAAATCTCAGAGACACGTATGGCATTCAGGATGAGAGTTGTCGGCGTAGCTTGAACGGAGCACGTAGATTTTTTTGAAACTGCTCCACAAGGGTTTACGAGTCGTTGTAAAACCTTTTTCAGGACGAAAGTCTTGATCAACACCACTGTGCATTGGATGATCGTGTACCAGGCATTATACATGATTAAATTGCGAAATGTCCCCTTTGAGGCGGATGAGGCAGATTCAAAACGTTTTTGAGGAATACGGAACTTTTTCATTTGGCCCAGCATGGTAAGTGGGGTCGGTGCCTACACGGTATCCCCGGAGGGCACTTTTAACCAAAAATGTCATTGCGAACCCAACCGTTTTACGGTACCTAAAGGAATTCAGGACACAGGTCTGGGTCATACGGGGGGCAAAGGCGTACCTGCCGACATGTGGGGAATAGATCACATAGCGGGGGAGTGTGGGGAAGCGGAAACAGCTCCGCCCAGGGCGGAACATCCGCTTCTACACCGGGGGAAGCAGGTGTTGATCAAGACGTGAAGGAGGGCGTGTCGTCTATGGAGCGAGATATGGATGGGGCGAAAGGCTGGGGAAGGGGGTGAGGCCCTTACCATTTACCTGCCAGACACACTTCCAGTGGATCGGTTGACAAAAGTACAGAGGAAGTTGGAAATTGAGGAGGAATTAGCCGAGGTTCTGAAGCCCTTTGTCCCCCGCCTGAGGAGGTGGCTGCTCCTGGTAGGGTATAAAGAGATGAAGGCTGTGGGGCATCAACAACAGAACTTTTTCGACAAAGGGAGTGAAAACGTGACTGAGGTGTCACCGAGCTTTGTCACTGTACAGTGGGGTAGGGGTACATTGTGGGCATCCCCAGCCCAAACCCGGGGATGCGCCTGTCACAAAAAGAAGCCGCTGCTCGGATTCAATGATGTCCTAACGCCACGCAGAGGACGGGAAGCAAAAAGGGGCAGAAGGAAGGTATGTGGCCATGACGGGAGGAAACCGAAAGAAGGGGGGGGGGAAGAGGGAAGTTGCAGGTGACAAGTGGTCCCACACGTTCTGGGGGCCCATGGGAAGGTGAAAGAGGAGGCAGGGGGGGGAAACTAAAAAGGCCTCCGGTGTATGACATAAACGTAATGTTTGTGAAAATTTAAAAAAAGGTGGGCGAGATTTTCTGAAAAATTTTAGAGTGGATGTTGTGTTCCTACAGGAGCACTTTTTTAAGGAGGGTAGGGTTTTGGAGATGGGGGGGTTTTTCAGGGGGTAACCCCCTCTCCCGTTTTGAAAGGGGGGTGGGTATCTTAATTAGGGAGGCGACCCGTTTGTTTTGCAGAGAAGTGGGGGGGGGGGGGGGGGAAGGGTGTTGCGCGTATTGGTTTTGTGGATGGGAAAACGTGTGGCTTTTTTTTTAGTGTATATCGCCTGCAGAGAATAATGTCGGGTAAGCAGGATTTTGGGTTGCGAGGACCTTTTTTTTTTTTTTTCCGTGCATTACCAGGGGCAATATAGAGGTGATTGGAACTGCGTCATTGGGGGGGGCTGAGGGAACCAAAAGGGCAGGTTATTTCGGGGCCCCAGTTTTTATTGGGGGAAAAATTGGGTTTAAGAGACGTTCGGGGGGGGGGGCGTGGGGACAGAGCATACTTTTGTTAGGGGGGGTATGCAGCAGGTTAATAGAGTGTATTTTCTCACGGGTTTGAGTAAGCTTTCAAAACTGGAATTTTGCTGGTCAGATCATAGAGCAGGTTGGTGGGGTTTGGGTGGGGGAGGCGCTTGCAGAAATATACAGGATTACTGGAAATTAAAAAAAAGTGCTTTGAGTGATGAGGGGGGGTTAGGGATTTCTGCCCAGGGAAGGAGCTTAGTGAGGAGGCCGGGGAGAAAAAGATGTCTACAATGTGGATTGTGTTCCAAGGGAAAGGATTGGGAAATATTATGTGGGGGGGGCAAACTTTAAAATGATTTTAAATATGGCTTTCAAATTTCGAGGACGGGTTTTAAGGGGGCTGTTATGAGAAGGGGGGCTGTGGGGGGCAACTATCCTATGGAAAAATTGTCGAGGTAAGGGAACTGAGGGAGTTAAAAAATGAGAGGTTTAAACGGTAAGGGGCAGGCGGGGTAGAGGGGGTGCTTTGGGGTGACAAACCTCGGCGTGTGTGTTGCGACTCAAAACAAAACAGCGGGTTACAGCTATTCCTTTTAGAGACACGAAGGCGGGGGTTATAGAATGGCGGGAATATAACTAAAAAGGAATGTGTGTGTATGGGGGATAAAGGGTATGGGGGGTATTGGAAAAGTGGGAAGGGGGGGAAATGTGGATTTAGGAAGGTGGTGAGTATGTGACGTTAATTAGGGAATGTGATAAAAAGGGCTTTGGGGGGGGTAATACAGAGGGGGAAATAGAGTGGTTTTAAAGGGGGAATGGGGAAAGGCAAAGCACCGGGATAACGGTCCCCGGGCGAATTTTATCCCAACTTGGGAGGTGAAAAGGGGTTTCATGGGTAGGTTTATTTAATCAGAGAAGGGAAGGTTGATGGGGGCAAGCAAGCAAAAGCATTTTTTGTGGTCCCGAAGGGGAGGGCAGCCACCCCCAAGGATACCGTGCCATATCCCTGTTTTGTCGATTATAAAGTTGTTCGTAAAGTCTTGGGTAATAGGTTCAAATGTGGGTAGGGAGGTGGTTTCGAAAAATCCCAAAGGTTGCCCTGGAAGGTCGATGATTGGAGCATGGGAAACTGCGAAGTTTTTTGGGTCAAAGGGGGGGAGGGGGCGGGGTTGTTGGCTTTTGACTGGGGGGGGGGCCTATGACAGGGGGGGAACGAGGAGCATTGGGGGGCATACTTGGGGGCGGGTTATGGGATGAAATATTAATTGGGGGAACCACGTGTACAATGGTCCAAATGAGGGTACAATTAAAAGGGTGTTGGGGGAGGGGATTGTAATGGGGAGGGGACTAGGCAGGGGGGTCCCATGTCCAAATTTTTTTGCGTGCATTCAACCCCCCTATAAATGGGTTAAAGTTTTTTATGTGACACGATGAGGGAGGGGGGGGGGTAGGGAAAGTGTCCGGGGAAAAATAGGGTACGTAACACAACAGCCTGGTTTTGGGGGGGGATACGTGGGGGTTTTGGAGGGGTTTTTGCAACAGTTTGGAAATGCAACAGGGATGCAGGTAAATAGAAAAGTCAATGACATGGGTTTGGGGGATTTGGTTGGGGGGGGGGGGGGAATGTAACGTTTGGAAAAAAAAACTGTCTTTAAAAAAAGGGTTCACCTATAAGGGGGATTTGGAAGCTCCGGGGAAAACTCGAATAGATTAATGAAAGGATTCAGGGGCGCTGGGGGCATTGCGACCTCATCATCTGACCTCGTGCCGTGATGTTATAAACGATTTTTATGTAAGGTTTGGCACGTACAGCCTGTTCCCTAACAGGGGCGGCATTGTGGGAATTCTGAGACGATTTTTAACTTTTTTTGGGGTTTTAAGGTGCATTGGCGAGGGGAGAGGTTTTAATGTTTTCCTGTGGGCCAGGGGGGTTGGGGGTTTATGGGTTTTAGGAGGGGGATTAAATGTGTGTTTCTTAAAAGGGAGGGTTTTTGGGGCGAAGGTTGAGTGGAGGGCAGCTGGGGAAAAATACTGATTTGTTGGGTAAGTTTTTATGGGGGTGGAGTTGAGGGGGAAAGTGAAAATATTTTTTGGCTTGATGTTGTTAGAGAACCCAAAAATTCGATAGGGGTTTTGGTAACTGCTTGCAGACAGGGGTTGTTGTACCAGTTGAGGGATTGTTCCCCATTTCGCATGGACGAGTATTTGGGATAGTTTTACGGTTTTAAGTTAAAGCCTAGGGGAAGGGAGGTAAAATATCGTTTTTTTTGCATGGGATCTACCGCGGGGGAGGTTTAAGAACCAAGGGTAATTGTGGGGGGAAGGGTGGGAAACTTGGGAGGTGAGACGGCGTTCATGCGTTACTTTTGTGGGGAAAATGGGGGTTTTAGGGATTGGGGTTTAATTTGGGTAGTACAAGGGGGGGGGGGGGGCAGAGGGGTTCTTTCTGCGTGCACTTAGCCTAGATGTGGGAGGGTTTGATGAAGTGTTTTAAAAGCTTTGGGTTATAAAAAGTGGGTTAATATATATTCGTGGGTGATAGGGGGAGGGGAAATTTGAGGTGCGGAGGCGGGTACAGCGGTAACGGTTTTTCACGATTGTCTAATGAGAACTGATGGGAGGAATGGGAGAAGGATTTTTCGAAAGGGGGAAAAATGTTAACGTTAGGTTTTCTCATCAAACTCGACTTGGGGTAGTGAGTAAGGGGGGGGGGGTTGGGGGTACAACGGGAAGGGGGTTTTCAGGGGGCACGCGGGGTCGCCCCCCTGGGAGGGTTGAGGAGGTGTATGTGGGTATATAAGGGGTAGATGATGGCTACTTTATTAATGCAAGTGGGGGACAGAAACCAAAGATGATTTTAAGAATTACATACCTGAATGAAAATTTTGTGTTTGATGTTCAGGGGCGTCCCTGACCTTTTTCATAATTAAGTGTGAATGGTGTCAAGATTTTAGTTTTAAGACCGTGAAGAGCTTTTGGGGTTATGTAGAGGGGCGTTTTTTCCTTTTTTGGGGAAAATCTGTGCATAATTTTATCGCAAGAAGGGTTTTTAAAATTTGTTTTGGTTTAGGTTGTGGGTTTTTCCCCAGTGTACTGTTCTTTTTTAAACTTAAATAATTGCCATCCCTTTTTCTCTAGATGGAAAGCTAAAGACTTCCATAAATTTGTAATTTTCCCCGTTAAAAGTTTTATGGGAAGTATGGTTTTTAGTCTCTTACTTATAAATGGCCAGCCGGGGAAAGGCTGAATTAATAATTTTGTTTTTTTTTGTTAATATTTATTTAGTATAAGTGTGAGGCTTAGGATTTGATTTTTGATTTTGGATTTTATTTTGATTTTTTTTCAATGCTTAAAAAAAGGGTTTTTAGTGAGGGACTGTAATGTGCTTTGGCTTCTTATTGTATAGGGTTAATTTTGGGGGAAAAGCTGTAACTGAGTTGTGATGTAGGTTATTACTCTGATTATCTCCTGGAGGTTGTGAAACCTTTTTCATATGTCCGCATAGTATGTTAACTAAAAAATCTAAAGTTTTAAAAGTTTATTTTATATATTTTAATTTATAGTTTTATTTTTTTTTTTCATAGTAGTTTTATGGGAAAAATTTTTTTTATATGGTAACCTCTTTTTTGTCAATTACAATGTTTTTAAAAAATTGGTTGTGTAGTTGTTAGGATTGGGCCTACTGTATCCATTTATATCTTAATTTATATCAAGCTGTAAAGTTTTTAAAAAAAAATAAAAAAAAAAAAAAAAATTTAAAATTTTCATGGCCAGTTACATAAAAATTTTAAAAAATTGTTAATAAAATTTGTCAAAAATACAAGGGCTTCATTTCCAATTTCTATTTAAAAGGAAATAACCGCAAGTAAAAATTAAAGGAAGGGTTTAACCATAGGGGGATGACAGCGCCAAAATACTCATTCAAAACCCACCGGCGCCTAACTACGTCAGTGGCACACTCCACCGCGCCTAACATACGTCAGTGCACACTCCAACCGCGCCTAACATACTCAGTGGCACCCCACCGGCCCTAACAACGCATGGGACACCCACCGGCGCCTAACATACGCAGGGCACACCCCACCGGGCCCAACATACTCATGGCAAAACCCCCGCCCCCTAACATACTCAGTGGGACACTCCACCGGCGCCCAACATACCAGTGGCACACTCCACCGGGGCCTAACATACTCGTGGCACACTCCACCGGCGCCCAACAACGTATGGCACACCCCCGGCGCCTAACATACGTCAGTGGCACACTCCACCGGGGCCTAACATACTCAGTGGGACACTCCCCCCCCGGCGCCTAACATACGTCTGGCACACTCCACCGGCGCCTAACAACGCAGTGGCACACCCACCGCGCACAATAAAACCTAATCTTTTTCAGTCTCTCGCTGCAATACGTAGCACAGCACACAACGACTTCACAGATTTGGGGAAAGCAATCATTTGGGACTCGTAGAGGGAATTTCTTCCAGTTCTCCAATTACACCCCAATTAGCTTGGACCCCAGCATCATTTGGGCCCTTCACAACCAAGGTAATATGAACAAAAGAGTAAGTGCTTCATATTTTTTTTCCCAATACGAGTGTAAGTATATATAACTGATATGCACTGTAAAAAACAGTAAGTTGCAAGTCAGAGACACATGGAACGGGCGACCAGACATGAGGGAAGCGCCAATGTTGATCCACGATCCCAGATAGCTTCACAAATTTGGGAGGGTTGCTTGTGATTTACTGGTTGAACCGGCATTTTAGCATAGCGTTTAGCCCCGTCTGCTAACTGTTAAACTGCTGGTTTACTGGTCGGGAGGGCATGACATATTTATGTGTGGGATACCTAGATTTCCACACCTGGGATACCCAACCTTTGCACAGGGATCCCCCCGTCAGTTTTTATTTAAAAGTTCTTTAAACAGAGGAAAAAAAGGAAATCCTCCCCTTTCCGGGAAAAAAGTTAGTTGCCTTTCATTCCCCATGTGATGTATCACCCCCCACGGGTTATGCTTCTAAATCAATTAATAAAAATAATTGCTCTGCACCTGGGTAGATTTTACAGGTAAAGGAAATTAGGTTACTACTATGAGTAAGGCTTAAGTGAAAATGTCCCCTATACACCCCGGACATTTTGTAAAACTTGAGGACTAGGAGCCTGTGCTAATCTTAACTCACAAGGAAGGCCTTGGGTTGGATTCCCGGCTGGGTGAGACATTGGGGGTTTTCTCCTTACAGTTCACCGCGTTCATCTGTGCAGCAGTGTATACAGTGTATCAGCAGATATACAAAATTTTTTTTAATATACGGAGTACTGGTATATACACAGATATACAGCTCTCATTGTATATAACCTTTCGAGTTTTAGAGCTTCCCTATAAATATATTTAAGATGGTCTTTCATGAGGGGTCCTATATTAAAGTTTCTTATCCAGGAATCAGGCTCCCAATACTCTCCAAGGGGCAGTATGGGCCCCCGTGAATTAGCGCAAACACATTCATCTTTTGTTTACATTGAGGGATAGAGGGGCCAAACAACGGGGATCTTACAAACCCTTGCAGAAACATGCGGGACTCTCACACTCTCTGTGATTGGCTGGCAGGACGTAAACGGTTTCCACCATAAGTGGGGAGCTCCTGCAGGCACGGTACTGTTTGCCATATTAGCAACCCATTATTAGAAATTGCTGTTTTAATTTCTTTTTAGCGTGATTTCAAACAACAGATGACAGGCTGTTGTAAACACTAATTTTTCTCACTGTTTCAATAACTGAAAATTTTCTCACAGGTACCATCATGGGAAAATTTAAAACTAAATAAAAACAGAAAGTCATAAAAAAGGTCGCTGCTTGGACGTCCCCTTTACGTCTTTAGTGGGCGCGCCGTCTTTATTTTTTTAAGAAACACTAAACCCGCAGGGGCTTTTTGCCCTGTGGGGGGGTTTTTGTAGTCAGAGAACAAGAAAGATAAGAGCTCTAAACCTTGAATCAAGAGCTCTTTAATGAGCAAATAAGACTCATCCCGAAGCAGACATTCGGGGTTTAACTGTAAAAAATGTTACATTTTTAACACTGAACAAAGTAAAATTTAACACTGAACAAATTAATTGTAACGCTGAACAAATGTTACTTGTAAAACTGAACAAATGTTCATTAAACAGGGAAAAAATGTTTCATTGTAAAACTGAACAAATGTTAATTGTAACCGGGAAAAAATGTTACATTTTAACACTGAACAAATTTACATTGTAAAGTGAAAAAAATGTTTACATTTTAAACTGCAAATGTTTCATTGAACACTGAAAAAAATGTTACATTTTAACACAAAAAATGTTTCATTGTAACACTGAACAAATGTTACTTTTTAACCTGAAAAATGTTACATTGTAACAAATGAGCAAAAAAAGGTGAAAAAGGGGACTGATTATTTTGACTTCAATCATCCAGTGATTGTTTTGTAGGGGTTTTAAATTATCCAAGATTGATTAGTTGGTTTCATATTAATTATAAAAATAATCAACTATGACTTATTTATTTGGCCATAATTACATTGATGTTACATTTGAAGGTCTTAAATAGTGAAATAAAATAACTTCAAAATATAACTAAAAACTCATAAATAATTAGGAATTATATTGATCTGGATTAAAATGATCAGTTTTGAGGGAATTATTTGGTATAGCATTAATGTACAGTACCAGTCACGTACAGTACCAGTCACGTACAGTACCAGTCACGTACAGTACCAGTCACGTACAGTACCAGTCATGTACAGTACCAGTCACGTACAGTACCAGTCACGTACAGTACCAGTCATGTACAGTACCAGTCATGTACAGTACCAGTCATGTACAGTACCAGTCATGTACAGTACCAGTCATGTACAGTACCAGTCATGTACAGTACCAGTCATGTACAGTACCAGTCACGTACAGTACCAGTCACGTACAGTACCAGTCACGTACAGTACCAGTCATGTACATACCAGTCATGTACAGTACCAGTCATGTACAGCACCAGTCACGTACAGTACCAGTCATGTACAGTACCAGTCACGTACAGTACCAGTCATGTACAGTACCAGTCATGTACAGTACCAGTCATGTACAGTACCAGTCACGTACAGTACCAGTCATGTACAGTACCAGTCATGTACAGTACCAGTCACGTACAGTACCAGTCATGTACAGTACCAGTCATGTACAGTACCAGTCATGTACAGTACCAGTCATGTACAGTACCAGTCATGTACAGTACCAGTCATGTACAGTACCAGTCATGTACAGTACCAGTCATGTACAGTACCATCACGTACAGTACCAGTCACGTACAGTACCAGTCACGTACAGTACCAGACATGTACAGTACCAGTCATGTACAGTACCAGTCATGTACAGTACCAGTCATGTACAGTAACCAGTCATGTACAGTTACCAGTCATGTACAGTACCAGTCATGTACAGTACCAGTCATGTACAGTACCAGTCATGTACAGTAACCAGACATGTACAGTACCAGTCATGTACAGTACCAGTCATGTACAGTACCAGCATGTACAGTACCAACATGTACAGTACCAGTCATGTACAGTACCAGTCATGTACAGTACCAGACATGTACAGTACCAGACATGTACAGTACCAGTCATGTACAGTACCAGTCATGTACAGTACCAGTCACGTACAGTACCAGTCATGTACAGTACCAGTCATGTACAGTACCAGTCATGTACAGTACCAGTCATGTACAGTACCAGACATGTACAGTACCAGACATGTACAGTACCAGTCATGTACAGTACCAGTCATGTACAGTACCAGACATGTACAGTACCAGTCATGTACAGTACCCAGTCATGTACAGTACCAGACATGTACAGTACCAGTCATGTACAGTACCAGTCATGTACAGTACCAGTCATGTACAGTACCAGTTCATGTACAGTACCAGTCATGTACAGTACCAGTCATGTACAGTACCAGTCATGTACAGTACCAGTCATGTACAGTACCAGTCATGTACATGTACCAGTCATGTACAGTACCAGTCATGTACAGTACCAGTCATGTACAGTACCAGACATGTACAGTACCAGTCATGTACAGTACCAGTCATGTACAGTACCAGTCATGTACAGTACCAGTCATGTACAGTACCAGTCATGTACAGTACCAGACATGTACAGTACCAGTCATGTACAGTACCAGACATGTACAGTACCAGTCATGTACAGTACCAGTCATGTACAGTACCAGTCATGTACAGTACCAGTCATGTACAGTACCAGTCATGTACAGTACCAGTCATGTACAGTACCAGTCATGTACAGTACCAGACATGTACAGTACCAGTCCATGTACAGTACCAGTCATGTACAGTACCAGTCATGTACAGTACCAGTCATTTACAGTACCAGTCATGTACAGTACAGTCATGTACAGTACCAGTCATGTACAGTACCAGTCATGTACAGTACCAGTCATGTACAGTACCAGTCATGTACAGTACCAGATATGTACAGTACCAGTCATGTACAGTACCAGTCATGTACAGTACCAGTCATGTACAGTACCAGTCATGTACAGTACCAGTCATGTACAGTACCAGTCATGTACAGTACCAGTCATGTACAGTACCAGTCATGTACAGTATCAGTCATGTACAATACCAGTCATGTACAGTACCAGTCATGTACAGTACCAGTCATGTACAGTACCAGACATGTACAGTACCAGTCAGTACAGTACCAGTCATGTACAGTACCAGTCATGTACAGTACCAGTCATGTACAGTACCAGACATGTACAGTACCAGTCATGTACAGTACCAGTCATGTACAGTACCAGTCATGTACAGTACCAGTCATGTACAGTACCAGTCATGTACAGTACCAGTCATGTACAGTACCAGTCATGTACAGTACCAGTCATGATCAGTGTCAAACATCTACAAAGCTCTGGTACATGTTAGTACACTGTGGTACATCATGGTACACTGTGGTACATCTTGGTACATCTTGGTACACTGTGGTAAATCTAGGTACACTGTGGTACATCTTGGTACACTGTGGTACATCATGGTACACTGTGGTACATCTTGGTACACTGTGGTACATCATGGTACACTGTGGTACATCTTGGTACATCTTGGTACACTGTGGTAAATCTAGGTACACTGTGGTACATCTTGGTACACTGTGATACATCTTGGTACATCTTGGTACACTGCGGTACATTTTGGTACACTGTGGTACATCTTGGTACACTGTGGTACATCTTGGTACATCATGGTACACTGTGGTGCATCTTGGTACATCGTGGTAGATTGTGGTACATCTTGGTACACTGTGGTACATCTTGGTACATCGTGGTAGATTGTGGTACATCTTGGTACATCTTGGTACACTGTGGTACATACTGGTAAATCATGGTACACTGTGGTACATCTTGGTACACTGTGGTACATACTGGTAAATCATGGTACACTGTGGTACATCTTGGTACACTGTGGTAATCTTCGTACATCATGGTACACTGTGGTACATCTTGGTACACTGTGGTACATCATGGAATACTGTGGTACATCTTGGTACATTCTGGTACATCATGGTATACTGTGGTACATCTTGGTACATCGTGGTACACTGTGGTACATCTTTTAACGCCACGGTACACCGTGGTATATCTTGGTACTTCATGGTACACTGTGGTACATCTTGGTACACTGTGGTACATCTTGGTACACTGTGGTACATCTTGGTACACTGTGGTACATCTTGATACACTGTGGTACATCTTGGTACACTGTTGTACATCTTGGTACACTGTGGTACATCTTGATACACTGTGGTACATCTTGGTACACTGTGGTACATCTTGGTACACTGTGGTACATCTTGGTACACTGTGGTACATCTTGGTACACTGTGGTACATCTTGGTACACTGTGGTACATCTTGGTACATCGTGGTAGATTGTGGTACATCTTGGTACACTGTGGTACATCTTGGTACACTGTGGTACATCTTGGTACACTGTGGTACATCTTGGTACACTGTGGTACATCTTGGTACACTGTGGTACATCTTGGTACACTGTTACTTTGCCCCACCATCACGGTACCTTACGTGATCTACGGTACATCTTCCACAACTGTTACGTCAGTGACGTAAATTTTGAGGTTGATCAAGTATCCTTGAGGATGGTACATCCTAGTAGTATCCTTGAGATGGTACATCCTAGTAGTATCCTTCAGGACAGGGCACCTCTGCTTGTCCCATCTAGTTCAGAAAGACTGCTCAGTAGTTGTTCATAGTCCCAGGCCGTCATGGCGGCGCCTGCTGGCACACCAACTCCTGGAGCAACATCGCGTGAGTTGAGGCCGCGATCTTTCTTGTCGCTGAGGTTCGCGGGATAGGTAGATCTATGGTACTCATGGCATCCTGCGATGGTAGAGCGTGGTGATGGGCACGAGAAGAGCCAGAGCGAGGTGAGGATGGCCAGCTGGAACTGTGTAGGATTGTACCACGATGTAACTCACTCTGGCCGCTCTGTAAGACAACACAAGCTATAGTAACTTATACGGTACCTGGCCTGCCCAGTCACAACTAACCCACAGTACCCACACTACAACCAGTCACAACTAACCCACAATACCCACACTACAACCAGTCACAACTAACCCACAGTACCCACACTACAACCAGTCACAACTAACCCACAGTACCCACACTACAACCAGTCACAACTAACCCACAATACCCACACACAACCATCACAACTAACCCACAGTACCCACACTACAACCAGTCACAACTAACCCACAGTACCCACACTACAACCAGTCACAACTAACCACAATACCCACACTACAACCAGTCACAACTAACCCACAGTACCCACACTACAACCAGTCACAACTAACCCACAGTACACACACTTCAACAAGTCACAACTAACCCACAGTACCCACACTACAACCAGCCACAACTAACCCACAATACCCACGCCACACACCTGCCACAACTAACCCACAATACCCACACTACAACCTGCCACAACTAACCACAATACCCACACTACAACCAGTCACAACTAACTCACAGTACCCACACTACAACAGTCCACACTAACCACAGTACCCACACTACAACCAGGTCACAACTAACAATACCCACACTACAACCTGCCACAACTAACCCACAGTACCCACACACAACCTGCCACAATTAACCCACATTACCCACGCTACAGCCAACCACAACTAACCCACAGTACCCACACTACAACCAGCCACAACTAACCCACAATACCCGCACTACAACCTGCCACAACTAACCCACAATACCCACACTACAACCTGCCACAACTAACCCACAATTCCACGGATAATAATTATAATAATGATAATATTGCTTGTTAATAATAATAATAATAATAATAATAATAATAATAAATAATAATAATAATAATAATAATAATAATAATAATAATTCTAATAATAATAATAATAATAATAATAATAATAATAATAATAATAATAATAATAATGATAATAATAATAATAATAATAATAATAATAATAATAATAATAATAACAATAATAATAATAATAATAATAATAATAATAATAATAATAATAATAATAACTTACTATTAAGTCGTCCTGGGATGAATCACAGACCAGGTCAGAGTGCGGTAAACCTTGATGGGTGTGTGGTCGTCTAAGCAGGTGTCCTCCTGGCTGCTATGTAAGCCTCAGCTACCTGACGGTAGGTACCCGGGTCCATCACTACTCTGGTACCTCGTAGACTCTGCAGGATAACAACGCAATGTAGCCTCTCTTATGTAGCCTTACTCTACTTATATGTAGTCTTTATGTACCTGTATGTAGTCATTATGTACCTATATGTAGTCATTATGTACCTATATGTAGTCATTATGTACCTATATGTAGTCATTATGTACCTATATGTAGTCATTATGTACCTAATTTAGTCATTATGTACCTATATGTAGTCCTTGTGTACCTATATGTATCCTTGTGTACCTATATGTAGTCCTTATGTACCTAAAATTAGTCATTATGTACCTATATGTAGTCCTTGTGTACCTATATGAAAGTCCTTATGTACCTATATGTAGTCATTATTACCTATATGTAGCCCCTTGTGAAACCTATATGTAGTCCTTAGAAACCTATATGTAGCATTATGTACCTATATGTAGTCCTTGTGTACCGTAGTAGTCCTTATGTACCTATATGTAGTCATTATGTACCTATATGTAGCCCCTTGTGTACCTAATCTAGTCCTTATGTACCTATATGTAGTCATTATGTACCTATAGTAGTCCTTGTTACCTATATGTAGTCCTTATGTACCTATATGTAGTCATTATGTACCTATATTAGCCCTTTGGGTGTACCTATATCTAGTCCTTATGTACCTATATGTAGCCCATTATGTACCTATATGTAGTCCTTGTGTACCTATATGTAGTCCTTATGTACCTATAGTGTCATTATTACCTATATGTAGTCCTTGTGTACCTATATGTAGTCCTTATGTACCTATATGTAGTCATTATGAAACCTATATGTAGTCCTTGTGTACCTATATCTAGTCCTTATGTACCTATATGTAGTCATTATGAAACCTATATGTAGTCCTTGTGTACCTATATCTAGTCCTTATGTACCTATATTTTAGTCATTATGTACCTATAATGTAGTCCTTATGCACTGCCAGCCACAACAGTTACGTAACAGTGACATCACTAACAGTAACTCCCAAACCCAACAACAGTTAAGTAACAGTGACATCGCTAACAGTAACTGCCAGCCACAACATTTAAGTAACAGTGACATCACTAACAGTACTGCCAACCACAACAGTTAAGTAACAGTGACCATCACTAACAAAAGTGCCAGCCACAACAGTTACGTAACAGTGACATCACTAACAGTAACTGCCAACCACAACAGTTAAGTAACAATGACATCACTAGCAGTAACTGCCAGCCACAACAGTTACGTAACAGTGACAATCACTAACAGTAACTGCCAACCACAACATTTAAAATAACAGTGACATCACTAACAGAAGGTGCCAGCCACAACATTTACGTAACAGTGACACACTAACAGTAACTGCCAACCACAACAGTTACGTAACAGTGACATCACCAGCAGTAACTGCCAGCCACAACAGTTTTTGATACAACAATCATCTACAACTGGTATGGATATCTCACACACTGGATCACTTCCTCCTGATAGCCAAGTACACTGAAGGATCATGAACAATATAACTCTGGTGTCTCAGTGTCACAAAATTATCAAAATTTAGAAGTAAATAATGAAACTGAATGAATGTAGTAAGAAACTTTAGTAGACGTGTAACCCACTAGATAATGTTGATAAGTATGTTGATGGAGCAACTTGTAACGGAACACTGATGTTGAGTGGCCAGACGAGCTTGGTACAAGTCTGACTGATGTAT
>NC_069463.1:8027660-8065446 GCF_026875155.1 Cherax quadricarinatus | reverse complement strand
CAGGGGACTGAAGGACCACGATGGAAAAAAGGGTCCTCGATGATGCACTGTTTTTTTGGGGTTACCCGGGGTGGCTGACCCCCCGGGTTAAAAAACCCGAATAAATCTTATCATATAAAAGGGTTTTGCATCTGTGTCTAAGCGGTTTTAGTTCCTTCCCGAGGGAAGCATTTATGTAAGGCGAATTTTAAAAAATTTTTGTATGATGAGTGTGACGCACTGTGTCAACTGTTTGTCGGCTGTATGACCTTCCCCACCTTCATACCGATGGAACATGTAAAATAGAATTCTCTTTTATGCTATCCATTTTTATGCCCCTTTTCTCTCCGTTTCTTCTTTTGACTTCCCTTAATTTACCTCCTATGTGCCCATCCAGGATCTCATTTTCCCCTCGCTTTTGGGGAAAGTTTCCGAGGGGTCGACTTTTTTTTCCCTTCCCGTGGGAAGCTCAGTTCCCTTTTGGGAAAATTCTCTCTCATTTATTTCTTAACCATTCCGATCTCATTATCAACAGCTTTTTTTTCCCGACGGGGTTTGCCGAGGTCTTTAATTAGTAGCTATTTTGTAAAACAAGCTAATACTATTGTATTCTAATCTCCTCAACATTGTAGTAGTCCAGATCCGTAATGCATTACGGCCTATCCAAAAATTTTTTTTTTCCTCATCCGATTTTTCTTATGTACAAGTTTACAGCCCCCTCGGATCCGCTGGGCCCTTGAAACGTAAAGGATCTGGGCAAGGGGGAAAACAGGCGCTGCGGGTTAACATCCATGACCTCTTTCTAAAGGGGTTTTCCCTCTCTGGCTGTTTTGAGTAATCTCTAGAAATTTCGAAAACCGTTGACAACAACATGGTCTGGGTTGGCCAGAAAAAGGGTCTGGGTTACGGCCATCTCTTACCATCACGTCGTGTCTGGAGACGACACTCTCCCGCCTTGGTACCGACACACATGTTTTACAGGTATTTTACGGAAAAAAACGCTCAGCATTGCCGAAATCAGCGGGTAGACAGATTTTTCTCGTTTAATTTTGGTCGATTACTACAATTGTTAGGTAAAGGCACGATTAATGTGACATCCTATTGTAAAACGTTTCGCTCAAAGGGAAACTTTGTCAAGCCGTGAAACGGTTGACAATTTTCCCTGGAGAGCCAAACTTTCTCTCAGTATAATATACATTTTTTGTTCTTGGCCTTTTACCTTACAGGTTTAGACCTAATCCCCACTGTCCTGAAACTGTCTGATGCCCCTGGTTGACAGTCGCACTCTGACGTCCGGCTGACACGTCTGAGCCCTGGCTGACAGTGCCCCCCTTTGACAGACTCTCTCAGATTTCTTTTCATAGTCTTTTCCCCGTTAACTTTTGCCTGCCACCACTCCCCTCTTGATCTCGCATATCCTTTTTCACACATTACGACTTACAGCTCATCCCCCTTTCAGGTTTAACGTTTTTTTGTTATATTAAAAAAAGGGTGAGCATTATTAAGGAAGGTGAACATTAATGTAGGAGAAATTTATATAATTATATAATATATAATAATATATTATAATATATATTTATATATATATTTTTTAATATATATTAATATATTATATATTAATTAAATACATAATTGACTGAAATTATGCATACTAAACCTGGGGGATGACGGAATCAACTGGATGCTGGATAACTGGATGACTGGCAACGGGGTGATGGTCAACGGATACTGGATAACTGGATGCTGATAAACGGGATGACTGGTGAAGTGTGATTTTCCTTACCCTGGAAACTAGTGGAGAATTTTTTATATTTGTAAAGACTTACTCCCCCCTGTAAAACAATTAAACAGTATTACAAGGTGGCTCCCCTAAAAATTTTATGAATAGAAAAAGAAATAATAAAACAAACATAAACCATTATATGAAAATATAAATATAAAACACTTAAAAATGAAAATATTAATCCTACATTTAAAAAAAATGAAAAATGAAAAAATAAATGAAAAACTGAATTCAACGTAATATATATAGGGGTGTCTGGTGTTGGTGACACTGTTGTTGAAATCGAGCCCCTTGGGATGATGGGGGGGGGGGGGGCGAGGTTTGGTGACCCCCACTGGGTAGATCTTACAGATTATTAACCCTGAGTATAATATCCCGAACGGGAAAACAGGTTTTTACCGCTGCAAAGATGTGGGGTTATGTCCTGCAATTTCATACAATGCAAGGTACTTCAATCAAAATGGAGAAGTCTCTGGCGTTGTCCTTTTTTCTGCCGTTGACCAGGGGACCCTCCTGACACCACTGGGAAAAAAAAGACAGGGTTTCCCATTTAAATAATCACTCTCCCTGGTAAGTTGATATTAAAAGATTTTTGGGGTTATTACAACTGTCAACATAGAGCAAGGCTGAAAAGACTAAGTTTATTATTGGTCAAAAGTGAAGCTTTTAACCAATAAATCCACTAGAATACAAGGCAGGCATGTACTTACAGTAGTGTTGGGAGCTGTGAGTTGAGTGATTTACTGTTTGACCAGAGCCCCACACGTCACCTTTCGAGGGGGGGGGGGAAGAGGGAGGGGAAGGGATAGTGGGAGCTAGACTGACCCTACGTTAACAAGCAGCCGGCAGTCAAACTATAACTTTCGGGGAGGGGGAAGAAAGGCGGGAGCTTGACTTACCCTACCTTAACTAGTAGCCGGTAATGAAACTATCGTTACTATATCTCTACTCCTATCTATTGAACTTTTCCCTCACATATCTCAAGATGTTGTTGGATCATATTTAACACAGGTATTCCAACAAGTATACCACAGGTACACTCTAAGGGGGATACCTATACCAAAGGTATCCCCCTTGCAGCAAAACAGCAAACAATAGAGCCAGTGCAGGTTCAAGACACATGTGAACGGGACCAAAGTCTCTTCTGGCTAAAAAAAAAACAATTATGGCCAAATATTTTATGAGCATAAGGACTAAAATAACAGATCTTACTACCCATGTTGACCCTAAATTACACATGACATCATAACAAGTCCAGCCCAGAGGAGTGTGTCTGGGATAATACTGCCTCTGATGGTAGTGTGCACAGGTGTAGTATTGTAGCCTGCACACCTGCTTGTAGCAAGCACACCTGGCTGTAGCCTGCACACCTGCTTGTAGCAAGCACACCTGGCTGTAGCCTGCACACCTGCTTGTAGCAAGCACACCTGGCTGTAGCCTGCACACCTGCTTGTAGCAAGGGCACCTGGCTGTAGCCTGCACACCTGCTTGTAGCCAAGCACACCTGCTGTAGCCTGCACACCTGCTTGTAGCAAGTCACCCTTGCTGTGCCTGCACACCTGCTTGTAGCCTGCATGAGCCTGCCGACCTGCATGTAGGCTGCACACCTGGCTGAAGCCTGCACACCTGCTTATAGCCAGCATCCCTGTTTGTATCCTGCACATCTGCTTGTAGCCTGCTCACCTACTTGTGGCCTGCACACTTGGTTGTTGCCTGCAAACCTGGTAGTTGCCTGCACACCTGGTTGTAGCATGCGCACCGGCTTGTATTCTGCTCACCAGATTGTAGCCTACACACCTGGTTGTGGCCAGCACACCTGCTTGTAATCAGCACACTTGTTTGTAGCCTGCACACCTGCTTGTAGCCTGCTCACCTGCTTGTGGCCTGGACACCTGGTTCTAGGCTGCTCACCTGGTTGTAGCCTGCACACCTTGTTGCCTGCACACCTGGTTGTAGTATGCGCACCGGTTTGTATTCTGCACATCAGATTGCACCTTCACACCTGTTTGTAGCCTGCACACCTGCTTGTATCTGCACACCTGCTTGCAGGCTGCACACCAGCTTGTAGCCTACACACCTGCTTGTAGCCTGCACACCTGCTTGTAGTATGCACACCTGCTTGTAGCCTGCACACCAGGTTGTAGCCTGCACACCAGGTTGTAGGCAGTACATCTGATTGTAGCCTGCTCACCTGCTTGTAGACTGCACACTTGGTTGTAGCCTGCATACCTGCGATTACCCTGCACACCTGGCTGTAGCCTGCACACCTGCACGTATCTTGCACACCTGCTTGTTCCCTGCACACCTAGTTGTAAACTGCACACATGGTTTTAGCATGCACACCTCGTTGTAGCGTGCACACCTGTTTGTAGCCCGCACACCTGCTTGTATCCTGCACACCTGATTGTATTCTACACACCTGCATATAGCCTGCTTCCCTGCTCTTAGCCTGCACACCTAGTAGCCTGCACACCTGCTTGTAGCTTGTTCATCTGCTTGCAGCCTGCACACCTGGTTGTAGCCTGCACACCCGCTTGTAGCGTACACACCTGGTTGTAGCCTAGACACAATGGTTGTAATCTGGACACCAGGTTGTAGCCAGTACGCCTGGTTGTAGCCTGTACATCTGCTTGTAGTCTGCACACCTGCTTGTAGCCTGCACACCTGCTTGTAGCCTGCTCACCTGCTTGTACCATGCACGCCTGTTTGCAGTCTGCACACCAGGTTGTAGCCTGCACACCAGGTTGTAGCTTGCACCCCTGTTTGTAGCCTGCACACCTGTTTGTAGCCTGCAGACCTGCATGTAGGTTGCACACCTGGCTGAAGCCTGCACACCTGCTTATAGCAGGCACCTCTGTTTGTAGCCTGCACACCTGCTTGTAGCCTGCTCACCTGCTTGTGGCCTGCACACCTGATTGTAACCTGCACACCTGGTTGTTGCCTGCACACCTGGTTGTGGCATGCGCACCAGCTTGTATTCTGCACACCAGATTGTAGCCTACACACCTGGTCGTAGCCAGCACACTTGTTTGTAGCCTGCACACCGGCTTGTAGCCTGCTCACCTGCATGTGGCCCTGAACACCTGGTTCTAGGCTGCTCATCTTGTTGTAGCCTGCACACCTGCTTGTTGCCCGCACACCTGGTTGTTGCATGCACACCTGCTTGTTGCCCGCACACCTGGTTGTTGCATGCGCACCGGCTTGTATTCTGCACACCAGATTGTAGCCTTCACACCTGTTTGTAGCCTGTACACCTGATTGTAGCCTGCACACCTGCTTGCAGACTGCACACCTGCTTGTAGCCTTCACACCTGATTGTAACCTGCACACCTGATTGTTGCCTGCACACCTGGTTGTGGCATGCGAACCGGCTTGTATTCTGCGCACCAGCTTGTAGCCTACACACCTGCTTCTAGCCTGCACACCTGCTTGTAGCATGCACACCTGCTTGTAGCCTGCACACCTGATTGTAGCTTCCACCCCTGGTTGTAGCCTGCACATCTGGTTGTAGCCTGCACACCTGGTTGTAGCCTGCATACCTGCTTGTAGTCTGGATAACTGCTTGTAGCCAGTACACCTGCTTGTAGCCTGCACAGCTGGTTGAAGCCTACACACTTGCTTGAAGCCTGCACACATGCTTGTAGCCTGCTCACCTGATTGTAGCCTGCACATCCGCTTGTATAGTGCACACATGGTTGTAATCTGCACACCTGGCTGTAGCCTGCATATCTGCATGTAGCCTGCACACCTTTTTGTAGCCTGCACACATCCTTGTACCCTGCTGCTTGTAGGCTGCACACCTGCTTGTAGCCCGCACACCTGCTTTTAGCCTGCACACCTGCTTGTAGCCTGTACGCCTGCTAGTAGGCTGCACACCTGCTTGTAGCCTACACACCTGGTTATAGTCTGCACACCTGCTTGTATCCTGCACACTTCCTTGTAACCTGCACGCCTACTTGTAGCCTGTACACCTGCTTGTATTCTGCTCACCTGCTTACATCTTGCACACCTGCTTGTAGCCTGCACACATGGTTGTAGCCTGCTCACTGTTACACTGTTACACTATTTCCTTCTTTTTAGAGCATAACAATTTTGGTCAGAGAGGTTAGGGTAATAATAGTGATCCTCCGGAATGCCTAATTTTAATTAAGTATATTCATAATACAACAAAGCCAGAAATAATATACGAATTATCGTATATAAGTTAAGAATGCATGTTTCTTCTATAGTATCCAACATATACATAAGGCTTTCATAACAGACGATTAGGAGGAGATCCTAGATATAACATATATATAAATGGAGATTACTTTAATGTATAAAGTCTTGTTTCCCAATTGGAAGCAGTCAGAATAAAACAGAATATGTCCAGGCCGGCTAATAAACCTTGGCCAGTTACCAGAGACGAGCAGGAGTGTTCTCGTTGGCTGCTACTTCTTCACTGCTCGTCCCTCAACCTTGAGCATACAGGTCAAGTGGGTCACGTGACTCACCAACACTCAGTAGAGTAGTTGAACATAAAGGGGGGGAGGGGGTGAAAGGGGGGGTATAACCATCGAACATTACGGCTAACTATACACCGGCACACCGGGCAGCAGGCAGGTTACTATACCTCCAATTAAACTTATCATGGCCATGTTACATAAATTATAATAATTGTTAATAAGAATTAGTCTTAATAATACAAGGACGTTCATTTCCAATTTAGCTATTAAAGGAAATAACCGCAATGTAATATTATAGGAAGGTTAACCATAGGGGCATGACAGCGCCTAACATACGTCAGTGGCACACTCCACCGGCGCCTAACATACGTCAGTGGCACACTCCACCGGCGCCTAACATACGTCAGTGGCACACTCCACCGGCGCCTAACATACGTCAGTGGCACACTCCACCGGCGCCTAACATACGTCAGTGGCACACTCCACCGGCGCCTAACATACGTCAGTGGCACACTCCACCGGCGCCTAACATACGTCAGTGGCACACTCCACCGGCGCCTAACATACGTCAGTGGCACACTCCACCGGCGCCTAACATACGTCAGTGGCACACTCCACCGGCGCCTAACATACGTCAGTGGCACACTCCACCGGCGCCTAACATACGTCAGTGGCACACTCCACCGGCGCCTAACATACGTCAGTGGCACACTCCACCGGCGCCTAACATACGTCAGTGGCACACTCCACCGGCGCCTAACATACGTCAGTGGCACACTCCACCGGCGCCTAACATACGTCAGTGGCACACTCCACCGGCGCCTAACATACGTCAGTGGCACACTCCACCGGCGCCTAACATACGTCATGGCACACTCCACCGGCGCCTAACATACGTCAGTGGCACACTCCACCGGCGCCTAACATACGTCAGTGGCACACTCCACCGGCGCCTAACTAACGTCAGTGGCACACTCCACCGGCGCCTAACATACGTCAGTGGCACACTCCACCGGCGCCTAACATACGTCAGTGGCACACTCCACCGGCGCCTAACATACGTCAGTGGCACACTCCACCGGCGCCTAACATACGTCAGTGGCACACTCCACCGGCGCCTAACATACGTCAGTGGCACACTCCACCGGCGCCTAACATACGTCAGTGGCACACTCCACCGGCGCCTAACATACGTCAGTGGCACACTCCACCGGCGCCTAACATACGTCAGTGGCACACTCCACCGGCGCCTAACATACGTCAGTGGCACACTCCACCGGCGCCTAACATACGTCAGTGGCACACTCCACCGGCGCCTAACATACGTCAGTGGCACACTCCACCGGCGCCTAACATACGTCAGTGGCACACTCCACCGGCGCCTAACATACGTCAGTGGCACACTCCACCGGCGCCTAACATACGTCAGTGGCACACTCCACCGGCGCCTAACATACGTCAGTGGCACACTCCACCGGCGCCTAACATACGTCAGTGGCACACTCCACCGGCGCCTAACATACGTCAGTGGCACACTCCACCGGCGCCTAACATACGTCAGTGGCACACTCCACCGGCGCCTAACATACGTCAGTGGCACACTCCACCGGCGCCTAACATACGTCAGTGGCACACTCCACCGGCGCCTAACATACGTCAGTGGCACACTCCACCGGCGCCTAACATACGTCAGTGGCACACTCCACCGGCGCCTAACATACGTCAGTGGCACACTCCACCGGCGCTTAACATACGTCAGTGGCACACTCCACCGGCGCCTAACATACGTCAGTGGCACACTCCACCGCGCCTAACATACGTCAGTGGCACACTCCACCGGCGCCTAACATACGTCAGTGGCACACTCCACCGGCGCCTAACATACGTCAGTGGCACACTCCACCGGCGCCTAACATACGTCAGTGGCACACTCCACCGGCGCCTAACATACGTCAGTGGCACACTCCAACGGCGCCTAACATACGTCAGTGGCACACTCCACCGGCGCCTAACATACGTCAGTGGCACACTCCACCGGCGCCTAACATACGTCAGTGGCACACTCCACCGGCGCCTAACATACGTCAGTGGCACACTCCACCGGCGCCTAACATACGTCAGTGGCACACTCCACCGGCGCCTAACATACGTCAGTGGCACACTCCACCGGCGCCTAACATACGTCAGTGGCACACTCCACCGGCGCCTAACATACGTCAGTGGCACACTCCACCGGCGCCTAACATACGTCAGTGGCACACTCCACCGGCGCCTAACATACGTCAGTGGCACACTCCACCGGCGCCTAACATACGTCAGTGGCACACTCCACCGGCGCCTAACATACGTCAGTGGCACACTCCACCGGCGCTTAACATACGTCAGTGGCACACTCCACCGGCGCCTAACATACGTCAGTGGCACACTCCACCGGCGCCTAACATACGTCAGTGGCACACTCCACCGGCGCCTAACATACGTCAGTGGCACACTCCACCGGCGCCTAACATACGTCAGTGGCACACTCCACCGGCGCCTAACATACGTCAGTGGCACACTCCACCGGCGCCTAACATACGTCAGTGGCACACTCCAACGGCGCCTAACATACGTCAGTGGCACACTCCACCGGCGCCTAACATACGTCAGTGGCACACTCCACCGGCGCCTAACATACGTCAGTGGCACACTCCACCGGCGCCTAACATACGTCAGTGGCACACTCCACCGGCGCCTAACATACGTCAGTGGCACACTCCACCGGCGCCTAACATACGTCAGTGGCACACTCCACCGGCGCCTAACATACGTCAGTGGCACACTCCACCGGCGCCTAACATACGTCAGTGGCACACTCCACCGGCGCCTAACATACATCAGTGGCACACTCCACCGGCGCCTAACATACGTCAGTGGCACACTCCACCGGCGCCTAACATACGTCAGTGGCACACTCCACCGGCGCCTAACATACGTCAGTGGCACACTCCACCGGCGCCTAACATACGTCAGTGGCACACTCCACCGGCGCCTAACATACGTCAGTGGCACACTCCACCGGCGCCTAACATACGTCAGTGGCACACTCCACCGGCGCTACAATAAAACTCTATATCTTTTTCAGTACTCTCGCTGCAATACGTAGCAGCAGCACACAACGACTTCACAGATTTGCAACGCAATATCATTGGCAGGCTCGTAGAGGCAATTTCTTCAGGACAGTTCTCCATATTACACCCCAAGTGTAGTCTTGTGACCTGAGCATCAATGTGCCGTTACGACAACCAAGGTAATATGAACAAGAGAGTAAGTGCTTCATATATTTCCTTCACCAATACGAGTGTAAGTATATATACACTGTATATGCACTGTACAAACAGTAAGTTGCAAGCCAGAGACACAGTGAGAACTGTGGACGACCAGACTTGAGGTAAGTCTGCCAATGTTGATCCACGAGTCCCAGATATTGCTTCACAAATTTGGCAGGCTTGCTTGTGATTGACTGGGTTGAACCAGGCAGTTTTAGCATAGCGTTTAGCCCCGTCTGCTATACTGTTAAACTGCTGGTTCACTGGTCGGGAGGGCATGACTATATTGATGTGTGGGATACTCTAGATTGCCACACCTGGGTATACCATCACCTGTGTCACAGGTATCCCCTGTCAGTTATATTAAGAGTTCTTAATCAGAGGAAAAAGAGGAAATCCTCCCCTTCCTTGGAACAAAGTTAGTTGCCTTTCATTCCCCATGTGATGTATCACCCCTACGGGTTGAGTGCTTCTAAATCAATTAATAATAATAATTGCTCATGCACCAGTGGGTAGCATTACAGGTAAAGGTAATTAGGTGACTACTATGAGTAAGGCTTAAGTGAAAATGTCACTATACACCCAGGACATTATTGTAACACTTGAGGACTAGGAGCTCTGTGCTAATCTTAACTCACAAGGGAAGGCGCTTGGATTGGATTCCCGGGCTGGGTGAGACATGTGGGTTATTCTCCTTACAGCTTCTACCGCTGTTCATCTGTGCAGCAGTGTATACAGTGTATACATGCAGATATACAATATTTAGTGTATATATACTGAGAGTACTCAGTGTATATACACAGATATACAGCTCTCATTGTATATAACCTTACGAGTTTAGAGCTTCCCTATAAATATATTAATGTATGGATCTTTCATGAGGGATGCCTTAGTATTAAAGTTTCTTGATCCGAGGAATCAGAGCTCCCTAATACTCTCCAGGTGCAGTATGGCCCCTGTGAATTTAGCGCAAACATCATTAGCATCTTATGTTTACATTGAGGTATAGCAGCCAATCAACGGCGATCTTACAAGCCCTTGCAGTAAACATGCGGCTACTCTCACACTCTCTGTGATTGGCTGGACAGGACGTAAACAGAGTTTCCACCAATGAAGTGGCAGCTCCTGCATGACGTCACGGTACTGTTGCCATATTAGCAACCCATTATTATGAATTGCTGTTAATTTCTTGTTAGTCGTGATTGCTGCAAACAACAGATGACAGTAGCTGTTGTAAACAGCTGAATTATTCTCACTAGGTTACAATAACTGAATTATTCTCACTAGGTACCATCTAGTGGGAAAATTTATAACTAAATGAATAAACAGAAAGTCATAAAAATGGTCGCTGCTTGGACGTCCCCTTATGACGTCTTTAGTGGGCGCGGCCGTCTTTATTATTTAAGAAACACTAAACCCGCAGGGGCTGTATGGCGCCTGTGGGGGGCTTATGTAGTCAAGCGTGATACAAGAAAGATAAGAGCTCTAATTCCTTGAATCAAGAGCTCTTTAATGAGCAAATATAGACTCATCCCTGAAGCAGAGCATTCAGTGTTCAACTGTGAACAAATGTTACATTGTAACAGTGAACAAATGTTACATTGTAACACTGAACAAATGTTACATTGTAACGCTGAACAAATGTTACATTGTAACACTGAACAAATGTTACATTGTAACAGTGAACAAATGTTACATTGTAACACTGAACAAATGTTACATTGTAACGCTGAACAAATGTTACATTGTAACACTGAACAAATGTTACATTGTAACGCTGAACAAATGTTACATTGTAACACTGAACAAATGTTACATTGTAACACTGAACAAATGTTACATTGTAACACTGAACAAATGTTACATTGTAACACTGAACAAATGTTACATTGTAACACTGAACAAATGTTACATTGTAACACTGAACAAATGTTACATTGTAACACTGAACAAATGTTACATTGTAACACTGAGCAAAACAGGTGAAGAGAAGGCGACTGATTAGTTAGACTTCAAGTCTATCCAGTGATTGTTAGCTAGGTTTGAAATCTATCCAATGATTGATTAGTTAGGTTTCATATTAATTATAAAAATAATCAACTATGACTTATTTATTTGGCCATAATTACATTGATGTTACATTTGAAGGTCTTAAATAGTGAAATAAAATAACTTCAAAATATAACTAAAAACTCATAAATAATTAGGAATTATATTGATCTGGATTAAAATGATCAGTTTTGAGGGAATTATTTGGTATAGCATTAATGTACAGTACCAGTCACGTACAGTACCAGTCATGTACAGTACCAGTCACGTACAGTACCAGTCACGTACAGTACCAGTCACGTACAGTACCAGTCACGTACAGTACCAGTCACGTACAGTACCAGTCACGTACAGTACCAGTCACGTACAGTACCAGTCACGTACAGTACCAGTCATGTACAGTACCAGTCACGTACAGTACCAGTCACGTACAGTACCAGTCACGTACAGTACCAGTCACGTACAGTACCAGTCATGTACAGTACCAGTCACGTACAGTACCAGTCATGTACAGTACCAGTCATGTACAGTACCAGTCATGTACAGTACCAGTCACGTACAGTACCAGTCACGTACAGTACCAGTCACGTACAGTACCAGTCACGTACAGTACCAGTCACGTACAGTACCAGTCATGTACAGCACCAGTCATGTACAGTACCAGTCACGTACAGTACCAGTCACGTACAGTACCAGTCACGTACAGTACCAGTCATGTACAGCACCAGTCATGTACAGTACCAGTCACGTACAGTACCAGTCATGTACAGCACCAGTCATGTACAGTACCAGTCATGTACAGTACCAGTCACGTACAGTACCAGTCATGTACAGTACCAGTCATGTACAGTACCAGTCATGTACAGTACCAGTCATGTACAGTACCAGTCATGTACAGTACCAGTCATGTACAGTACCAGTCACGTACAGTACCAGTCATGTACAGTACCAGACATGTACAGTACCAGTCACGTACAGTACCAGTCACGTACAGTACCAGTCATGTACAGTACCAGTCACGTACAGTACCAGTCATGTACAGTACCAGTCATGTACAGTACCAATCACGTACAGTACCAGTCACGTACAGTACCAGTCACGTACAGTACCAGTCATGTACAGTACCAGTCATGTACAGTACCAGTCATGTACAGTACCAGTCATGTACAGTACCAGTCATGTACAGTACCAGTCATGTACAGTACCAGTCATGTACAGTACCAGTCATGTACAGTACCAGTCATGTACAGTACCAGACATGTACAGTACCAGTCATGTACAGTACCAGTCACGTACAGTACCAGTCATGTACAGTACCAGTCATGTACAGTACCAGTCACGTACAGTACCAGTCATGTACAGTACCAGTCACGTACAGTACCAGTCACGTACAGTACCAGTCACGTACAGTACCAGTCACGTACAGTACCAGTCATGTACAGTACCAGTCACGTACAGTACCAGTCATGTACAGTACCAGTCATGTACAGTACCAGTCACGTACAGTACCAGTCATGTACAGTACCAGTCACGTACAGTACCAGTCACGTACAGTACCAGTCACGTACAGTACCAGTCATGTACAGTACCAGTCATGTACAGTACCAGTCATGTACAGTACCAGTCACGTACAGTACCAGTCATGTACAGTACCAGTAATGTACAGTACCAGTCACGTACAGTACCAGTCATGTACAGTACCAGTCACGTACAGTACCAGTCATGTACAGTACCAATCATGTACAGTACCAGTCATGTACAGTACCAGACATGTACAGTACCAGTCATGTACAGTACCAGACATGTACAGTACCAGTCATGTACAGTACCAGTCATGTACAGTACCAGTCATGTACAGTACCAGTCATGTACAGTACCAGACATGTACAGTACCAGTCATGTACAGTACCAGACATGAACAGTACCAGTCATGTACAGTACCAGTCATGTACAGTACCAGACATGGACAGTACCAGACATGTACAGTACCAGACATGTACAGTACCAGTCATGTACAGTACCAGTCATGTACAGTACCAGTCACGTACAGTACCAGTCATGTACAGTACCAGTCATGTACAGTACCAGTCATGTACAGTACCAGTCATGTACAGTACCAGTCACGTACAGTACCAGTCATGTACAGTACCAGTCATGTACAGTACCAGTCATGTACAGTACCAGTCATGTACAGTACCAGTCATGTACAGTACCAGACATGTACAGTACCAGTCATGAACAGTACCAGTCATGTACAGTACCAGACATGTACAGTACCAGTCATGTACAGTACCAGTCATGAACAGTACCAGTCATGTACAGTACCAGACATGTACAGTACCAGTCATGTACAGTACCAGTCATGAACAGTACCAGTCATGTACAGTACCAGTCATGTACAGTACCAGACATGTGCAGTACCAGTCATGTACAGTACCAGTCATGTACAGTACCAGTCATGTACAGTACCAGACATGTACAGTACCAGTCATGTACAGTACCAGTCATGTACAGTACCAGTCACGTACAGTACCAGTCATGTACAGTACCAGACATGTACAGTACCAGACATGTACAGTACCAGACATGTACAGTACCAGTCATGTACAGTACCAGACATGTACAGTACCAGACATGTACAGTACCAGTCATGTACAGTACCAGTCATGTACAGTACCAGTCATGTACAGTAGCAGACATGTACAGTACCAGACATGTACAGTACCAGTCATGTACAGTACCAGACATGTACAGTACCAGTCATGTACAGTACCAGACATGTACAGTACCAGTCATGTACAGTACCAGTCATGTACAGTACCAGTCATGTACAGTACCAGACATGTACAGTACCAGACATGTACAGTACCAGTCATGTACAGTACCAGTCATGATCAGTGTCAAACATCTACAAAGCTCTGGTACATGTTAGTACACTGTGGTACATCATGGTACACTGTGGTACATCTTGGTACATCTTGGTACACTGTGGTAAATCTAGGTACACTGTGGTACATCTTGGTACACTGTGGTACATCTTGGTACATCTTGGTACACTGTGGTACATTTTGGTACACTGTGGTTTATCTTGATACACTGTGGTACATCTTGGTACATCATGGTACACTGTGGTACATCTTGGTACATCATGGTACACTGTGGTGCATCTTGGTACATCGTGGTAGATTGTGGTACATCTTGGTACATCATGGTACACTGTGGTACATCTTGGTACATCGTGGTAGATTGTGGTACATCTTGGTACATCTTGGTACACTGTGGTACATACTGGTAAATCATGGTACACTGTGGTACATCTTGGTACACTGTGGTAATCTTCGTACATCATGGCACACTGTGGTACATCTTGGTACACTGTGGTACATCATGGTATACTGTGGTACATCTTGGTACACTGTGGTACATCATGGTATACTGTGGTACATCTTGGTACATTCTGGTACATCATGGTATACTGTGGTACATCTTGGTACATCGTGGTACACTGTGGTACATCTTTTAACGCCACGGTACACCGTGGTATATCTTGGTACTTCATGGTACACTGTGGTACATCTTGGTACATTATGATACACTGTGGTACGTGTTGGTACACTGTGGTATATCTTGGTACATCACGGTACACTGTGGTACATCTTGGTACACTGTTGTACATCTTGGTACACTGTGGTACATCTTGGTACACTATGGTACATCTTGGTACACTGTGGAACATCTTGGTACACTGTTGTACATCTTGGTACACTGTGGTACATCTTGGTACACTGTGGTACACCTTGGTACACTGTGGTACATCTTGGTACACTGTGGTACATCTTGATACACTGTGGTACATCTTGGTACACTGTGGTACATCTTGGTACACTGTGGTACATCTTGGTACACTGTGGTACATCTTGGTACACTGTGGTACATCTTGGTACACTGTACTTTGCCCCACCATCACGGTACCTTACGTGATCTACGTCATCTTCCACAACTGTTACGTCAGTGACGTAAATTTTGAGGTTGATCAAGTATCCTTGAGGATGGTACATCCTAGTAGTATCCTTGAGGATGGTACATCCTAGTAGTATCCTTCAGGACAGGGCACCTCTGCTTGTCCCATCTAGTTCAGAAAGACTGCTCAGTAGTTGTTCATAGTCCCAGGCCGTCATGGCGGCGCCTGCTGGCACACCAACTCCTGGAGCAACATCGCGTGAGTTGAGGCCGCGATCTTTCTTGTCGCTGAGGTTTCGCGGGATAGGTAGATCTAATGGGTACTCATGGGCATCCTGCGATGGGTAGAGCGTGGGTGATGGGCACGGAGAAGAGCCAGAGCGAGGTGAGGATGGCCAGCTGGAACTGTGTAGGATTGTACCACGATGTAACTCACTCTGGCCGCTCTGTAAGACAACACAAGCTATTAGTAACTTAATACGGTACCCTGGCTCTGCCCAGTCACAACTAACCCACAGTACCCACACTACAACCAGTCACAACTAACCCACAATACCCACACTACAACCAGTCACAACTAACCCACAGTACCCACACTACAACCAGTCACAACTAACCCACAGTACCCACACTACAACCAGTCACAACTAACCCACAATACCCACACTACAACCAGTCACAACTAACCCACAGTACCCACACTACAACCAGTCACAACTAACCCACAGTACCCACACTACAACCAGTCACAACTAACCCACAATACCCACACTACAACCAGTCACAACTAACCCACAGTACCCACACTACAACCAGTCACAACTAACCCACAGTACACACACTTCAACAAGTCACAACTAACCCACAGTACCCACACTACAACCAGCCACAACTAACCACAATACCCACGCCACAACCTGCCACAACTAACCCACAATACCCACACTACAACCTGCCACAACTAACCCACAATACCCACACTACAACCAGTCACAACTAACTCACAGTACCCACACTACAACCAGTCACAACTAACCCACAGTACCCACACTACAACCAGTCACAACTAACAATACCCACACTACAACCTGCCACAACTAACCCACAGTACCCACACTACAACCTGCCACAATTAACCCACATTACCCACGCTACAGCCAACCACAACTAACCCACAGTACCCACACTACAACCAGCCACAACTAACCCACAATACCCGCACTACAACCTGCCACAACTAACCCACAATACCCACACTACAACCTGCCACAACTAACCCACAATTCCACGGATAATAATTATAATAATGATAATATTGCTTGTTAATAATAATAATAATAATAATAATAATAATAATAATAATAATAATAATAATAATAATAATAATAATAATTCTAATAATAATAATAATAATAATAATAATAATAATAATAATAATAATAATAATGATAATAATAATAATAATAATAATAATAATAATAATAATAATAATAATAATAACAATAATAATAATAATAATAATAATAATAATAATAATAATAATAATAATAATAACTTACTATTAAGTCGTCCTGGGATGAATCACAGACCAGGTCAGAGTGCGGTAAACCTTGATGGGTGTGTGGTCGTCTAGCAGGTGTCCTCCTGGCTGCTATGTAAGCCTCAGCTACCTGACGGTAGGTACCCGGGTCCATCACTACTCTGGTACCTCGTAGACTCTGCAGGATAACAACGCAATGTAGCCTCTCTTATGTAGCCTTACTCTACTTATATGTAGTCTTTATGTACCTGTATGTAGTCATTATGTACCTATATGTAGTCATTATGTACCTATATGTAGTCATTATGTACCTATATGTAGTCATTATGTACCTATATGTAGTCATTATGTACCTATATGTAGTCATTATGTACCTATATGTAGTCCTTGTGTACCTATATGTAGTCCTTGTGTACCTATATGTAGTCCTTATGTACCTATATGTAGTCATTATGTACCTATATGTAGTCCTTGTGTACCTATATGTAGTCCTTATGTACCTATATGTAGTCATTATGTACCTATATGTAGTCCTTGTGTACCTATATGTAGTCCTTATGTACCTATATGTAGTCATTATGTACCTATATGTAGTCCTTGTGTACCTGTATGTAGTCCTTATGTACCTATATGTAGTCATTATGTACCTATATGTAGTCCTTGTGTACCTATATCTAGTCCTTATGTACCTATATGTAGTCATTATGTACCTATATGTAGTCCTTGTGTACCTATATGTAGTCCTTATGTACCTATATGTAGTCATTATGTACCTATATGTAGTCCTTGTGTACCTATATCTAGTCCTTATGTACCTATATGTAGTCATTATGTACCTATATGTAGTCCTTGTGTACCTATATGTAGTCCTTATGTACCTATATGTAGTCATTATGTACCTATATGTAGTCCTTGTGTACCTATATGTAGTCCTTATGTACCTATATGTAGTCATTATGTACCTATATGTAGTCCTTGTGTACCTATATCTAGTCCTTATGTACCTATATGTAGTCATTATGTACCTATATGTAGTCCTTGTGTACCTATATCTAGTCCTTATGTACCTATATGTAGTCATTATGTACCTATATGTAGTCCTTATGCACTGCCAGCCACAACAGTTACGTAACAGTGACATCACTAACAGTAACTGCCAACCACAACAGTTAAGTAACAGTGACATCGCTAACAGTAACTGCCAGCCACAACAGTTAAGTAACAGTGACATCACTAACAGTAACTGCCAACCACAACAGTTAAGTAACAGTGACATCACTAACAGAAAGTGCCAGCCACAACAGTTACGTAACAGTGACATCACTAACAGTAACTGCCAACCACAACAGTTAAGTAACAATGACATCACTAGCAGTAACTGCCAGCCACAACAGTTACGTAACAGTGACATCACTAACAGTAACTGCCAACCACAACAGTTAAGTAACAGTGACATCACTAACAGAAGGTGCCAGCCACAACAGTTACGTAACAGTGACATCACTAACAGTAACTGCCAACCACAACAGTTACGTAACAGTGACATCACCAGCAGTAACTGCCAGCCACAACAGTTTTTTGATACAACAATCATCTACAACTGGTATGGATATCTCACACACTGGATCACTTCCTCCTGATAGCCAAGTACACTGAAGGATCATGAACAATATAACTCTGGTGTCTCAGTGTCACACATTATCAATAATATTAGAAGTAAATAATGAAACTGAATGAATGTAGTAAGAAACTTTAGTAGACGTGTAACCCACTATGATAATGTTGATAAGTATGTTGATGGAGCAACTTGTAACGTGAACACTGATGTTGTAGTGGCCAGACTGAGGCTTGGTTACAAGTACTGACTGATGTAGTGGCCAGACTGAGGCTTGGTTACAAGTACTGACTGATGTAGTGGCCAGACTGAGGCTTGGTTACAAGTACTGACTGATGTAGTGGCCAGACTGAGGCTTGGTTAAAGTACTGACTGATGTAGTGGCCAGACTGAGGCTTGGTTACAAGTACTGACTGATGTAGTGGCCAGACTGAGGCTTGGTTACAAGTACTGACTGATGTAGTGGCCAGACTGAGGCTTGGTTACAAGTACTGACTGATGTAGTGGCCAGACTGAGGCTTGGTTACAAGTACTGACTGATGTAGTGGCCAGACTGAGGCTTGGTTACAAGTACTGACTGATGTAGTGGCCAGACTGAGGCTTGGTTACAAGTACTGACTGATGTAGTGGCCAGACTGAGGCTTGGTTACAAGTACTGACTGATGTAGTGGCCAGACTGAGGCTTGGTTACAAGTACTTCTGACAGTCTGACAGACACACAGATGATAATCACACCAACTACCAAGTATGTGGCCAGCTTTATGGTCACTATCTTGAACACTATATACTTAATTGTCCACTTACCAACATATATATATAAGACAGTATAATAACATATGTGATACGTCAAAATATCTTATTAATGAAAATAAGATACCAAATTGTAGACATCAGTCCAGATGTACGAGAGTACGTCTTAATTGATATTTACAATGGGATATGGGTACATAATAGGCCTAGTTCCTAGGCCTATTACGTACCCATATGCCCTTGTGCTACCTGCCTGACGATAGATATGAGCTGCAACGTAAACTAGCCAGTGTTGTTGCAACATAAACTAGCCAGTGTTGTTGCAACATAAACTAGCCAGTGTTGTTGCAACATAAGCTAGCCAGTGTTGTTGCAACATAAGCTAGCCAGTGTTGTTGCAACATAAGCTAGCCAGTGTTTTTTGCAACATAAGCTAGCCAGTGTTGTTGCAACATAAGCTAGCCAGTGTTGTTGCAACATAAGCTAGCCAGTGTTGTTGCAACATAAGCTAGCCAGTGTTGTTGCAATATTTAATCTCCTGCAGTATAAACCAAGATTAAAACCTGCGTGGAGTCAAGTGTATGAAAAAAATCCCCCGGAATGCCTTCACCGGGTTTAATAAACCGGGAAAAACCGGGGAAAAACCGGGCCAAGGCTTGCAGGTAGTGGGGGATTTTCCCCCCAGTGTGAGGAGAGTGCTAAACCCGCCTCACCTCGGGGGGGCTCTTAAGGTCGACAATCTGCTGCTATTACATATCCCTCTCGGCCTCAAACCGACGCCACTTTTCAGCATTGTGTCGCCAGTGTCAACATTGTTGTATTCTTCCACTGATTTGTGGTGATTTGGTTGATTAGTGGGTGTTTGGGGTGTTTGGGTTGATTTGGTATTTGCGGGTGATTTGTGGCTGATTTGGGTTGAGTGTGGTGATTATGGGTAGTTTGTGGGTTGATTTTGGGTGATGGGTTGAAGGTTGATTTGGGGTTCATGTGGTTGAATTGGTCGGGTGCCTTGGGGTTTGTAAGGTGGCCATATACGTATAAAATAATATATACTATAAGATTAATAAATTGTAATACAATAACTAGCTGTCAACTACTAGCAGATTAATAGCTCGTACTTGCTCTATTTAACTAGCTACTGTGACATCTAGCTGATTTACTATATGGGTGCTCTATGTATTGTTATCTACGTATTTGTGGTTAATTCTAGCTGGGTTGACTGTAGTGATTGGTGAATTATCTCTGTGCTATTAACTATATTTATACTATTATATTAATCTACTATTTACTATATATATGCTAACGTACTATCTACTATGTACTACTACTACTATAGCTATATAGTTACTACTACTATACTAGACTATATATATACTACTACTAATACTATATTTATCTACTTACTATTACTACTACTTATACTACATATTTATAAAACTATATGATTGTAGCTACTATACTATACTTACTACTACTACTACTTACTACTACTACTACTATTATACTACTACTACTACACTAATACTGCTATAATACTACTAGTACTTACTACTAACTACTATTATACTACTACTCAACTACTACACTACTACTACTACTACTACTACACTACTATTATACTATACTACTAACACTACTACAAATTATACTACTACTAGTACTATGTAGTATATACTACTCTACTACACTACTACAACTACTACTATAGTATTACTATACTACTTATACTACTACTTACTACTACTACTACTACTATTCTACTACTATTTATATTACTACTACACTATATATACTACTACTACTACTACAAACTATATTACTACTACTACTACTACTACTCTCTACTACTACTACTACTACTATATACTACTACTTATTACTACTACTACTATAACTACTACTACTACTACTACACTATATTACTACTACTACTACTACCACTACTACTACTACTACTACTACTACTATTATTAACTACTACTACTATACTACTACTACTACTTACTACTACCACTACTACTACTACTACTACTTACTACTATTATTACTAACTACTAATATTACTACTTCTACTACTACCACTACTACTACATACTACTACTACCATCTACTACATTCTACTACTACTACTATTACTACTACTATACTACTATACTACTACTACTACTACTACTACTACTACTACTACTATATACTACTACTACTATTATTACTACTACTACTACTACTCTATTATTACTACTACCTACTACTACTACTATTAATATACTACTACTACTACTATTATACTACTACTAATACTACTACTATTTTACTACATACTACTACTTTACTACTTACTACTACTACTACTACTACTATTACTACTACTACTACAATTTACTTACTACTACTTATTTTACTACTACTACAAAATTTACTATTACTTACTATATTACTACTACTACTATTATTACTACTACTACTACTACTACTTTATTACTACTACTACTATATTACTACTACTACTACTACTATATTACTACTACTACTACTACTATTATTACACTACTACTACTACTATTATACTACTACTACTACTACTACTACTTACTAAACTACTACTTCTACTACTACTACCTACTACTACTACTACACTACTCACTACTACTACTACTACTACAAACTACTACTATTACTACTACTACTACTACTACTAACTCTACTACTACTACTACTACTACCTACTACTACTACTACTACTACTACTACTTCTACTACTACTACTACTACTACACTATACTACACTATACTTCATACTACTACTTCTACTACTACTACTAACTACTTCTACATACTACTACTACTACTACTTACTACTACTACTACTACTATACTTATACTACTACTACTAACTATAAATATAAAATAACTTACTTGTACACTATCTTCGAGTCTCTTAATATATGATTCATCTCTCTCTAGTCTGGCTTCAGCATGTCTTCTACTACTACCACTACTACTACTACCACTACTACTACTACTACTACTACTACTACTACTACTACTACTACTACTACTACTACTACTACTACTACTACCACTACTACTACTACCACTACTACTACTACTACTACTACTACTACTACCACTACTACTACTTCTACTACTACTACTACTACTACTACTACTTCTACTACTACTACTACTACTACTACTACTACTACTACTACTACTACTACTACTACTACTACTAACAATAATTAAAAATAACTTACTTGTACACTATCTTCGAGTCTCTTAATATAAGATTCATCTCTCTCTAGTCTGGCTTCAGCATGTCTTCTTCTTATCTTCTCCTTCTCTAAACACACATTTAGCTCTGTGTTCTGCAGTTGTAGAGCTAAAACTCTATCCACCAGCTCTGCTGTGTCCTCCTGGGAGTCGTAAAGCCCCGTGTCGTACCTCTCCTTGAAGCTGCGTCTCTCTGACGTCCAGTTTTTCTTCATTTTCCCATTTTCCCGGATATATCTGCGGTTTTCCTCCATCAGTTTGGTGATGTGAGTTGCTTGATCTTCCATCTGTAAGGAGGGAGAAGTTGTCCGGTTATAAACCAGCGGTTTATGCTTACAAAGCATGGTTTATGACGGCTTAAACCCTTGCTTTAACTTATTAACTTTAAATATATATATATATATATATATATATATATATATATATATATATATATATATATATATATTTTATATAATATTATATATATATATATATATTATATATATATATATATAAATATCTATTACTGAGAGATATATACATCTCAGTGTTTATATGGAGACACATACACCTCTCAATGTATATACACTGATATACACAGGCAGTGTATATCCACCCTACGAGTTTAACATACCTGCACTGGGTAGAACATTTTAAATCGTTCTCCCGCTTGTTCTTCTAGCTATGTAAATCCTGGGCACTATATAGATGATACTGGGCACTATATAGATTATCCTGGGCACTGTACAGATGATCCTGGGCACTACATAGATGATCCTGGGCACTATACAGATGATCCTGGGCACTATATAGATTATCCTGGGCACTGTACAGATGATCCTGGGCACTATACAGATGATCCTGGGCACTATATAGATGATCCTGGGCACTATATAGATGATCCTGGTGTAACACTTGCTACACTACTCAAGTGAAGCTCTGCTGGCAGCACTTGTCTGCTTCACTGCTGAGGTAAGACTGCTGGCAGCACTTATCTGCTTCACTGCTGAGCTAAGTCTGCTGGCCTTGCCACAGCTTCCTGCTCTCTATATACTCGCCTTTCAGGACCTCGTTACCTAAATCTCGTAACCTAATTACGATTTGTATGAGTTTGGATAGGTGGTGGATAGGTGGGTCATTAGGTGACGAGGGAGTAGGTCTCAAAAGGGTTATTAACGAGGTTTTTGCTTAGTATATATGTATACTGGTGTACTCTAGGGGTTATGGGAGGAGATACAACTATACCCTCTTGCTCTGAGATATACTACACCTCTCAGTGTATATATGCTCCGAGATATACATCTCTCAGTGTATATATACTCTGAGATATACACCTCAGTGAAAGTAGAGATACATACCCAGGTACCTACATGGTGTTAGGTGAACAGCAGCAGCGGGAGACTGGATAACTAACACCCAGGTGCCTACTTACTGTTAGGTGAAAAGCAGCAGCAGAAATCAGAATATTAGCGCCCAGGCACCTACTTATCACCTACTTCATCTAGCTACGGGGAACTACTTACTGTGGTCTTTCCTAAGAAAGCACCCGAGACGACACTAGGTACCAGGGGAACTGATGACTCACCTGACGTCTCTTTCTTCCCCGGGATTACCACGTAACTTAGGGGAGAAAAGAGGAACCTAAACCTCTGTCTCTCCCACCTACCTACCTTTCTACCTACATAAGAAAGGAGGAACACGGCAGCAGGCCTACTGGCCCATACTAGGCACGTCTTACTCAAGCCCTTTAACAAAAATATTTACTCAAGGAATAAGCTTACATATGCTTATTAGCTAATGCTCAAGTTCCACTTTAATCCAACCTAAATTTGAAGTTACCCAAGGTTTTAGCTTCAATAACCCTACTAGGTAGACTCTTCCACTTTTCAACTTCTCTATTTCCAAACCAATACTTTCCTGTATCATAAACTTAACCAATTTGAAACCGTTATATCGGGTTCTTTATAAGAGGGTTACTCACAAGACCTCAGTCCTCTATACTCACCTTCCACTCTGTTATTCTTATCTGAATGTTTTCTAACCAATTTATATCCATTGTTTAATATGGAGACCAGAACTGAGCTACATAATCTGAGGCCTTACTAATGATGTATAAAGTTGTAATATAACCGCTGGACTTCTGTTGCTTACACTTCCTGATACAAATCCCAGTACTCTGTTTACCTTATTACGTACACTTAGGCACTGCTGTCATGGTTTCAGGTTCCTGCTTAGTATAACCCCTAAGTCCTGTTCGCATTCTGTTTGTCCAAGTTCTGTATTATTTAATTTATAAGTACTAGGGTTACTTAGAATCCGGAGCTTCTGAACTTTACATTTGTCTACACTGAGTTTATATTTGTCACTTTTCAGACCATGACATAAGCTTGTCTAAATTCTCCTGAAGTTCAGTGGCATCTTCCTCTGAATCAATTATCCTGCCTATTTTTGTATCGTCAGCAAATTTGCTCATATCTCCTGTTATTCCCTCATCAAGGTCATTGATATATATTATAAACAACAACGGGCCCAAGACTGATCCCTGCGGAACACCACTTGTTACAGATCCCCACTCGGATTTAACCCCATTTATGCACACTGTGTGCTTCCTGTTGGTGAATCATGACTCCATCCATGACAATACTTTCCCCCAGTACCATGAGCTGCCACTTTCTTTAACAGTCTTTGGTGTGTTACTCCATCAATAACTTTACTAAAATTCAAATAAATAATGAAGATTGAGACACTTATGCAACATATGGGAATCTTTATTTAGGAAACGTTTCGCCACACAGTGGCTTCATCAGTCCAATACAAAGTAGAAAGGTGTAAGGGGAGGAGAAGTTTGAAGTAATCAGTCCCTCAGCCCGGAGTCGATGTGTTCAGTCCATCAGTCTTGTAGAATGGACAGCATTGAGTCGTAAACGTGGCTTATATACTGTAGTGAGGTGAGGGGAAGCAGGTGGAGGCGGCGTCAAAGAATTCTTCAACACTTGTCCAACCTTTGGACGAAGACCTACTTCGACTTTGACGCCGCCTCCGCCTGCTTCACCTCACCTCACTACGGCCCTATGCTGTACATTCTACAAGATTGATGGACTGAACACATCGACTCCAGGCTGAGGGACTGATTACCTCAAATTCCTCCTCTCCTTACACCTTCTGCTCTGTATTGGACTGATGAAGTCACTGTGTGGCGAAACATTTCCGAAATAAAGATTGCCATATGTTGCGTAAGTGTCTCAATTTTCAACTTGTCGGTTTTCAAAACCATTCATCACAAATAAATAATATCGGATTCTTTATCATTAACAACAGCTTCTAAAACTTTACTGAAGAAGGTTAATAAATTAATATGCTGAGTATCATTAATCAAATTATGCTTATCAAGATGGCTTCTTATATCATCAGCTATAACTGACTAGTAATTTGCCTAGAGTTGAGGTCAGGTTTATGGGCGGTAATCTGACGGTGATGACTTATCCCCTGATTTAAAAATAGGAATTACATTGGCCATCTTCTATATATCAGACACTACACCTGTTTGAAGAGATATATTAAAAATGTTAGTTAACTAATGGTTCAGTCTGTCTACTTGTTTGATAACTACATCCCTATACCATATCCATTATAAAAATTAATTACTGGGATATTATTAGTGTCTTCCTGTGTGAAAACCGAGAGGAAATAATGATTAAAAATCGAGATTATTTCATTCTCCTTGTCAGTGGGATGTCCAGAGTTTTAAGATGGTCCACTTTTTCTCTGACCTTTCTTCTATATACCTGGAAAAAAAAACTTTTCAGGTCATTGAATCATTTGAAACTTTAATTTCGTAGTTCCGTTTAGCTTCTCTTATTTTTTTTTTTTAACGTCCCTCTTTATGTCAATATATTAATGCATAAGATGACCCTCACCTCTTCTGTTGCGTCTATATATTCTTTTCTTTTGCCCTAAAAGATATTTGAGCCCATTATTCATCCATTTCGGATCATTTCTAATGGATCATATTTCTTTCTATGGAATAAATGTTCTCTGGGCAGCACGTATAGTATATAGAAACCTGTCATACTGATAGTTCTCCTTGTTACCCCAGTCCACAGATCATAAGTGTTCTCTAAGTTCATTGTAATCTGCTAAGCGAAAATCTGAGACTGTTATTGAGTTGTTCCTACTGTTATACTTCCATTTAATGCTAAAGGTAATTAATTTGTGGTCACTTGCGTGAAGTTCCTCTGTAATTTCTAAATTATTAACAAGAGTTTCCTTGTTTGCCAGAACTAAGTCAAGCAGGTTATTTCCCCTTGTAGGTTCCGTCACAAACTGCTTTAAAAAATAATCCTGAACTACCTCTAAGATGTTGTTTAGATTCTAAATTCCCAGTCAAGGAATCCCAATCAATTTGACTAACGTTAAGTCCCCTAGAAATACTACGTTATTGTGCCTGTGGCTCCTAACAACTTCCTCCAAAAGTAGTTACTTGGTACCTGTCCAAGTTCGGGCGACGCTATATCACGCCTAAAATAAATTTTTTATGACCCTCTGAAAATTCTACCCAGAAAGGCTCTGTGTATGTTTTCTTTCAGTCTTTATACCTGTTTTTATGCAGCAATTTAAGTGATATCTCTTCCCATTACTTGTATCAATGTAGAATGTGACATCCAGCAGACGTGTCCTGATACTTCATATTAAACCAGGTCTCAGTTATGGCCAGTGTTACCAACACTTGCAACTAATCTCATCTCGTCCATTTTGTTTCTACCACTACGACTCTCTGTATAACATATATTTAGAAACCCTGTCTTCTGTTTTCTCTTCCTTCTTATTTCTGTTCTTCCATTATCTTTACTATTGTCCTCGTCACCTAGTGCCACTGGCATTATAATATTCATCAGTAACTCTTCCTAATTCTAACTATAACTGGTTCCCTAAAACTCACAATATCGTCACACGGAGGATTCATCATGCCTGATTCTGTTGTCTCATAATTCATTGTTTTACCACAAAAACTCATATCATTATTTCTAGTTCAAAGCTCTAACAGTTCCCTTCACTGCACTGGCCAGTGCCCCCACGCCTGGCCAGTGCCCCCACACCTGTCCAGTGCCCCCACACCTGTCCAGTGCCCCCACACCTGTCCTAGATCACTGCAAGTTTGTTATTATCAGTGGTGGCCAGTGCCCCCACACCTGTCCTAGATTACTGCAAGTTTGTTATTATCAGTGGTGGCCAGTGCCCCCACACCTGTCCTAGATCACTGCAAGTTTGTTATTCTTAGTGGTGGCCAGTGCCCCCACACCTGTCCTAGATTACTGCAAGTTTGTTATTCTCAGTGGTGGCCAGTGCCCCCACACCTGTCGTAGATTACTGCAAGTTTGTTATTCTCAGTGGTGGCCAGTGCCCCCACACCTGTCCTAGATTACTGCAAGTTTGTTATTCTCAGTGGTGGCCAGTGCCCCCACACCTGTCCTAGATCACGGCAAGTTTGTTATTCTCAGTGGTGGCCAGTGCCCCCACACCTGTCCTAGATTACTGCAAGTTTGTTATTCTCAGTGGTGGCCAGTGCCCCCACACCTGTCCTAGATTACTGCAAGTTTCTTATTATCAGTGGTAATCAGATGAGAGTTACACTGAACTTTTCCAGTGTTGTGTCACCTTACTGGGGACTCCTGGCCACCAGTGTTGTTGTGTCACCTTGCTGGGGACTGCTGGCCACCAGTGTTGTTGTGTCACCTTGCTGGGGACTCCTGGCCACCAGTGTTGTTGTGTCACCTTGCTGGGGACTCCTGGCCACCAGTGTTGTTGTGTCACCTTGCTGGGGACTGCTGGCCACCAGTGTTGTTGTGTCACCTTGCTGGGGACTCCTGGCCACCAGTGTTGTTGTGTCACCTTGCTGGGGACTCCTGGCCACCAGTGTTGTTGTGTCACCTTGCTGGGGACTCCTGGCTACCAGTGTTGTTGTGTCACATTGCTGGGGACTCCTGGCCACCAGTGTTGTTGTGTCACATTGCTGGGGACTCCTGGCCACCAGTGTTGTTGTGTCACCTTGCTGGGGACTCCTGGCCACCAGTGTTGTTGTGTCACATTGCTGGGGACTCCTGGCCACCAGTGTTGTGTCACCTTGCTGGGGACTCCTGGCCACCAGTGTTGTTGTGTCACCTTGCTGGGGACTCCTGGCCACGAGTGTTGTTGTGTCACCTTGCTGGGGACTCCTGGCCACCAGTGTTGTTGTGTCACCTTACTGGGGACTCCTGGCCACCAGTGTTGTTGTGTCACCTTGCTGGGGACTTCTGGCCACCAGTGTTGTTGTGTCACCTTGCTGGGGACTCCTGGCCACCAGTGTTGTTGTGTCACCTTGCTGGGGACTCCTGGCCACCAGTGTTGTTGTGTCACCTTGCTGGGGACTCCTGGCCACCAGTGTTGTGTCACCTTGCTGGGGACTCCTGGCCACCAGTGTTGTTGTGTCACCTTACTGGGGACTCCTGGCCACCAGTGTTGTTGTGTCACCTTGCTGGGGACTCCTGGCCACCAGTGTTGTTGTGTCACCTTGCTGGGGACTCCTGGCCACCAGTGTTGTTGTGTCACCTTGCTGGGGACTCCTGGCCACCAGTGTTGTTGTGTCACCTTGCTGGGGACTCCTGGCCACCAGTGTTGTTGTGTCACCTTGCTGGGGACTCCTGGCCACCAGTGTTGTTGTGTCACCTTGCTGGGGACTCCTGGCCACCAGTGTTGTTGTGTCACCTTGCTGGGGACTCCTGGCCACCAGTGTTGTTGTGTCACCTTGCTGGGGACTCCTGGCCACCAGTGTTGTTGTGTCACCTTGCTGGGGACTCCTGGCCACCAGTGTTGTTGTGTCACCTTGCTGGGGACTCCTGGCCACCAGTGTTGTTGTGTCACATTGCTGGGGACTCCTGGCCACCAGTGTTGTTGCTAGTTTAGCAAGTGTTGGCAACACTGTCAGTGTAGAAACAGTGTTGGCAACACTGTCAGTGTAACAACAGTGTTGTCAACACTGTCAGTGCAGCAACAGTGTTGGCAACACTGTCAGTGTAACAACAGTGTTGGCAACACTGTCAGTGTAGCAACAGTGTTGGCAACACTGTCAGTGTAGCAACAGTGTTGGCAACACTGTCAGTTCGGCAACAGTGTTGGCAACACTGTCAGTGTAGCAACAGTGTTGGCAACACTGTCAGTTCGGCAACAGTGTTGGCAACACTGTCAGTGTACCAGGAAGGACACAAGGGAACAACCTCCTGACAGTGTTGCCACATCACCACGATAAACCATAATGGTGGTCAACTTTACCGCCATTTATTAAACCACTTAGTGCACCACTTATTAAACCATTTAGTGCACCACTTATTAAACCATTTAGTGCGCCACTTATTAAACCACTTAGTGCACCACTTATTAAACCACTAAACTACTTAGTAAACCACTAAGCCACTTGGTAAACCACTAAATCACTTACTAAACAGCTTAGTAAACTTAGTAAGCCACTTTAAATCACTTAGTCACATAACAAACAACTTGAAAAACTATTAAACTACTTAATAAATAATTTAATATAAAACTTAATGGTGACTAAGTAAACCACTTAGTTAACCACTAAATAAACCACTTAATAAACCACCTAATGAAGCGCTTAACAAACAAACCATTTAATAAAAACTTAGTAAACCACTTAATAAACCACTTAGTAAACTACTAATAAACCACTTCATAAACCACTTAGTAAACCACGTAATAAACCACTTAGTAAAGCACTTAATAATTCACTTAGAAAAGCACTTAATAAACCATTTAAATAACCACTTAGTAAACTACTTAATGAACCACATAATAAACCACTTACTAAACCACTTAATAAACCACCTAATAAAGGGCTTAATAAACCACTAAATAAACTACTTAATAAGTCACCTAATAAAGCTCTTAATAAACCACTAAATAAACCACTTAGTAAACTACTTAATAAACCACTCAGTTAACCACTTAATAAACCACTTATTAAACTACTAATAAACCACTTAGTAAACTACTTAATAAACCACTTCATAAACCACTTAGTAAACTACTTAATAAACTACTTAGCAAATCACTTAATAAATCACTTAGTAAACCACTTAATAAACCAGGTAATAACCAGGTAATAAATCAGTGTTAAGTACAAACTCCTACTGTATGCAGATGACAGTGTTCTGTTAGTGTCAGGTAAAGACCCACAAGATATTGCTAATGTTTTAACACTGGAACTGGAGTCCTGCAGCAAATGGTTAGTAGACAACAAACTATCATTACACCTAGGGAAAACTGAAGCCATTCTCTTTGGCACGAAACATAAACTGAGAAGGGTAAATAATATTAATGTTCAATGTAATGGGGAGCCCATCACTTTGGGTTCATCAGTAAAATATTTGGGCATCCCCTTTGACCCATGCATGTCAGGAGAATTGATAGGGAACAGTGTAGTAAAGAAAGCGAATGCCAGACTGAAGTTCCTGTATAGACAAGCACAGTGTCTACCTACTGAGGCTCGCAGGACCCTATGTCTAGCCCTTATACAATGCCATATGGATTACGCTTGCTCTTCTTGGTACTCTGCCTTGACAAAAAAAACTGAAAGATAGACTGCAAATCACCCAGAACAAAATCGTAAGATTCATCCTGGGGCTGGGACCAAGAGAACATGTAGGCCAGGATGAATTACAGCAGTTGGATATGCTGAATGTTGAAGACAGAGTAAAACAACTGAAGCTAAACCATACCCCCGGCCGGGATTGAACCCGCGGTCATAGAGTCTCAAAACTCCAGCCCGTCGCGCTATGACCGCGGGTTCAATCCCGGCCGGGGGTATGGTTTATTTGCAATCGTGTCATTACGATTTCTTAAGTCATGTCAACTGAAGCTAAATCATGTTTATAAAATTGCTCACAAACAATGTCCAGAATATCTTGCTGTCAATTTTGTCAAGGTTGGGAACCAAAGCAATCATATTACTAGGGGGGAGAGAGCACAACTTTGTAGTACCCACAGTCAGTGGCCAGGCTTCAAACACCTTTTATTGTACAGCAATAAAGGAATGGAACAGACTGCCCGCACATGTCAAAGCCAGTCATAGCATGAACCAGTTCAAGAAGACTGCCAAAAGGTGTCTGATGAATGTAGCTACAGAAAGGCAGGGGAATGATTTTCTATTTTTTAGCTAACATACGTGTAAATTTTACCTTATTCCTAGTAATGACCCTCGTATTGTAGATAGTCTTAATGACCCTCGTGTAGTAGATAGTCTTAATGACCCTCGTGTAGTAGATAGTCTTAATGACCCTCGTGTAGTAGATAGTCTTAATGACTCTCGTGTAGTAGATAGTCTTAATGACCTTCGTGTAGTAGATAGTCTTAATGACCCTCGTGTAGTAGACAGTCTTAATGACCCTCGTGTAGTAGATAGTCTTAATGACCCTCGTGTAGTAGATAGTCTTAATGACCCTCGTGTAGTAGATAGTCTTAATGACCCTCGTGTAGTAGATAGTCTTAATGACCCTCGTGTAGTAGATAGTCTTAATGACCCTCGTGTAGTAGATAGTCTTAATGACCCTCGTGTAGTAGATAGTCTTAATGACCCTCGTGTAGTAGATAGTCTTAATGACCCTCGTGTAGTAGACAGTCTTAATGACCCTCGTGTAGTAGATAGTCTTAATGACCCTCGTGTAGTAGATAGTCTTAATGACCCTCGTGTAGTAGATAGTCTTAATGACCCTCGTATTGTAGATAGTCTTAATGACCCTCGTGTAGTAGATAGTCTTAATGACCCTCGTATTGTAGATAGTCTTAATGACCCTCGTGTAGTAGATAGTCTTAATGACCCTCGTGTAGTAGATAGTCTTAATGACCCTCGTATTGTAGATAGTCTTAATGACCCTCGTGTAGTAGATAGTCTTAATGACCCTCGTATTGTAGATAGTCTTAATGACCCTCGTGTAGTAGATAGTCTTAATGACCCTCGTGTAGTAGACAGTCTTAATGACCCTCGTGTAGTAGATAGTCTTAATGACCCTCGTGTAGTAGATAGTCTTAATGACCCTCGTGTAGTAGATAGTCTTAATGACTCTCGTGTAGTAGATAGTCTTAATGACCCTCGTGTAGTAGATAGTCTTAATGACCCTCGTGTAGTAGACAGTCTTAATGACCCTCGTGTAGTAGATAGTCTTAATGACCCTCGTGTAGTAGATAGTCTTAATGACCCTCGTGTAGTAGATAGTCTTAATGACCCTCGTGTAGTAGATAGTCTTAATGACCCTCGTGTAGTAGATAGTCTTAATGACCCTCGTGTAGCAGATAGTCTTAATGACCCTCGTGTAGTAGATAGTCTTAATGACCCTCGTGTAGTAGATAGTCTTAATGACCCTCGTGTAGTAGATAGTCTTAATGACCCTCGTGTAGTAGATAGTCTTAATGACCCTCGTGTAGTAGATAGTCTTTTTAGTATAATAATAAGATGTTATCTTCATTGTAGAATAATAAGAAAATATTATAACCTTTATATTATAATAATAAGGTAAAAGGACCACAATGGAAATAAGTCACTCTGACTGACTTTTTTGGGTTATCCCAGGTTATCCCAGGTTATCCCAGGTTCTCTACACATATGCTGCTATGTATGATAATTCTATGTAACTGTATTTGTGTATACCTGAATATACTTACTTACTTACTTACTTACACTTAATAAACCCGTAGGGTTCAGCCACTTTGACAATATTTGTACGATAGTTTGGGCTGCACCAGCATGAAGGTCATCGCAAGACTCCTCCTGACTTAAATTATTATTATTTATATATTCATAGAGGAGCGCTAAACCAGTATGAACGTGTGGTTTAGCAGGCCGTGGTGGGTGACACACTGTGTATAATTTGTTTGTTAATTTCTTTTGTAAATAATTTGTTCGTGAAATACCTTTTGCGTCTGGCAGCGCTGTGCCACCCCGTCATCTCTACTTCGGCCAATCACGTTGCAGATTGCCTCAGCTAATCATTCAACAGGATACTAGTGACGTCATCACCGACGCGGCCAATCAGCACACAGAATCTTCATGACGTAATGGATTCCTCAACAATACCGTTCGCTTGCCGGGAAATTTTAGTTTTTCTAATTACCCAACATTTTTTACATACTAAAAAAAATAATATAGAAGTGAGGTGCGGTATTATGCGTCTCTATAACGTAAACTGACCCTAAATATAACGTGAAGACTAAATCCTCTTAGAAACTGATTACAAACAAAAGAGCATCGCTGTGAGGTATTTGATCCTCTTAAGAAAAATTTATAAAGCATTAGAAAGCATTTATGACTCTTACGGGCTTAGCGCTTCCCCCTTAATACACATACAGATGTACACACGTGTATATACGAACAGGTACGCCAAAATATATAAAGTCATATAGACATGAATATGTACAAGGTATATACTACAGTCTTGAGCTATATAAACAGGTATATACATTAACAAACACAAGTATACACTACCAGTGTATATACCTTATCTTGAGACAAACTGACACACACCGCAGTGTATATATATATATTAGGTAATAATAATAATAATAATAATAATAATAATAATAATAATAATAATAATAATAATAATAATAATAATAATAACAATAAAAATAATAATAATAATAATAATAATAATAATAATAATAATAATAATAACAACAATAATAATAATAATAATAATAATAATAACAATAAAAATAATAATAATAATAATAATAATAATAATAATAATAATAATAATAACAATAAAAATAATAATAATAATAATAATAATAATAATAATAACAATAAATAATAATAATAATAATAATAATAATAATAATAATAATAATAATAAAATAATAATAATAATAATAATAATAAATAATAATAATAATAATAATAATAATAATAATAATAATATAATAATAATAATTAATAATAATAATAATAATAATAATAATAATAATATAAATAATAATAATAATAATAATAATAATTAATAATAATAAATAATAATAATAAATAATAATAATAATAATAAATAATAATAATAATATAATAATATAATAACAATATAATAATAATAATTAATAATAATAATAATAATAATAATAATAATAATAATAATAATAATATAATAATAACAATAACAATAATAGCAATAACAATAATAATAATAATAATAATAATAATAATAATAATAATAATAATAACAATAACAATAATAGCAATAACAATAATAATAATAATAATAATAATAATAATAATAATGTTTATATATACCAGTAGATGATGCAACTTATACAGACCATAGCTCACATCAGTGACATACTGCAGAGAAAGCCCTTTGTTATGCAGAGCATTTCCTGCAATTTAGGTTAATTTTGTCACCAGGATGCGACCCACACCAGTCCACTAACATCCAGGTACCTACTTACTGCTAGGTGAACAGGGACAGCAGGTGTCTTAAGGAAGCACGTCCCAATGTTTCCACCTGTACCGGGGATCGAACCACGGACCTCAGTGTGAGAGTTAAGTGTGCTAACAACCCAGCTACGGGACACAACTGCAGTATAATGCGATACTATACTGACAACTTTTCGCCCACACAGTGGACCTCATCAAGTCACAAACAGATCTGAGCAGACGACATAAGTGTATATATATACATATATATATATATATATATATATATATATATATATATATATATATATATATATATATATATATATATATATATATATATAATACATATATATATATATATATATATATATATATATGTGTGTGTGTGTGTGGAAGATAGTGACATGGAGACTCAGGTGCAGAATGTTGGAAAGTTGAATATGAGAAGGACCTACCTGGGATGGGCAAGTAGGTATGTTTATATGTAAGATAATAAAGATATTTCGTAACAAGGTGTTCAACTGTGTAGTAAAAACCGTTGTTCTGGTTGAACTTGTTAGATATACAGATGGTTGATGACTGTAACATCCTGCCACACTGACTGTCTTCCATCCTGGTGATGACTGTAACATCCTGCCACACTGACTGTCTTCCATCCTGGTGATGACTGTAACATCCTGCCACACTGACTGTCTTCCATCCTGGTGATGACTGTAACATCCTGCCACACTGACTGTCTTCCATCCTGGTGATGACTGTAACATCCTGCCACACTGACTGTCTTCCATCCTGGTGATGACTGTAAGATCCTGCCACACTGACTGTCTTCCATCCTGGTGATCTTACAGTCATCACCAGGATGGAAGACAGTCAGTGTGGCAGGATGTTACAGTCATCACCAGGATGGAAGACAGTCAGTGTGGCAGGATGTTACAGTCATCACCAGGATGGAAGACAGTCAGTGTGGCAGGATGTTACAGTCATCACCAGGATGGAAGACAGTCAGTGTGGCAGGATGTTACAGTCATCACCAGGATGGAAGACAGTCATACATATATATATATACACTTATGTCGTCTGTTCAGATCTGTTTGTGACTTGATGAAGTCCACTGTGTGGGCGGAATGTTGCCAATAAAAGGTCGCTTTATACTGCATTTGTCTATTTTAGCATCATGTTGGTATTTTATACCGTTTATCTCCATATAAATTATGCATATACACTAGTCATACCTTGAAATCATTAAAAACGAGTCTAGTACAATTATGTCAACAAAGGCTAGCCAGTGAGCCTCTCCATTACCTGGGTTGATGTCTGCGCATGTTGTGACGTGTTCTGACGTCACAACACTGCTGTGCTGCACTTTCTGACGTCACTAAACCGGTTTATATGACTTTCTGACGTAAATGTGAATCCTTCTCGCGGCCTTTGTAAGGTACCAGTGACCTTGAAGAAAAATTCTTAATGCTGGTTCATTGGTTAATGGAGTTTATAGTCTCCCTACTACACCAGGGTCATTAAGACTGGCTGGTTGGTTAATGGGGTTTATAGTCTCCCTACTACACCAGGGTCATTAAGACTGGCTGGTTGGTTAATGGGGTTTATAGTCTCCCTACTACACCAGGGTCATTAAGACTGGCTGGTTGGTTAATGGGGTTTATATTCTCCCTACTACACCAGGGTCATTAAGACTGGCTGGTTGGTTAATGGGGTTTATAGTCTCCCTACTACACCAGGGTCATTAAGACTGGCTGGTTGGTTAATAGGGTTTATAGCCTCCCTACTACACCAGGGTCATTAAGACTGGCTGGTTGGTTAATGGGGTTTATAGCCTCCCTACTACACGAGGGTCATTAAGACTGGCTGGTTGGTTAATGGGGTTTATTGTCTCCCTACTACACGAGGGTCATTAAGACTGGCTGGTTGGTTAATGGGGTTTATTGTCTATCTATTACACGAGGGTCATTAAGACTGGCTGGTTGGTTAATGGGGTTTATAGTCTCCCTACTACACGAGGGTCATTAAGACTGGCTGGTTGGTTAATGGGGTTTATAGTCTCCCTACTACACCAGGGTCATTAAGACTGGCTGGTTGGTTAATGGGGTTTATAGTCTCCCTACTACACGAGGGTCATTAAGACTGGCTGGTTGGTTAATGGGGTTTATTGTCTCCCTACTACACCAGGGTCATTAAGACTGGCTGGTTGGTTAATGGGGTTTATTGTCTCCCTACTACACGAGGGTCATTAAGACTGGCTGGTTGGTTAATGGGGTTTATTGTCTATCTACTACACGAGGGTCATTAAGACTGGCTGGTTGGTTAATGGGGTTTATAGTCTCCCTACTACACGAGGGTCATTAAGACTGGCTGGTTGTTTAATGGGGTTTATAGTCTCCCTACTATACCAGGGTCATTAAGACTGGCTGGTTGGTTAATGGGGTTTATAGTCTCCCTACTACACGAGGGTCATTAAGACTGGCTGGTTGGTTAATGGGATTTATTGTCTATCTACTACACGAGGGTCATTAAGACTGGCTGGTTGGTTATGGGTTTATAGTCTCCCTACACAGAGGTTAATAGACGGCTGGTTGTTAATGGGGTTTATTGTCTATCTACTACACGAGGTTCATTAAGACTGGCTGGTTGGTTAA
>NC_069463.1:8010160-8017660 GCF_026875155.1 Cherax quadricarinatus | reverse complement strand
ACTTACAAACGGTTACACTGTCTCCAGCTGAGAGATTTACAAACAGGTACACTGTATCCTGCTGACAGACTTACAAACAGGTACACTGTTTCCTGCTGCTGACAGACTTACAAACAGGTACACTGTGTCCTGCTGACAGACTTACAAACAGGTACACTGTGTCCTACTGAGAGACTTACAAACAGCTACACTGTGTCCTGCTGACAGACTTACAAACAGCTACACTGTTTCCTGCTGACAGACTTACAAACAGCTACACTGTTTCCAGCTGACAGACTTCCAAACAGTTACACTGTGTCCTGCTGACAGACTTACAAACGGCTACATTTTGTCCTGCTGACAGCCTTACAAACAGGTACACTGTGTCCTGTTGGCAGATTTACAAAGAGGTACACTGTGTCCTGCTGACAGACTTACAAACAGGTACACTGTGTCCTGCTGACAGACTTACAAACAGGTACACTGAGTCGTGCTGACAGACTTACAAACAGGTACTCTGTGTCCTGATGACAGACTTACAAACAGGTACACTGTGTCCTGCTGACAGACTTACAAACAATTACACTGTGTCCTGCTGACAGACTTACAAACAGGTACACTTGTCCTGCTGACAGACTTACAAACAGCTACACTGTGTCCTGCTGACAGACTTAGAAACAAGCAGACTGTGTCCTGCTGACAGACTTACAAACAGGCACACTGTGTCCTGCTGACAGACTTACAAATGGGTACACTGTGTCCTGCTGACAGATTTACAAATAGGTACTCTGTGTCCTGCTGACAGACTTACAAACAGGTACACTGCATCCTGCTGACAGACTTACAAGCAGGTGCACTGTGTCCTGCTGACAGACTTACAAACAGGTGCACTGTGTCCTGCTGACACACAAACAGGTACACTGTGTCCTGCTGACAGACTTGCAAACAGGTACACTGTGTCCTGCTGACAGATTTAAAAACTGGTACACTGTGTCCTGCTGACAGACTTACAAAGAGGTACACTGTGTCTTGCTGATAGACTTACAAACAGGTACACTGTGTCCTGCTGACAGACTTACAAAGAGGTACACTGTGCCCTGGTGACAGACTTACAAATGGGTACACTGTGTCCTGCTGACAGATTTGCAAACAGGTACACTGTGTCCTGCTGACAGACTTACAAACAGGTACACTGCATCCTGCTGACAGACTTACAAGCAGGTGCACTGTGTCCTGCTGACAGACTTACAAACAGGTGCACTGTGTCCTGCTGACACACAAACAGGTACACTGTGTCCTGCTGACAGACTTGCAAACAGGTACACTGTGTCCTGCTGACAGATTTAAAAACAGGTACACTGTGTCCTGCTGACAGACTTACAAAGAGGTACACTGTGTCTTGCTGATAGACTTACAAACAGGTACACTGTGTGCTGCTGACAGACTTACAAACAGGTACACTGTGTCTTGCTGACTGACTTACAAACAGGTACACTGTGTCCTGCTGACAGATTTACAAACAGGTACACTGTGTTCTGCTGACAGACTTACAAAAAGGTACACCATGTCCTGCTGACAGACTTACAAACAGGTACACTGTGTCCTGCTGACAGATTTACAAACAGGTACACTTGTCCTGCTGACAGACTTACAAAGAGCTACACTGTGTCCTGTTGACAGACTTACAAACAAGCACACTGTGTCCTGCTGACAGACTTACAAACTGGCACACTGTGTCCTGCTGACAGACTTACAAATGGATACACTGTGTCCTGCTGACAGATTTACAAACAGGTACACTGTGTTCTGGAGACAGACTTAAAAACAGGTACACTGTGTCCTGCTGACAGACTTAAAAACAGGTACACTGTGTCTTGCTGACTGACTTACAAACAGGTACACTGTGTCCTGCTGACAGACTTAAAAACAGGTACACTGTGTCTTGCTGACAGACTTACAAACAGCTACACTGTGTCCTTCTGACAGATTTACAAAGATGTACACTGTGTCCTGCTGTCAGACTTACATACAGGTACACTGTATCCTGCTGACAGATTTACAAACAGGTACACTGTGTCCTTCTGACAGACTTACAAAGAGGTTCACTGTGTCCTGCTGACAGACTTACAAACAGGTACACTGTGTCCTGCTGGCAGACTTACAAACAGGTACACTGTGTCCTGCTGACAGACTTACAAACAGGTACGCTGTGTCCTGCTGACAGATTTACAAACAGCTACACTGTGTCCTGCTGACAGACTTATAAAGAGGTACACTGTGTCCTGCTGACTGACTTACAAACAGGTACAGTGTCCTGCTGACAGACTTACAAACAGGTATAATGTCCTGCTGACGAGCTTACAAACAGGTACAGTGTCCTGCTGACAGACTTACAAACAGGTACAGTGTCCTGCTGACAGACTTACAAACAGGTACAGTGTCCTGCTGACAGACTTACAAACAGGTACAGTGTCCTGCTGGCAGACTTACAAACAGGTAAAATTGTCCTGCTGACTGACTTACAAACAGGTACAGTGTCCTGCTGGCAGACTTACAAAGAGGTACACTGTGTCCTGCTGACAGACTTAAAAACAGGTACAGTGTCCTGCTGGCAGACTTACAAACAGGTACACTATGTCCTGCTGACAGACTTACAAACAGGTACACTGTGTCCTGCTGACCGACTTACAAACAGGTACACTGTGTCCTGCTGACAGATTTACAAACAGTACACTGTGTCCTGCTGACTGACTTACAAACAGATACAGTGTCCTGCTGACAGACTTACAAACAGGTACACTGTGTCTTGCTGACAGACTTACAAACAGCTACACTGTGTCCTTCTGACAGATTTAGAAAGAGGTACACTGTGTCCTGCTGTCAGACATACATACAGGTACACTGTATCCTGCTGACAGATTTACAAACAGGTACACTGTGTCCTTCTGACAGACTTACAAAGAGGTTCACTGTGTCCTGCTGACAGACTTACAAACAGGTACACTGTGTCCTGCTGGCAGACTTACAAACAGGTACACTGTGTCCTGCTGACAGACTTACAAACAGGTACGCTGTGTCCTGCTGACAGATTTACAAACAGCTACACTGTGTCCTGCTGACAGACTTATAAAGAGGTACACTGTGTCCTGCTGACTGACTTACAAACAGGTACAGTGTCCTGCTGACAGACTTACAAACAGGTATAATGTCCTGCTGACCGACTTACAAACAGGTACAGTGTCCTGCTGACAGACTTACAAACAGGTACAGTGTCCTGCTGACAGACTTACAAACAGGTACAGTGTCCTGCTGACAGACTTACAAACAGGTACAGTGTCCTGCTGGCAGACTTACAAACAGGTATAATGTCCTGCTGACTGACTTACAAACAGGTACAGTGTCCTGCTGGCAGACTTACAAAGAGGTACACTGTGTCCTGCTGACAGACTTAAAAACAGGTACAGTGTCCTGCTGGCAGACTTACAAACAGGTACACTATGTCCTGCTGACAGAATTACAAACAGGTTCACTGTGTCCTGCTGACCGACTTACAAACAGGTACACTGTGTCCTGCTGACAGATTTACAAACAGTACACTGTGTCCTGCTGACTGACTTACAAACAGGTACACTGTGTCATGGTGACAGACTTAAAAATAGGTACACTGTGTCTTGCTGACAGACTTACAAACAGCTACACTGTGTCCTGCTGACAGATTTACAAAGAGGTACACTGTGTCCTGCTGACAGACTTACATACAGGTACGCTGTGTCCTGCTGACAGACTTACAAACAGGTGCACTCTGTAATGCTGACAGACTTACAAACAGCTGCACTGTGTCCTGCTGACAGATTTACAAACAGGTATAGTGTGTCCTGCTGACAGATTTATAATGAGGTACACTGTGTCCTGCTGACAAACTTACATACAGGTACACTGTGTCCTGCTGACAGACTTACAAACAGGTGAACTCTGTAATGCTGACAGACTTACAAACAGATACACTCTATCCTGCTGACTGACTTACAAACCGGTACACTGTGTCCTGCTGACAGATTTACAAACAGCTACACTGTGTCCTGCTGACAGACTTACAAACAGGTACACTGTGTCCTGCTGACTGACTTACAAACAGGTACACTGTGTCCTGCTGACAGACTTACAAACAGCTACAATGTGTCCTGCTGACAGACTTACAAACAGCTACACTGTGTCCTGCTGACTGACTTACAGACAGGTTCACTGTGTCCTGCTGACAGATGTACAAAGAGCTACACTGTGTCCTGCTGACAGACTTACAAACAGGTACACTGTGTCCTGCTGACTGACTTACAAACAGGTACACTGTGTCCTGCTGACATATTTACAAACAGCTACACTGTGTCCTGCTGACAGACTTATAAAGAGGTACACTGTGTCCTGCTGACTGACTTACGAACAGGTACACTGTGTCCTGCTGAGAGATGTACAAACAGCTACACTGTGTCCTGCTGAGAGACTTATAAAGAGGTACACTGTGTCCTGCTGACAGACTTACAAACCGGTACACTGTGTCCTGCTGACAGATGTACAAACAGCTACACTGTGTCCTGCTGACAGACTTACAAAGAGGTTCACTGTGTCCTGCTGGCAGACTTACAAACAGGTACACTGTGTCCTGCAGACAGACTTACAAACAGGTACTCTGTGTCCTGCTGACAGACTTACAAACAGGTACACTGTGTCCTGCTGACAGATTTACAAACAGCTACTCTGTGTCCTGCTGATAGACTTATAAAGAGGTACACTGTGTCCTGCTGACAGACTTATAAAGAGGTACACTGTGTCCTGCTGACAGACTTACAAACAGGTATAATGTCCTGCTGAGAGACTTACAAACAGGTACACTGTGTCTTTCTGACAGACTTAGAAACAGGTACACTGTGTCCTGCTGACAGATTTACAAACAGGTACACTGTGTCCTGCTGACAGACTTACAAACAGGTACACTGTGTCATGCTGACAGACTTACAAACAGGTACACTGTGTCCTGCTGAAAGACTTAAAAACATGTACATTGTGTCCTGCCGACAGACTTACAAAGAGGTACATTGTGTCCTGCTGACAGACTTACAAACAGGTACACTGTTTCCTGCTGCTGACAGATTTACAAACAGGTACACTGCCTTGCTGTCAGACTTTCAAACAGGTACACTGTGCCCTGCTGACAGACTTACAAAGAGGTACATTGTGTCCTGCTGACAGACTTGCAAACAGGTACACTGTGTCCTGCTGACAGACTTACAAACAGGTACACTGTGCCCTGCTGACAGACTTACAAACAGGTAGATTGTGTCCTGCTGACATACTTGCAAACAGCTACAGTGTATCCTGCTGACAGACTTACAAACATTTAAACTCTGTCCTGCTGTCAGATGTACAAACAGGTACACTGTGTGCTGCTGACAGACTTACAAACAGGTACACTGTGTCCTGCTGACAGACTTACAAACAGGTACACTGTATGCTGCTGACGGACTTACAAACAGCTACACTGTATCCTGCTGAAAGACTTGCAAACAGGTACACTGTGTCCTGCTGACAGACTTACAAACAGGTGCACTATATCCTGCTGACAGACTTACAAACAGGCACACTGTATCTTGCTGACAGACTTACATGCAGGTACACTATATCCTGCTGACAGGCTTAGAAACAGGTGCACTGTATCTTGCTGACAGACTTACGTACGGGTACACTATATCCTGCTGACAGACTTACAAACAGGTGCTCTGTATCTTGCTGACAGACTTACGTACAGATACACTATATGCTGCTGACAGACTTACAAACAGGTGCACTGTATCTTGCTGACAGACTTACCTTCAGGTACACTATATCCTGCTGACAGACTTACAAACAGGTGCACTGTATCTTGCTGACAGACTTACGAACAGGTACACTATATCCTGCTGACAGACTTACGAACAGGTACACTATATCCTGCTGATAGACTTACAAACAGGTGCACTATATCCTGCTGACAGACTTACAAACAGGTGCACTATATCCTGCTGACAGACTTACGAACAGGTACACTATATCCTGCTGACAGACTTACGAACAGGTACACTATATCCTGCTGACAGACTTACGAACAGGTACACTATATCCTGCTGACAGACTTACGAACAGGTACACTATATCCTGCTGACAGACTTACGAACAGGTACACTATATCCTGCTGACAGACTTACAAGCAGGTGCACTATATCCTGCTGACAGACTTACAAACAGGTGCACTATATCCTGCTGACAGACTTACAAACAGGTGCACCTGTCACAAGACTATTCCTGTATTCGTAATATGTGCTGCCTGTCTGGGAATATTTGTCTCTCTGCACTGTCTGCACTGTTCTCTGCATTCTTCTCTGCACTGTCTGCACTGTTCTCTGCATTCTTCTCTGCACTGTCTGCACTGTTCTCTGCATTCTTCTCTGCACTGTCTGCACTGTTCTCTGCATTCTTCTCTGCACTGTCTGCACTGTTCTCTGCATTCTTCTCTGCACTGTCTGCACTGTCTGCACTGTTCTCTGCATTCTTCTGTGCACTGTCGGCGCTGTTCTCTGCACTGTCTGCACTGTTCACTGCACTGTCTGCACTGTTCTGTGCATTGTCTGCATTCTCTTAATTTTCCGCTGCGTTCTCTGCATTGTCTGCACTGTTCTCTGCATTGTCTGCACTGTTCTCTGCATTGTCTGCACTGTTCTCTGCATTGTCTGCACTTTTCTCTGTATTGTCTGCACTGTTCTCTGCACTGTCTGCACTGTTCTCTGTATTGTCTGCACTGTTCTCTGCACTGTCTGCACTGTTCTGTACATTGTCTGCACTGTACTCTGCAGTGTCTGCACTGTTCTCTGCATTGTCTGCACTGTTTTCTGCATTGTCTGCACTGTTCTCTGCATTGTCTGCACTGTTCTCTGCACTGTCTGCACTGTCTGTACATTGTCTGCACTGTTCTCTGCATTGTCTGTACTGTTCTGTACATTGTCTGCACTGTTCTGTACATTGTCTGCACTGTTCTCTGCACTGTCTGTACATTGTCTGCACTGTTCTCTGCACTGTCTGCACTGTCTGTACATTGTCTGCACTGTTCTCTGCACTGTCTGCACTGTCTGTACATTGTCTGCACTGTTCTCTGCACTGTCTGCACTGTCTGTACATTGTCTGCACTGTTCTCTGCACTGTCTGCACTGTTCTGTACATTGTCTGCACTGTTCTCTGCACTGTCTGCACTGTTCTGTACATTGTCTGCACAGTTCACTGCACTGTCTGCACTGTTCTGTACTTGCCTACTTATCTTGTGCTGCAAAGCTTGCTTAAGTTGCTTCATGCTACTGTTACAAGGTTAGTGGTAGCTGAGGCTGAGTGTGTCACCAGTAAGTGGTGGCTGAGTGTGTCACCAGTAAGTGGTAGCTGAGTGTGTCACCAGTAAGTGGTAGCTGAGTGTGTCACCAGTAAGTGGTAGCTGAGTGTGTCACG
>NC_069463.1:7921933-8009660 GCF_026875155.1 Cherax quadricarinatus | reverse complement strand
GGGCGCACTACACACCCTATTACAGGCTATCCCCCCCAACCAGCGAACCAGGTTGCTAAGAGTTGATGATGGGGCCCAGTCGTTCAACTAGTGATTAGGTTCTAGCCAATAAGAAGATGGTTTTGGCAATCGCAGAGGTTATGTGGGTACCGCTCTCCTGCGTTGCCCTTGTCATTCCCATTCTAGAGCTGGTTGAAGCACGGTCTGCTATCTTGTGGCTTCTATTTCTGCTTTGCTTACCGTGGAGTGCACTATACTTATCACTGTACATAGTGTACATATTGCTGTTATAAATTGGTGAAGGATAATATAGTCTAAACTTTTTTACTGTGTTTATTTGCTCCCATTACACCCGGGGTAACAGGCCATTTGGAATCCTGGGTTGTAATATATATATATATATATATATATATATATATATTTTAATATATATATATATATATATATATATATATATATATATTGTGAGGGAAAAGTTCAATAGATAGGAGTAGAGAGGGAGTATATAGTAACAATAGTTTCACTGCCGGCTGCTTTCAAATTCATAGTTTATTCTCTATAAAGATTACAATGTTGAATTTACAGAATTTGGTTGTGTGGTTTACATGTAGTTAAATAATGATTACAGAGTGTACCACTAGAACGCCTAGCATGGCTAGGCATTTCGGGCAGACTTAGTTTAATTCTTTATTTTAAAATATTACAAATTATGAGGTAAGTTGGTATTATGGCTAAGTGACTAAATACTAGTTTGTGAGTTTAGCAATGTGAATGCTTTTGTTTTGGCACAGTACATAGTTTCAGTATTGGAGTATCATAGGATTCATTATTTTAAGATTGAGATTAATATTTCTGTTTATGGTCAAATGGGTGAGTGAGTGTAAGTGTGAACCACCAGGTGGTATTCGTGTAGTTAGTTGAGGGGGTTTGTATCAGGGAGATAAGATGTTTTCTAATGGTAGTTTTGAAGGTGATGAATGTGTCTGCAGTTCTAGAGTTCTCAGGTAGGGTGTTCCAGATTTTAGGGCCTTTGACATACATTGAATTTTTGTAATGGTTTAGTCGGACAAGGGGAATGTCGTAGAGATGTTTGTGTCTGGTGTTATGCCTGTGGGTTCTGTCACAACTATCAAGAAAGCGTTTTAGGTCAAGGTTGATATTGGAGTTTAAGGTCCTGTAGATGTAGATTGCACAGTAGTAAGTGTGGATGTACTGAACAGGGAGTAAGTTTAGATCTATGAAGAGTGGGGGGAGGGTGTTGCCAGGGATGGGATTTAGTGATTATTCTTACTGCAGCTTTTTGTTGGGTTATTATTGGCTTTAGGTGTGTTGCTGCAGTTGATCCCCAAGCACAAATAGCATAGGTGAGGTATGGATAAATAAGCGAGTGGTATAGTGTGAGAAGTGCATTTTGCGGCACGTAGTATCGTATCTTGGAGAGGATCCCAACCGTTTTGGATACTTTTTTGGTTATGTGTTGGATATGGGTGCTGAAATTCAGGTTGTTTTTCAAGGTATAGGCCTAGGAATTTGCCCTCATTATGTCTGGTAATTAGTGTTGTCGATCTTAATTTTTATTTGTGCATCTCCTGCTCTGCTCCCAAAACATAATATGTGGGTTTGTCGTGTTAAGCGTAAGTTTATTGGCTGTCATCCAAATCGATATTTTGATCAGCTCCTCGTTAACAATGGTTTTGAGGGTGGCAAGATTAGGGTTGAGAGATGACATAAGTCGTGTCGTCAGCAAAGAGAATGGGTTTCAGGTGTTGGGATACGTTTGGAAGATCATTGATGTATATGAGGAAGAGCAGGGAACCAAGGACACTTCCCTGCGGAACTCCAGTATCAAGTGACCGTGTTGTTGATGCTGTCTTTAATGGTAATACTGATACCTATTAGTAAGGTAAGATTTGAAATAAGCAAGGCCATGGCCTCTTATACCTTTAATGGTCAAGTTTGTGGGAGTAGGATGTCGTGGTCTACTGTGTCAAAAGCTTTTCTTAGGTCAATAAAAATTCCCTAGTGGATATTCCTTATTTTCCAATGCTGTGTAAAGCAGATCTAGCATTTTTATGATTGCATCATTAGTGCTTTTATTTTTCCTAAATCCAAATTGGCAGGGGTTGAGTATGTTTTGTGCTGTTATAAATGAATATAGTCTCCTGTGCACGAGTTTCTCGAAGATTTTGGATAGCAATGGTAAGTTTGATATTGGCTATAGTTTTTTTTAAGTCTGTAGGGTCACCACCTTTATGTATTGGTGTTTAACCCTTGCCATCTTGAGTAGTTTCGAGGTGGTGCTAGTTTCTTAGTGGGCTTGTTAAAAAATAATGAAATAGGGATGCGGAAAGGATATGGCCGCTCGCTTGTACGTAATGGTGGGACATTAGACAGATTCCCTGAGTTGTTTTTAAGTGACTTTATAATCTCGGTGACTTCCGAGGGTCAGTTGGTGCAAGATAGAAAGGAATTTGGGAAATTCCCTCTAGGTAGTCCCCAGCATGGGCATTAGTATATGGGATTTTATTGGCGAGATTAGATCCCATGGTTGAGAAGAAGTCGTTTATCTTGTTAGCTGTGTCAGTGGGATGTAGTGGTGTTTCATTAGGTTTGTTAGGACAAAATTCTTGGGTTTTTTTCAGTTTGTGGGTCCCTAGAATCTGAGAGTGTTTTCCAGGTCTTTTTTATATTCCTCTAGTATCTGTTGAATCTACTGGAGTAGTATAGTTGTTTGCTTTCTTTATTACTTTGGTGGGGAACTGATGAATAGTGTTTAAGAATATCTTTGTGTATTAAGCCCTGTCTATTTTTGCTTTTATATTGGTGTTTCTTGTCAATGGATTTTAGAATGGTGCTGGTTAGCCATGGGCAACCAAGCCGTTTGTTCGTGATCTGTTTTATTTTTATAGGACAATGTTTGTTGTATAGTCTAAGTAATTTGTTAAGGAAAAATGTCTGTCCAGTCATCAATACCATTGGCCTTGGAGAATTCTGTAGGCCAATCAACAATCTCTAGGTCAGTTGTGAACTTCCTTATTGAGGCCTCGTCATGGAGTCTAAATGAGACTTTGTTGTATTCAAGTGGTGGTTTATTAATGTTTGTCAGGAGGAAGGTAGGGTGGGGGTCTATAGTGCTATCTGTGATTATCCCTGATTTAAGGGGGGCTAGTATATTGGTCCATATGTGGTCTATTATGGTTGCACTTGTCTCAGTGAGCCTGGTTGGTTTAGTTATTGTTGGTATGAGAAGTGTGTTGTTCATATTGTTGATGAAATCAGTTACAGGCTGATCATCTAGTAAGCCAAGGTTGATGTTGAAGTCTCCAGCTAAGAGAAGGTGGTGCTTATTAATTTGTCTGTTTGTTATTAGTGACTTTAATTTCTCACTGAAATTTGGGATGTTTGTGTGAGGTATCCGGTAAATGGCACCGATTGTTATAGGTGTCTTCTTCCCCCCCCCCAAAGGTGACGTGTGGGGCTCCGGTCCAAACAGTAATCACTAGACTCTCAGCTCCCAGCACTACTGTAAGTACATGCCTGCCTTGTATTCTAGTGGATTTATTGGTTGAAAGCTTCACTTTTGACCAATAATAAACTTAGTCCTTTCAGTCTTGCTCTAGGTTGACTGTTGTAATAATCACCACATCTTTTAGGTATTGTACTTATCATGGAGAGTGATTATTTAAGCAGCTTGGATTTTCATGCAGCTTGGATGACAGAGAGGGTCACCTGCCAATCAACGAGCAGAACTGATGGAGAAGGACTAACGTCCTGAGACTTCCCCTTTTTGGATTTAATTACCTGTGCACCTGTATGAAATTGCAGGACGTAACCCATCATTGCAGCGGTAAAGAACCTGCTTTCCTGTCATCAGGATATAATACTCACGGCTATACTGTGAAGAACGAACCGGTGGGTTATAACCAACACTTGCGACCCCTCCCCCCCATCAGCAACCGCTACAATTTCAACAACACAGTGTCACCAACACCAGACACCCCTATATATATTAGCATTGAATTCAGTTATCATTTATATTTTTCATTTTCTTTAATGTAGGATTAATATTTCATATTTAAGTGTTTTATATTTTCTATATAATAAAGTGTTTATGTTTGTCTGTTATTATTTCTTTTTCTATTCATGTTATATATATATATATATATATATATATATATATATATATATATATATATATATATATATATATATATATATGTGTGTGTGTGTACATATCTCCTCTGCTCCCTCTCTCTGGACCCATGGAGGGGTGTATGTGTACACTCACCTATTTGTGGTTGCAGGGGTCGATTCATAGCTCCTGGCCCCGCCTCTTCACTGATCGCTACTAGGTCCTCTCCCTGCTCCGAGGTTTATCAAACCTCGTCTTAAAACTATGTATGGTTCCTGCCTCCACTATGTCACTTTTCAGACTATTCCACTTCTGACAACTCGATATTATTATTATAATCAAAAAGAAGCGCTAAGCCACAAGGACTATACAGCTCGATAACTAAATACATCCAAACATCACTTTGACTCATCTGAGTCTGGAACATTGTCTCTGTTCACTCTGTCAATTCCTCTTAGTATTTTATATATCATTATCATCTCTCCCCAACCCTCCTGTCCTCCAGTGTCGTCAGGCCGATTTCCCTTAACCTTTCTTCATTGGACATTCCCCTTACCTTTTGGAACTAGTCTTGTTGCAAACCTTTGCACTTTCTCTAATTTCTTGATATACTTGACCAGGTGTGGGTTCCAAACTGGTGCTGCATACTCCAATACGGGTCTGACGTACACAGTGTACAGAGTCTTGAACGATTCCTTACTGCGGTATCGGAACGCTATTCTTAGGTTTGCCAGGCGCCCATATGCTGCAGCAGTTATCTGGTTGATGTGCGACTCAGGAGTTGTGTTCGGTATTATACTCGCCCCCAGATCCTTTTCCTTGAGTGAGGTTTGCGGTCTTTAGCCACCTAGCCTGTACTCTGCAGTATTCTTTGCCTTTCCCCGATCTTCATGACTGCATTTGGCAGGGTTAAGTTCGAGGAGCCAGTTGCTGGACCAAGCTTGTAGCCTGTCCAGGTCTTTTTGTAGTCCTGCCTGATCCTCATTTGATCTAATTCTCATTAACTTCACATCATCTACAAACAGGAACACTTTACTCTCCTTCCGTCATATCATGCACATACCAAAAACAGCACAGGTCCTAGGACTGATCCCGCTCGTCACAGGCGCCAACTCTGACACCTCGTCACGTATCTTGACTTGTTGCCTCCCTGTCAGGCATTCTCTGATCCATTGCAGTGTCTTGCCTGTGTGTGTGGGGGGGGGGGGAACGACACTTAAAAGGAAATTTAACATAAAACTATACTTACAAACAAATGTGTTTATTCTATAAAGAGGTAATATAAATAATAACTACGATAGTTTCTATAATTCATACAATCAACAAAAATTAAGTACTGTACAAATATAAGAATTTTAAAACTAAGTTATCACTACAGAGATGAGAAGTTCCTAGGCTGTAGAAGTTGTAGTGGCACCCAGGTGTTGGCACCCAGGTGGTGACACCCAGGTGGTGGCACCCAGGTGGTGACACCCAGGTGTTGACACCCAGGTGGTGACACCCAGGTGGTGACACCCAGGTGGTGACACCCAGGTGGTGGCACCCAGGTGGTGACACCCAGGTGGTGGCACCCAGGTGGTGACACCCAGGTGGTGACACCCAGGTGGTGGCACCCAGGTGGTGGCACCTGGACAGTAGAATACACCCACTAGAGAGAGGGTTTAACACACACTAGTACCTGGGTGACCTTAAAACTCAACTTCTGATACACTAACAATCACATCTCTGACACATGTAAACTACATTACCAACATGTACACTACACATTACAAACACATGTAAACCAGACATTACACATGTAAACCATACATTACACATGTAAACCACACATTCCACATGTAAACCACACATTACACATGTAAACCACACATTACACAGGTGAACCACACATTACACAGGTGAACCACACATTACACAGGTGAACCACACATTACACAGGTGAACCACACATTACACAGGTGAACCACACATTACACAGGTGAACCACACATTACACAGGTGAACCACACCTTACAAAAATACACTAGCAAGACACATGAAGGCCGTGTAACACTCCTCGTAATACAAACACAATAATAAATCTTAGCTATAATAAGCTACACTTACTGGAAATAAAGTGAATTAACTAGAGTTGAGAATTATAATCTAAGATAAACTATATCAGGAATAACCTGACAGTTACCAGGATGATCAGGCCCTGATCCACCGGGGGACTGGTCGTGGACCGGGCCGCAGGGGCCTTGAACCCCGGAATACCCTCCAGGTAGGTACCATTAATCAATTCCTTGAGATCATGCACCACATACTGTCGCAGACGCGCACCAATATTACCTTAATAACTCCTTTGATTCCATTATATACGAAAGAAAACTTGAATATAAATCAATATTACTAGCAAGAGTAGACCAGGAGCTGTGAATCGACCCCTGCAACTACATGTAGGCGAGTACATGACAAAACTATAATTTAGGAAAATGAGCAAAGAAAAACTTATAAGATTGTTATTAAAAAAATTATAAACTTATTTGTAACAGTTTTTCACCACTGATACTATTATAGTAGTGATCTATTAAACTGTTATGATTGGTACAGTGCTTAGAGATGAAGGAAGAAGAGCCACAGATGAATGAAGGAGAGGCAGTGATGAATGAAGGAGAAACAGAGATGAATGCAGGGGTGACAGATGAATGAACTATGATGAATGAATGAGAGACAGATTCTGTTGTGTTCTAGACTCGCCCGTATAATCACCCGTCCCGGACCTTCTCCAAGAGGTGGCCCGGCCTGTCGAGGCAGTGTCTCAGACCAATGTCTGCCATGGGACGAGGTACAAGTACCTCCTCATCCTCTGGGACCAGCTACCCCCAGGCCTAGCCCCATTCCCCGCCCCAACGGGGCTCGGAGGGAGAAGCTAGGCACCTTGGACTGCCACAAACCCTGCCCACACTGGGCTCGAAGGGTGTGGCAGCTGCATAGCAGCAGACGATGTCAGGAGGTGTAGAGGCAGCAAGCACTACACGATCCTTTTCGAGCCACACCCTAGCTTTGGGTAGAAGCTCGAGCGCTGAGGAAACTCAAGAATGAGGGCCCCTTGTTGTGTGTGTGTTGCTGCTGCTACATCACTTGTCCGTTGAACTCTGCAGATACAGGATTAATGAAGGAGACAGTGACGAGGAGAGAAGGATGGACACTGTCAGTGTACTACACTGACACTATCAGAGAGAAGGATGGACACTGTCAGTGTACTACACTGACACTATCAGAGAGAAGGATGGACACTGTCAGTGTACTACACTGACACTATCAGAGAAAGATGGACACTGTCAGTGTAGTACACTGACACTATCAGAGAAGGATGGACACTGTCAGTGTAGTACACTGACACTATCAGAGAAAGATGGACACTGTCAGTGTAGTACACTATCAGAGAAAGATGGACACTGTCAGTGTAGTACACTATCAGAGAAGGATGGACACTGTCAGTGTAGTACACTATCAGAGAAGGATGGACACTGTCAGTGTACTACACTGACACTATCAGAGAAGGATGGACACTCAGTGTACTGCACTGACACTATCAGAAAGGATGGACACTGTCAGTGTACTACACTGACACTATCAGAGAAGGATGGACACTGTCAGTGTATTATTATAATCAAAAAGAAGCGCTAAGCCACAAGGGCTATACAGCGCTGTCAGTGTAGTACACTATCAGAGAGAAGCATGGACACTGTCAGTGTAGTACACTATTAGAGAGAAGGATGGACAGTCAGTGTACTACACTATCAGAGAGAAGCATGGACACTGTCAGTGTACTACACTGACACTATCAGAGAGAAGGATAGGCACTGTCAGTGTAGTACACTATCAGAGAGAAGGATGGACACTGTCAGTTTACTACACTGACACTATCAGAGAGAAGAATGGACACTGTCAGTGTAGTACACTGACACTATCAGAGAGAAGGATGGGCATTGTCAGTGTAGTACACTGACACTATCAGAGAGAAGGATGGACATTGTCAGTGTAGTACACTGACACTATCAGAGAGAAGGATAGACATTGTCAGTGTAGTACACTGACACTATCAGAGAGAAGGATGGACACTGTCAGTGCAGTACACTATCAGAGAGAAGGATGGACACTGTCAGTGTACTACACTGACACTATCAGAGAGGATGGGCACTGTCAGTGTAGTACACTGACACTATCAGAGAGAAGGATGGGCACTGTCAGTGTACTACACTGACACTATCAGAGAGGATGGACACTGTCAGTGTACTACACTGACACTATCAGAGAAGGATGGACACTGTCAGTGTACTACACTGACACTATCAGAGAAGGATGGACACTGTCAGTGTAGTACACTGACACTATCAGAGAAGGATGGACACTGTCAGTGTAGTACACTGACACTATCAGAGAAGGATGGACACTGTTAGTGTAGTACACTGACACTATCAGAGAAGGATGGACACTGTCAGTGTAGTACACTGACACTATCAGAGAAGGATGGACACTGTCAGTGTAGTACACTGACACTATCAGAGAAGGACGGACACTGTCAGTGTAGTACACTGACACTATCAGAGAAGGACGGACACTGTCAGTGTAGTACACTGACACTATCAGAGAAGGACGGACACTGTCAGTGTAGTACACTGACACTATCAGAGAAGGACGGACACTGCCAGTGTAGTACACTGACACTATCAGAGAAGGACGGACACTGTCAGTGTAGTACACTGACACTATCAGAGAAGGACGGACACTGTCAGTGTAGTACACTGACACTATCAGAGAAGGACGGACACTGTCAGTGTAGTACACTGACACTATCAGAAGGATGGACACTGTCAGTGTAGTACACTGACACTATCAGAGAAGGATGGACACTGTCAGTGTAGTACACTGACACTATCAGAGAAGGATGGACACTGTCAGTGTAGTACACTGACAGTATCAGAGAAGGATTGGACACTGTCAGTGTAGTACACTGACACTATCAGAAGGATGGACACTGTCAGTGTAGTACACTGACACTATCAGAGAAGGATGGACACTGTCAGTGTAGTACACTGACACTATCAGAGAAGGATGGACACTGTCAGTGTAGTACACTGACACTATCAGAAGGATGGACACTGTCAGTGTAGTACACTGACACTATCAGAGAAGGATGGACACTGTCAGTGTAGTACACTGACACTATCAGAGAAGGATGGACACTGTCAGTGTAGTACACTGACACTATCAGAAGGATGGACACTGTCAGTGTAGTACACTGACACTATCAGAGAAGGATGGACACTGTCAGTGTAGTACACTGACACTATCAGAGAAGGATGGACACTGTCAGTGTAGTACACTGACACTATCAGAAGGATGGACAGTATAAACACAATGAGAGAGAAGTCATGGTAAGTTGACTGACAAAGAGTCAGTCAGAGATAGTGATGTCAGACTCACCTGACCACACATCTTAGTTGAACTCTGACACTGATACACATACGCCTCTCTTACCCGGGTCATCAAGTATCTATGACAACACTTGCAACACAACAACACTTGCAACACAACAACACTTGCAACACAACACTTGCAACACAACAACAATAACCAACAACAATAAAACTGCAACACAAAACTGCAAGGATTCATCAATAATTATTTTTAACATATTAATCAAACAAATTTATCCAACTAAACGACTGAATATAACCAGTTATAAAGATCATTATATACAGTCACTTCTCTTACACAGGTCCGCTATATACAGTCACTTCTCTTACACAGGTCCGCTATATACAGTCACTTCTCTTACACAGGTCCGCTATATACAGTCACTTCTCTTACACAGGTCCGCTATATACAGTCACTTCTCTTACACAGGTCCGCTATATACAGTCACCTCTCTTACACAGGTCGCTATATACAGTCACTTCTCTTACACAGGTCCGCTATATACAGTCACTTCTCTTACACAGGTCCGCTATATAGTCACCTCTCTTACACAGGTCCGCTATATACAGTCACTTCTCTTACACAGGTCCGCTATATACAGTCACTTCTCTTACACAGGTCCGCTACATACAGTCACTTCTCTTACACAGGTCCGCTATATACAGTCACCTCTCTTACACAGGTCCGCTACATACAGTCATTTCTCTTATACTAGTCCGCTATATACAGTAACTTCTCTTACACAGGTCCGCTATATACAGTCACTTCTCTTACACAGGTCCGCTACATACAGTCACTTCTCTTACACAGGTCCGCTATATACAGTCATTTCTCTTATACTAGTCCGCTATATACAGTCACTTCTCTTACACAGGTCCGCTATATACAGTCACTTCTCTTACACAGGTCCGCTACATACAGTCACTTCTCTTACACATGTCCGCTATATACAGTCATTTCTCTTATACTAGTCCGCTATATACAGTAACTTCTGTTATAAAGTTCTGTACACTACATGTATAACAGCTGGGTAGAACTGTACACTACATGTACAACAGGTGGGTAGACCTGTACACTACATGTACAACAGGTGGGTAGACCTGTACACTACATGTACAACAGGTGGGTAGACCTGTACACTACATGTACAACAGGTGGGTAGACCTGTACACTACATGTACAACAGGTGGGTAGACCTGTACACTACATGTATAACAGCTGGGTAGAACTGTACACTACATGTATAACAGCTGGGTAGAACTGTACACTACATGTATAACAGCTGGATAGACCTGTACACTACATGTATAACAGCTGGATAGACCTGTACACTACATGTATAACAGCTGGATAGACCTGTACACTACATGTATAACAGCTGGGTAGAACTGTACACTACATGTATAACAGCTGGATAGAACTGTACACTACATGTATAACAGCTGGGTAGACCTGTACACTACATGTACAACAGCTGGGTAGACCTGTACACTACATGTACATGTACACTACATGTACATGTACACTGCATGTATAACAGCTGGGTAGAACTGTACACTACATGTATAACAGCTGGGTAGAACTGTACACTACATGTATAACAGCTGGGTAGACCTGTACACTACATGTACATGTACACTACATGTACATGTACACTACATGTACATGTACACTACATGTACATGTACACTACAGTTTGATAAAAGACTTACCTCAAGCTTAATATATTTCTGGTATTTACATGAACGGAATGTATGACACTCCCGCGTCTGTACCATTGTTACCACTGTAGTGGTGCACCATGGCCTGTACCAGTGTTACCACTGTAGTGGTGCACCATGGCCTGTACCAGTGTTACCACTGTAGTGGTGCACCATGGCCTGTACCAATGTTACCACTGTAGTGGTGCACCATGGCCTGTACCAGTGTTACCACTGTAGTGGTGCACCATTGCCTGTACCAGTGTTACCACTGTAGTGGTGCACCATGGCCTGTACCAGTGTTACCACTGTAGTGGTGCACCATGGCCTGTACCAGTGTTACCACTGTAGTGGTGCACCATGGCCTGTACCAGTGTTACCACTGTAGTGGTGCACCATGGCCTGTACCAGTGTTACCACTGTAGTGGTGCACCATGGCCTGTACCAGTGTTACCACTGTAGTGGTGCACCATGGCCTGTACCAGTGTTACCACTAGTGGTGCACCATGGCCTGTACCAGTGTTACCACTGTAGTGGTACACCATGGCCTGTACCAGTGTTACCACTGTAGTGGTGCACCATGGCCTGTACCATTGTTACCACTGTAGTGGTGCACCATGGCCTGTACCAGTGTTACCACTGTAGTGGTGCACCACGGCCTGTACCAGTGTTACCACTGTAGTGGTGCACCATGGCCTGTACCATTCTTACCACTGTAATGGTGCACCACGGCCTGTACCAGTGTTACCACTGTAGTGGTGCACCACGGCCTGTACCATTGTTACCACTGTAGTGGTGCACCATGGCCTGTACCATTCTTACCACTGTAATGGTGCACAATGGTCTGTACCATTGCTACCACCGTAATGGTGCACATTGGTCTGTACCACTGTTACCACTGTAGTGGTGCACCAGGGTCTGTACCACTGTAGTGGTGCACTATGGTCTGTACCATTGTTACCACTGTAATGGTGCACCATGGTCTGTACCATTATTACCACTGTAATAGTGCACCATGGTCTGTACCATTGCTACCACCATAATGGTGCACATTGGTCTGTACCATTGCTACCACTGTAATGGTGCACCATGGCCTGTACCATTCTTACCACTGTAATGGTGCAGTGGTCTGTGCCATTGTTACCACTGTAATGGTGCACCATGGTCTGTACCATTGTTACCATTGCAATGGTGCACCATGGTCTGTGCCACTGTTATCACTGTAAGGGTGCACCATCGACTGTTACATTGTTACCACTGTAATCGTGCACCATCGACTGTAACACTAACCACTAATGGTGCACCATGGACTAGCATCGCTACCAATGTAATGGTGCACCCTGGACTGAACCACTGATTAAACTGTAATGGTGCACCATGGACTAACATTACCACTGAAATAGTGTACCATGGACTGTACCATTGTTACCACTATAATGGTGTACCATGGAATGTACCACTGTTACCATTGTAATGGTGCACCTTGGACTATACCACTGTAATGTTGCACCATGGACTGTACCATTGTTACCACTGTAATGGTGCACCGTGGACTGTACCATTGTTACCACTGTAATGGTGCACCATGGACTGTACCACTGTAATGGTGCACCATGGACTGTACCATTGTTACCACTGTAATGGTGCACCATGGACTGTACCATTGTTACAACTGTAATGGTGCACCATGGACTGTACCATTGTTACCACTGTAATGGTGCACCACGGATTGTACCATTGTTACCACTGTAATGGTGCACCATGGACTGTATCACTGTTACCACTGTAATGGTGCACCATGGACTGTACCACTGTAATGATGCACCATGGAATGTACCACTGTAATGGTGCACCATGGACTGTACCACTGTAATGGTGCACCATGGAATGTACCACTGTAATGGTGCACCATGGACTGTACCACTGTAATGGTGCACCATGGAATGTACCACTGTAATAGTGCACCATGGAATGTACCACTGTAATAGTGCACCATGGAATGTACCACTAATGGTGCACCATGGACTGTACCATTGTTACCACTGTAATGGTACACCAAGGACTGTACCATTGTTACCACTGTAACGGTGCACCATGGACTGTACCATTGTTACCACTGTAATGGTGCACCATGGACTACCATTGTTACCACTGTAATGGTGCACCATGGACTGTACCATTGTTGCGACTGTAATGGTGCACCACGGACTGTACCATTGTTACCACTGTAATGGTGCACCACGGACTGTACCATTGTTACCACTGTAATGGTGCACCACGGACTGTACCATTGTTACTACTGTAATGGTGCAACACGGACCGTACCAGTTACCACTGTAATGGTGCACAATGGACTGTACCATTGTTACCACTGTAATGGTGCACCATGGACTGTACCATTGTTACCACTGTAATGGTGCACCACGGACTGTACCATTGTTACCACTGTAATGGTGCACCATGGGCTGTACCATTGTTACCACTGTAATGGTGCACCACGGACTGTACCATTGTTACCACTGTAATGGTGCACCACGGACTGTACCATTGTTACCACTGTAATGGTGCACCACGGACTGTACCATTGTTACCACTGTAATGGTGCACAATGGACTGTACCATTGTTACCACTGTAATGGTGCACCATGGTCTGTACCGTTACCACTGTAATGGTGCACCACGGACTGTACCAATGTTACCACTGTAATGGTGCATCATGGACTGTACCATTGTTACCACTGTAATGGTGCACCATGGACTATACCATTGTTACCCCTGTAATGGTGCACCATGGACTATACCATTGTTACCACTGTAATGGTGCACCATGGACTATACCATTGTTACCACTGTAGTGGTGCACCATGGACTACCAGTTACCACTGTAATGGTGCACCATGGACTGTACCATTGTTACCACTGTAATGATGCACCATGGAATGTACCACTGTAATGGTGCACCACGGACTGTACCATTGTTACCACTGTAATGGTGCACCATGGACTGTACCATTGTTACCACTGTAATGGTGCACCATGGACTGTACCATTGTTACCACTGTAATGGTGCACCATGGACTGTTACCATTGTTACCACTGTAATGGTGCCCATGGACTGTACCATTGTTACCACTGTAATGGTGCACCATGGACTGTACCATTGTTACCACTGTAATGGTGCACCATGGACTGTACCATTGTTACCACTGTAATGGTGCACCATGGACTGTACCATTGTTACCACTGTAATGGTGCACCATGGACTGTACCATTGTTACCACTGTAATGGTGCACCATGGACTGTACCATTGTTACCACTGTAATGGTGCACCATGGACTGTACCATTGTTACCATCAAATATGGCAGATATAATATATATATATATATATATATATATATATATATATATATATATATATATATATATATATATATATATATATATATATATATATTTGTGTATGTGTATAAGTGTACCTTAGTGTACCATAGTTGATCAGTGTACGATAGTGTATCAAAGTGTACCGCAGTATACCACAGTGTACCACAGTGTACGATAGTGCACCACAGTGTACCAGTGTACCATAGGGTACCAAAGTGTACCACAGTACACCATAATGTACCACGGTGTACCACCGTGTACCACAGCGTGCCACAGTACACCACAGTGTACCATAGTGTACCACAGTGTACTACAGTGTACCACAGTATACCATAGTGTACCACAGTCTACCACAGTGTACCACAGTGTTACACAGTTCACCAGTGTACCACTTTACCACTGTGTACCATAGTGTACCACAGATCCATATTATACCCCAGTCTACCATAGTGTACCACAGTGCAATTAGTGTACCACAGTCTACCATAATGTACCACAGTGTACCATAGTGTACCACAGTGCACCATAGTGTACCAGTCTACCATAGTGTACAAGTGTACCATAGTATACCAGTGTACCATAGTGTACAACAGTGTACCATAGTGCACCACAGTATACCATAGTGTACCATAATGTGCCAGTGTACCAATGCATACCAGTGTACCATAATGTACTACAGAGTACCACAGGGTACCATAGCGTATCACAGAGTACCACAGTGTGCCATAGTGTACCATAGTGTACCACAGTGTACCATAGTGCATCAGTGTACTACATTGTACAACAGTGTATCACAGTGTACCATAGTGTGTATGTGTTGTGAGTTGTGCGGTGTGTGTGTGTGTGGTTGGTGTGTGTGTGTGGTGTGAGTGGTGTGTGTGGTTGGTGTGTGTGGTGTGTGTTGTGTGTGTGTGGTGAGTATGTGGGGAGTGTGGTGTGTGTGGTGTGTATGTGTTGTGTATGTGTTGTGTGTGTGTGTGTGTTGTGTGTGTGTGTGTTGTGTGTTGTGTGTGTGTGTTGTGTGTGTGTGTGTGTGTGTGTGTGTGTGTGTGTGTTGTGTGTGTGTGTGTGTGTGTGTGTGTGTGTGTGTTGTGTGTGTTGTGTGTGTGTGTGTGTGTGTGTGTGTGTGTGTGTGTGTGTGTGTGTGTGTGTGGTGTGTGTGTGTGTGTGGTGTGTGTGTGTGTGTTGTGTGTGTGTGTGTGTGTGTGGTGTGTGTGTGTGTGTGTGTGTGTGTGTTGTGGGGGTGTGGTGTGTGTGGTGTTGGTGTTGTGTGTGTGTGGTGTGTGTGGTGTGTGATGTGTGTGTGTGTGTGTGTTGTGTGTGTGTGTGTGTGTGTGGTGTGTGTGTGTGTGTGTGGTGTGGTGTGTGTGTGTGTGTGTGTGTGTGTGTGTGTGTGTGTGTGTGTGTGTGGTGGTGTGTGTGTGGTGTGTATGTGGGAGTGTGTGTGTGTGTGGTGGTTGTGGTTGTGTGTGTGTGTGTGTGTTGTGTGTGTGTGTGTGTGTGTGTGTTGTGTGTGTGTGTGTGTGTGTGGTGTGTGTGGTGTGTTGTGTGTGTGTGTGTGTGTGTGTGTGTTGTGTGTGTGTGTGTGTGTGTGTGTGTGTGGTGTGTGTGGTGTGTGTGTGTGTGTGTGTGGTGTGTGTGTTGTGGTGTGTGTGTGTGTGTGTGTGTTGTGTGTGTGTGTGTGTGTGTGTGTGTGCATAAAACAAAATCCTTGTTCCTTTCACTGGGAAATAACTTGATCTCTGGCATGCATTATAACTTGATCTCTGGCATGCATTATAACTTGATCTCTGGCATGCATTATAACTTGTATATAAACTTAATATTCCTAGTTTTTAAGAAAACGTTCCAAATTCTTCAAGAAATTCACACATTAATCAACATTTAGAGAGCTAATTTCAGACAGACTTCTGAAGGTTTGAGGGACTTTAGTTTAACACACACACTGGCTTAACCACACTTTAGCTTAACACACACACTGGCTTAACCACACTTTAGTTTAACACACACTCTAGCTTAACACACACTACATAAACTACAAAAGAGAGTACTACAAAGACATGAAGAATTTCCTGTACAAGGTTCAGTGGGACAGAGAACTGGCAGGGAAGTCAGTAAACGAGATGATGGAATATGTGACAACAATATGCAAGGAAGCTGAGAAGAGGTTTGTACCCAAGGGTAACAGGGAAAAGCCAGGATGAGCCCGTAGTTCACCCAAAGATGTAGAGGTCAAAACCAAATGTGCTAGAGAATTGAAGAACTATAGAAGGCAAAGGACCCTGAGAATAAGGAAAGTAGTCATAGAACCAGAAATGAATATGCACAGGTAAGAAGGGGGGCCCAACGACAATACAAAAATGACAGCACCGAAAACCAAATCTGACCCAAAGCTGTTGTACAGCCACGTCAGGAGGAAAACAGCAGTCAAGGACTAGGTAATCAGGCTGAGGAAGGAAGGAGGGGAGATCACAAGAAATGACTGAGAAGTATGTGAGGAGGTCAACATGAGATTCATCAGCATAGAGTGATGACCAAATATTTGATGGAAGAATAGATGTCAGATCATTTATAGCAAGGAGAAAAAGTGTTCCTTGGGGGACACCTTCAGCTTGGACAAAATCTGGGGAAAGCATATTATTAACCTAAACACGGAAATACGGAATATCTCTCAGTTAAGTTCTTAAGGAAAAATGGTAGACTGCCTCAGAGGCCTAAGGAGTGGGCCTGGGCCAAGATGTTATACCTCCAAGTTGTGTCATATGCCTTCTCAAGGTCAAAAAATAACTGAGTGGTTACTGACAAAGGCATTACGAACATACATATCCAAGTGTAGCAAGGGGTCAATGGTAGAACAGCCCTTATAAAAGCCATATTGACTAGTAGAGAGACTATTGTGTGTCTCTAAATACCACATCAAACGTCTATTTACCAGACATTTCATCACCTTGCACACTGCACTGGTAAGAGCAATGGGATGACAGTGGGAGGCATAATGTCCCATAGTACCCAGTTTGTGAAAAGGGAGAACAATGGCAGATTTTCACAACTGGGGAAGAACTCCTTGTGACTAAATAAGATTAAAGAGTCATAAGAGGACAGCAAGGGCTGAGTGATGTAAATGCTGCAGCATATGAATATGAATGGCGTCAGGCCCAGCTGCTGGTGATCAGCAAGCAGTGTGTGTTGCCTCCAGTTCCAGAGGTGTAAAAGGCACATTATAAGACTCTTCTCTTATAGAAGAAAATCTTAAGAGCTCTAACTCTCTGGCAGACTTGGAGGAAAGAAACAAGGGGCAAAGATGGAGCCTCTGAGAGACACAGACAAGATGATTACCAATTTCGGTGGCAGCGTCAACAGGGTTTGCAATAGTGACACTGGCAACCCGAAGAACGGGAGCCGAGTCAAGAGAGTATTTACCACTCACTTTCCATACTTCTTTTCAGACTGCACTCATAGAGGAAGCCCAAGTGATGGGAGAAACATAATCCAGCCAGCAAGTGCATTTAGTGCTACGGATGACACGGCGGGCAACTGCCCTGTGGTTCTATGGTACCAGTACCTGCCCCACGCAGTGCATTTCAAACGTACTGCCCAAGTACAAGAGGGAGATTACCAAGGCACGCACCTCTGAGAATCCCTGCCCAAGGTTAATATAGGCATTAAAACTAAGGCGGTTAAAACTAAGATCAAGAAGAGGGTAAAAGCTCATCAATGGAGAACAAAGAAGATCCTCACTAAAAGCAGTGTGTGCAAGTAAAGGTCCCAATTCCCATGGTCAAATTGCCAGTGTAGGCTGCAAGGAGGTGGTGAATACAGACCAGGTAAAGTCTAGGACAGTTGAGGAAGAGCAAACCAAGAAATCGATGCAAGAGAATAAGAGGACCAAAATGGGTGGGAGTACCCATATTTAAAACATGGAGGGGGAGAGAAGTGAGAAAAGCCTCCAACTCAATCCTGTGGGAGTCACAGTGAGACCCCATCCCCCAAAGGAAATGGTGAGCATTAAAATCACTAAGTAACAGAAGCAGTGGTGGTAAGAAACCAGAGATACAAAGAACAGATTGTATACCACTTATTCAAGTAGATGTGGACTGCAGTGTAATGTAGCGAAGTACAAACAAAGAGCTGATGGTATGGAATACCGGTGCATATAACAGGTGCACTTTTGTTAAAGATTCCATTGGAAAAAGGATCCAAGGAATATAATAAAACATAGCCCGAGATGGGATTGATAACAGTGGAGCATAATTTGGGTTCTTGTAAACAAATACAAACAAGGGAAAACTGGGAGAGCAACACCTGAAGCTCACCCCTGTTACTCCTGAGGCCACAGATATTCCACTGTAAATAAGCCATGATTTGTGAAGAGAAAGATACAATAAATCTGAAGGTAGAGGTATCTACGGACTAGAAGGGTTAGAAAAGTCCACGTGAAGGCAGTGGAAAACGTGCAAGCAGCAAAGGATTGGGACACAGTGAGGTAATGAGTTGTGCAGACTAAGAAGAGCGATGAGGAAGAACAGGAGATGGATCAGAGTCTATCAATGGTCTAGTCTCCTCAATATATTCGTAGATAGCTTCAAGTGTTTCAGAGGACAAGGATGTTGTATATGGGACGATATTGGAGATGGGAGGAGGAGGGTGAGTAAAGATCTGGGTGACAATGAAATTTACCAAAGTAGGGGAGGACAAATGGGTAGAGGGAAATGGAGAAGAAGCTTGGGAGGGGACAGGAGAGGAAGTGACCTGGGAGGGGGCAAAAGAGGAAGAAACCTGGGAGGGGGCAGGGGAAGAAGGTACTATATTAGGAGGAGGATGAACCTCCACACTCATAACAGAGCCAGTAAGAAGTGAAGAACCAGGTACAGAGACTAGAAAGGAAAAATGTGCAGGCAGAAGAAGGGAGGTAGGAGTTAAAGATTTGAACAATAGGGATTTTTCGAACTTCAGAGAAGCAGAGGGGCAATGGGGAGGAGTTATTGTACGAGGTCTTGTAGACACAGAAACTTGTGAGTGAGAAGAGGAAGAGGTGAGAACAGAATGAGGTGTCGCGGTAGGGACCTCTGAGTCCAGGACTACAAAAGAATTAAAGACAGGGGTGACTGTGGAAGGGGTTACCACAGAGGAGGCTGCAGAAGATGTGATTCCAGAGGTGGGGAGGATCGTTTAGGAATTCAAGAATAAGAAATACGGGAAGTCTCCCCTGGAGGCGGAGATGAGAGACTGTCATAGCATAAGGAAAGCTTTCTGCTTCTTTGAGACACCAGATTTCTCACTCATTTAAGTACACTTGGCAACGATGAGAGTAAGACGGGTGAGCCTCATGACAATTAAGGCAAGAGGGAGGTAGACTACGGGATGTATTAGTATGGTCGTCGGCACCACAGACTGAGCATTTGGCCATGAACCTGCAATATTTTGCTAGATGACCAAAATGCCAGCAATTTCTACACTGTTGTGGTGCAGAGATCACCTTTCAAACTTGTAAATGGTGTCCTGCAATATAAACTGAGGACACAAGCTCATGGCAGTCAAAAGTTAAGTGACCTACATTGCAAGGGTGACAAAACAAAACGTGTGACAAAACAGCACCAGCAGGAGGTACGGGGGCATTAGAAATGTCCAAAGAGTGGTCAAATAACAAGGTAGGGTCAGAACAAGGTGTGGTGGCAGAAAGGGGCCCAGGGGGAGCTGTTTCATGGATCTAGGACTCCACTGTTATGTCACTTCTTTCTTTTTGTTTTTTAGAAAAAAAAAAGAATATAAAAAAGGTGGAAATGTGGAAGGATAGCTTCTAGGAAGAATGAAAGGGCCATAAATCCCCCACCGCACCCAAGAGGATCCCAGCACTGCAAGTAGTGCAGATGCAGAATGAAACCTAAGCCATACCATTACCCTACCCTTCATGCCAGTAAACCAGCAATCTAGGATAGCACCTCACGTCTACCAAGCCACCTCAGTGGACAAAAGAGAGGGCAGCAGGATACCCGCCACAAAGCATACCTCCTTCGACAGCTTCCAGAGATACACCCATCACCTGAAAGTCACCCCTGGGAGACAGGACAGGGAGTGGGACATCCAGGTGATCCAGATTCCATGACAAACTACACCACCACCAAGGACCTCAACAGAATGGGATGGACCACAGTACCCTTCCCCCTACCTAGAAACTAGAGTGCCTGTGGGAAGAATTCCAAAGGTTGAAAACAGGAAGGGGAAGAATGGGGAGAGGAAGAGGAATGGGAAAGGGGGGATGGGGAGGATGGGATAGGCAAGGGGGGATTGGGGGGTGATTAGGTTTGGTCTGAGGAAGGAGACCAAAAGGTTTAATTCCTCAGACCAAGAGCCTCTTCACCACACCAAGGAGACCCCCATGAAGAGGGCTCAAGGAAAAGGATCTTGGGATGAGTATAACACCAGGTACATCTCCTGAGGCACACATCAGCCATATAACTGCTGCAGCACATGGGCGCCTACCAAACCTAAGAATAGCATTCCGACATCTCAATAAGGAATCAGTCAGGACCCTATTCCAGAGATGGGACACAGTTACAAGGAGTCACAATTGGAAGTTAAAGACTTAGATGACTCACAGGGATGTTAGGAAGTATTTCTTAAGTCACAGAGTTGTCAGGAAGTGAAATAGTCTGGAAAGTGATACTGTGGAGATAGGATCCATACATAGCTTTAAGCAGAGGTATGATAAAGCTCATGGAGCAGGAAGAGTGACCTAGTAGCAACCAATGAAGAGGAGGAGCCAGGAGCTGTGAATCGGCCCCTGCAACCACAACTAGGCAAGTACACACTCTGGCTTAACACGCACACTGATTAATACACACACAACTAAACACACTCTGGCTTAACACATATTCTGCTTAACACACACACTGGCTTAACACACACACACTGGTTTCACACACACACACTGGCTTCACACACACACTGGCTTAACACATACTCTGGCTTCACACACACACACTAGCTTCACACATACACTGGCCTCTCACACACACTGGCTTCACACACTGGCTTAACACACACTCTGACTTCACACACACTAGATTAACACACTCTGGCCTCACACACTAGCTTAACACACACACTGGCCTCACACACACACTGACTTCACACACTAGCTTAACACACACTGGATTAACACACACTCATGGAACTCCGTGTTCATCAACAATTGTAAGAAGCCCCCATTGCGTGCCTTCAGCATTTTATGAAGAGGAAGCATGGACACTGGGGTCGTCCTACAGCTGCGAAAAACAACAGACATAGCCCCACTCCACAAAGGTGGCAGTAAAGCAATAGCAAAGAACTACAGACTGATAGTGCTAATGTCCCATATCATAAAAATCTTTGAAAGGGTCCTAAGAAGGAAGATTGCCACCCATCTAGATACCCATCAGTTACACAACCCAGGGCAACATGGGTTTAGAGCAGGTTGCTCCTGCCCGTCCCAACTACTGAACCACTATGACAAGGTCCTGGATGCTCTAGAAGACAAACAAAACACAGATGTAGATGAATGGTTCAGAGAACCGACATGTTGATAAATTAGACACATGTGCAACTCTTGGGTATCTTTATTGAGGAAACGTTTCGCCACACAGTGGCTTCATCAGTCCATACAAAGGAGAATCTTGAAGAACAGAAGGAGAATGAGGTAATTAGTCCCTCAACCTTGAGTCGATGTGGTCAGTCCATCAATCTTGAATAGAATATGGCATACGTGCTGAGAAGGAGCTTATAAACCGTTGGCAGGAGAGGTGCAGCAGTCATAGGTGGTGTAACATTTGTTCAATGTTGAAGTAGGTCGTGCCCAAGAATTAGGCAAGCGAAGAATTCCCAAGTATTAAGATCCCAAGAAGTTGCAGTGTCTGAAGGTTTGTAGATGAATGGGTTCAGAGAACCGACATGTTGATAAATTAGACACATGTGCAACTCTTGGGTATCTTTATTGAGGAAACGTTTCGCCACACAGTGGCTTCATCAGTCCATACGGTTTATAAGCTCCTTCTCAGCACGTATGCCGTATTCTATTCAAGATTGATGGACTGACCACATCGACTCAAGGTTGAGGGACTGATTACCTCATTCTCCTCCTGTTCTTCTAGATTCTCCTATGTATGGACTGATGAAGCCACTGTGTGGCGAAACGTTTCCTCAATAAAGATACCCAAGAGTTGCACATGTGTCTAATTTATCAAAACACATATGTAGTTTAAACAGACTTTGCAAAAGACTTTGACAAGTGTGACCATGGTGTAATAGTGCACAAAATGCGTGCTAAAGGAATAACAGGAAAAGTTGGTAGATGGATCTATAATTTCCTCACAAACAGATCACAAAGAGTAGTAGTCAACAGAGTAAAGTCTGAGGCGGCTACAGTGTGAAGCTCTGTTCCACAAGGCACAGTACTCACTCCCATCCTGTTCCTCATCCTCATATCTGACACAGACAGGGATGTAAGCCACAGTACCGTGTCTTCCTTGGCAGATGACACCTGAATTTGCGACTGTCCTCCATTGAAGACACTGCAAGACTCCAGCCGGATATCAACTAAATCTTTCAATGGGCTGCAGAAAACAATGTGAAGTTTAATGATGAAAAATTTCAATTACTCCGATATGGAAAACGTGAGAAAAAAACTATATCGGAGAATAAAACAAATTTCAGCCACACAATAGAACGAAAAGTGATCATGTCAGAGGATCTCACCTTTAAAGACCATAACATTGTATTGATCGCATCTGCTAGAAAAATGACAGGATGGATAATGAGAACCTTCAAAACTAGGGATGCCAAGCCCATGATGACACTCTTCAGGTCACTTGTTGTATCTAGGCTGGAATATTGCTGCACACTAATGCCACCTATAAAGGCACATGAAATTACTGACCTAGAAAGTGTACGGAGAACCTTCACGGCACACATAACTGCGATAAAACACCTCAATTACTGGGAACGCTTGAAGTTTCTCAACCCTTACTCCCTAGAACGTAGGCGGGAGAGATACATGATAATATACACTTGGAAAATCCAAGAGGTACTAGTACCAAATTTGTACGCGAAAATCACTCACTGGAGGTGCTGTCCTGGGAGACAGAAATGGTGAAGCTGGAGGTGCTGTCCTGGGAGACAGAAATGGTGAAGCTGGAGATACTGTCCTGGGAGACATTAATGGTGAAGCTGGAGATACTGTCCTGGGAGACAGTAATGGTGAAGCTGGAGGTGCTGTCCTGGGAGACAGTAATGGTGAAGCTGGAGATTTTGTCCAGGTAGTCGGGAATTATACGCAGGAAGGAATACATATAAATGACCTCATAGGGGACAGGAGCCATAGTAGGGAAACAAGTGTAGTCAAAGATAAGATAAAACCAATATTGCAAACTAAAAAATACCGCAGGAAATAGCAAACAAGAGGACTCCAATAGCAATACTGAGGATAAATTACCAAAAACAACTGGTGGGAGCTCCATTGTTGGTGCTAGGGATGATAGAAGTAAGACAGGGAAACATGAACCAACAGGGAATACAGTCACAGAAACCCAAGGCAAACGGAAACCAAGCCTGTGCACATACTATGCACTTGGTATCTGCTGGCATGGGAAATCTGGAAAAACAGATGGGACATGCAACTATGACCACCCTAGAAAATGCCATGCCCATATGACAACAGGAAAATGCAAACTCCCTTCCTGTAAGCTTTTTCACCCTGAAATGTGTACCTCTTCAGTACAGGAAAGACTGTGCTATAACTTAAATTGCCAGGCATACCATCTAAAGGGGACAAAAAGATACAAAACATCCAGGGTCATGGGAAAACCTGGGTAGCCACAGCCACTCAAGAGGGAGAGGTTTTTTAGTGCCAGGAAGGAAAAAAAACAGCAGGAAATGGCAGAAATCGTACACCAAATCCAGTCATTCCTGGAGTGGAACCACAGTCGATGGCCTCCACTCCAAACCAACAGATACAGATACTAATGCCGGAAAAAAAATTACCCCCCAGTACCAACAATACCACCAGTCCAATAACATTCTTCTTTGCAAATATACAGGGTCTAAAGCCAGCAACAAACAACAAAATACCTTTCATCCGTGGACTGCTTGCAGAGGCAAAGGCAATGTTCGCAGCTTTCACTGAGACCCACATAAAGGATCACTTGGACAATGAAATATGGATCCCAGGTTACAACCTATACAGATGTGACAGAGTGAACAGGCAAAAGGGGAGGGTTGGCCTGTACATTGCAGAGTCACTTGTTTGCACAGAACTGCTTAATGCCTCAAATGATGTAGTGGAAGTTTTAGCAGTAAAGGTCGAGAACCAAAACCTAGTCATTGTGGTAGTCTACAAGCCTCCGTATGCAACATCCCAGCAATTCCAGGAACAGCTGTTAAAAATTGACCACTGTCTGGAAAATCTTCCAGCTCCTGCACCCAACATCTTGCTCCTGGGGGATTTCAACTTAAGGCACCTAAAATGGAGGAATATAGCAAATAATATTGTTGCAGTAATAACACCAGGAGGCAGCTCTGATGAAAACTCACACTCGCACGAGCTTTTAAATCTCTGCACAAAATTCAATTTAAACCAGCAAATAATAGAGCCTACTAGACTGGAGAATACACTAGACCTCATCTTCACTAACAATGATGATCTGATAAGAAATGTCACCATATCAAAAACAATATACTCAGATCACAACATAATTGAGGTTCAGACATGTATGTGTGGAGCCCCAGACTGACAAAATGAGACTAGTCACGAGGGAGCATTCACCAAATTCAACTTCAATAACAAAAACATAAAGTGGGACCAAGTAAACCAAGTCCTAACCGATATAAGCTGGGAAGATACACTAAGCAACACAGACCCCAACTTATGCCTAGAACAGATTAACTCGGTGGCACTCGATGTATGCACAAGGCTTATTCCTCTAAGAAAAAGGAGGAGTAGATGTAAAATAGAAAGAGACAGGCGCTCCCTTTACAGGCGACGGAAAAGAATAACAGAGCGGCTAAAAGAGGTCAATATATCTGAAATGCGTAGGGAGACACTGGTCAGAGAAATAGCAAGCATCGAACTTAAGCTAAAAGAATCCTTTAGGAGTCAGGAATCGCGGGAAGAACTAAAAGCCATAAATGAAATCGAAAGAAACCCAAAGTATTTCTTCTCCTATGCCAAATCAAAATTGAGAACAACGTCCAGTATTGGGCCCCTACTTAAACAAGATGGGTCCTACACAGATGACAGCAAGGAAATGAGTGAGCTACTCAAGTCCCAATATGACTCAGTTTTTAGCAAGCCGCTAACCAGACTGAGAGTCGAAGATCAAAATGAATTTTTTATGAGAGAGCCACAAAATTTGATTAACACAAGCCTATCCGATGTTATCCTGACGCCAAATGACTTCGAACAGGCGATAAATGACATGCCCATGCACTCTGCCCCAGGGCCAGACTCATGGAACTCTGTGTTCATCAAGAACTGCAAGAAGCCCCTATCACGAGCCTTTTCCATCCTATGGAGAGGGACCATGGACACGGGGGTTGTCCCTCAGTTACTAAAAACAACAGACATAGCCCCCACTCCACAAAGGGGGCAGTAAAGCAATAGCAAAGAACTACAGACCAATAGCACTAACATCCCATATCATAAAAATCTTTGAAAGGGTCCTAAGAAGCAAGATCACCACCCATCTAGAAACCCATCAGTTACACACCCAGGCAACATGGGTTTAGAACAGGTCGCTCCTATCTGTCTCAACTATTGGATCACTACGACAAGGTCCTAAATGCACTAGAAGACAAAAAGAATGCAGATGTAATATATACAGACTTTGCAAAAGCCTTCGACAAGTGTGACCATGGCGTAATAGCGCACAAAATGCGTGCTAAAGGAATAACAGGAAAAGTCGGTCGATGGATCTATAATTTCCTCACTAACAGAACACAGAGAGTAGTCGTCAACAGAGTAAAGTCCGAGGCAGCTACGGTGAAAAGCTCTGTTCCACAAGGCACAGTACTAGCTCCCATCTTGTTTCCTCATCCTCATATCCGACATAGACAAGGATGTCAGCCACAGCACCGTGTCTTCCTTTGCAGATGACACCCGAATCTGCATGACAGTGTCTTCCATTGCAGACACTGCAAGGCTCCAGGCGGACATCAACCAAATCTTTCAGTGGGCTGCGGAAAACAATATGAAGTTCAACGATGAGAAGTTTCAATTACTCAGATATGGTAAACATGAGGAAATTAAATCTTCATCAGAGTACAAAACAAATTCTGGCCACAAAATAGAGCGAAACACCAACGTCAAAGACCTGGGAGTGATTATGTCGGAGGATCTCACCTTCAAGGACCATAACATTGTATCAATCGCATCTGCTAGAAAAATGACAGGATGGATAATGAGAACCTTCAAAACTAGGGAGGCCAAGCCATGATGACACTCTTCAGGTCACTTGTTCTATCTAGGCTGGAATATTGCTGCACTCTAACAGCACCTTTCAAGGCAGGTGAAATTGCTGACCTAGAAAATGTACAGAGAACTTTCACGGCGCGCATAACGGAGATAAAACACCTCAATTACTGGGAGCGCTTGAGGTTTCTAAACCTGTATTCCCTGGAACGCAGGAGGGAGAGATACATGATTATATACACCTGGAAAATCCTAGAGGGACTAGTACCGAACTTGCACACGAAAATCACTCACTACGAAAGCAAAAGACTTGGCAGACGATGCACCATCCCCCCAATGAAAAGCAGAGGTGTCACTAGCACAATAAGAGACAACACAATAAGTGTCAGGGGCCCAAGACTGTTCAACTGCCTCCCAGCATACATAAGGGGGGTTACCAATAGACCCCTGGCTGTCTTCAAGAAGGCACTGGACAAACACCTAAAGTCAGTGGAAATATAAACACATGTGCAGTATAATGTGATCCTTTATTGACAATGTTTTGCCCACACAGTGGGCTTTTTCAAGTCACAAACAGATCTACCTGGGGTGGAAGGTACACGAGTATTTATAGTCAGGTTCAGAATGCTGGGTCAGGTGGAGAATGCTGCATCTGATGATGTACCGAGTGGGGTTATAGAGTCTAAAATCTTGGGTAGCTTGGAAGGGAGATTGGATAAGTTTGTGAGCAGACCTTCTGCAGTGTTCCTCCATTCCTATGTTCTTATGTGAGATAGCGATGAAGAAGTTTCTTGGCAATCTTCATCACTATCCCACATAAGAACATAGGAATGGAAGAACACTGCAGAAGGTCTGCTCACAAACTTAACAAATCTCCCTTCCAAGCTACCCAAGATTTTAGACTCTATAACCCCACTCGGTACATCATCAGATGCAGCATTCTCCACCTGACCCAGCATTCTGAACCTGACTATAAATACTCGTGTACCTTCCACCCCAGGTAGATGTGTTTGTGACTTGAAAAAGCCCACTGTGTGGGCGAAACATTGTCAATAAAGGATCACATTATACTGCATGTGTTTATATTTCCACTGTGTCGGTATTTTATACCATTTATTTCCACCTAAAGTCAGTACCTGACCAGCTGGGCTGTGGTTTGTATGTGGGGTTGTGTGCAGCCAGCAGTAACAGCCTGGTTGATGAGGCCCTGATCCACCATGAGGCCTGGTCACAGACAGGGTCATAGGGGCCTTGACCCCCAAAACCCTCTCCAGGTATACACACTGGTTTAACACACACACACTGGCTTAACACACACATTGGCTTAACACACACAATGGCTTAACACACACAATGGCTAAACACACACACTGGCTTAGCACACACACTGGCTTGACACACTGGCTTAACACACACACAGGCTTCACACACTGACTTAACACACTGGCTTAACACACACACAGGCTTCACACACTGACTTAACACACTGGCTTAACACACACACAGGCTTCACACACTGACTTAACACACTGGCTTAACACACTGGCTTAACACACACACAGCCTTGACACACTGACTTAACACACTGGCTTAACACACACACAGGCTTGACACACTGGCTTGAACACACAGCTTGCACCTGGCTTAACACACTGGCTTGACACACACACAGGCTTACACACTGACTTAACACACCTGGCTTGACACACTGGCTTAACACACTGGCTTGACACACACACAGGCTTCACACACTGACTTAACACACTGGCTTGACACACTGGCTTAACACACACACAGGCTTGACACACTGACTTAACACACACACTGGCTTAACACACACACAGGCTTGACACACTGGCTTAGCACACACACAGGCTTAACACACTGGCTTAACACACTGGCTTGACACACACACAGGCTTCACACACTGACTTAACACACTGGCTTGACACACTGGCTTAACACACTGACTTAACACAGCTGAACACTGGCTTAACAACACACAGCTTCACACACTGACTTAACACACTGGCTTAAAACTGGCTTGACACTCACATGGCTTACACACTGACTTGAACCACTGGCTTAACACACTGGCTTAACACACTGGCTTAACACACTGACTTAACACACTGACTTAACACACTGGCTTAACACACTGACTTAACACACTGGCTTAGCACACTGCAGCAGCACATTAAAAAACTGAACTTTTGAAAGCTTTGTGCGATGCTGGCTTAGAATGTGATGCGGCAGACTCAAAATGAACCCTAATGACACTTGGCACACATTGCAAGATCAAAAAATATTTTTGTTACAAGTTCCTGCAAGACTGGCTTATGGCACATTGCAGATTCAATAATGGAAGCTTTTCAGTGTTGAACATTTTGAAAATTTATGCAACAACACTGCATCAAGTGTTGTCACTACAATACTGCATCTGCAACACTGCATCAAGTGTTGTCACTACAGTAAAGTATATGCAACACTGCATCAAGTGTTGTCACTACAATACTATATCTGCAACACTGCATCAAGTGTTATCACTATAGTACTGTATCTGCAACACTGCTACAAGTGTTGTCACTACAGTACTGTACCTGCAACACTGCTACAAGTGTTGTCACTACAGTACTGTACCTGCAACACTGCTACAAGTGTTGTCACTACAGTACTGTACCTGCAACACTGCTACAAGTGTTGTCACTACAGTACTTTTACCTGCAACACTGCTACAAGTGTTGTCACTACAGTACTGTACCTCAACACTGCTTACAAGTGTTGTCACTACAGTACTGTACCTGCAACACTGCTACAAGTGTTTGTCACTACAGTACTGTACCTGCAACACTGCTTCAAGTGTTGTCACTACAGTACTGTACCTGCAACACTGCTACAAGTGTTGTCACATACAGTACTGTACCTGCAACACTGCTACAAGTGTTGTCACTACAGTACTGTACCTGCAACACTGCTACAAGTGTTGTCACTACAGTACTGTATCTGCAACACTGCTACAAGTGTTGTCACTACAGTACTGTACCTGCAACACTGCTACAAGTGTTGTCACTACAGTACTGTACCTGCAACACTAAATGATCACTTCAGAGGTGAAGTGTAAACTTTACAACCAGTAAAGTGACATGAGTGACAATAAAGTCAAACCTTCAATACTTGTCATAAACAAAAGTAAAGAGAACATTTATCTTGACCAGCAGTTATCACTTATAAAACTAAATAACAAATATTTATCCTAACTTATATACTATAAAATTCTTGGTCATAGCCTCAATGTATAACCTATTTAGAGAAAATAGTTTATTAACAATTATATTATATTATGTTTGGTCCATTATTACCCTTCATCATTACCCTTCATCATTATTTGTCATTATCATTCTTCATCATTACCTTTCTGCATTATAATTGTTAAGTTACACTCTTTATTCCATCTTTTATGGAATAAAATACTGCCTATATCTGTTTCATTTGACATGGGCTGAAATGCTGTAACAATCTGTGTAAAATGTTCATTTTCTAGCAATTACCTATAGTATTATTTGTATGTTGCAAGAGCATTACAAACATGCTCAACAAATAATGTTAGTGGAATGATACACACAATTTTAAACATTACACTTTGCATTATACATACCTCACAATATAGTGAAGATGATAGGTCAGTTAATGAATTATAATAATGTTGGTAGAATTAGCCACAACATCTTGGATAACAAGACACGTGTAACTAATGTGACATTTACTGTGGTAATGTTGTGCTCTCCAGCAGCTCCTGCACCAAAACATTCCCACAATAAAAGTGATGAATTAGTTGCACATGTGTACTTTTACCTAACATAATGAATTATCTTGAACATAAATAATCATTCTCATATATAGAACATACAATAACTTATAAGTTGCAGTTCCAGTGACTTTCTCAACTTGAAGTTTCTTGATATTCAAGCCTAAAGATTGTTTTCCTTTCAACTTACAGAAAGTTTTTATGTATAGAAAACAAACTAGAGTGGACGGCCATGTCTGAAACACGTTGGTAACTGCTGCTCACTGCTTGTGGAACTTAAACTGGTTTTGCACTTGCCAAAGTTTGTAACTTTGAGTGCTTGTAACCTTGACACCTTCTATATATTAATGGGTCAATAATTTGCACAAATATCAGTCTATTGTACCTCTTATACTGGTACCAATTTTCAGACTGGTCAGAAAGGTGTAGCAATGGACTGAACCTCACAGCAGCATCCATAAGTCAAGAGGATAACCATCATAGTCATAGTCCATGTACATTATTAAATTAATGAATTTGGTAGGAATACTGGTGAGTGTTTCCACTCACCTCTCACATACATCTCACCAGCTTTAAGCTTCTGCTTAATCTTACTGTGCAGCCAAGCTTACCTCTTCCTTGTCTGTTAATTCAGGCTGTTGTTGTTAGTGGCCTGTTGGCCCCATAACAACAAAAATAAACAATATAAATACCAACACAATGAAAAATGACACAAATGAAGTATTATGCAATCCTTTCACTATAAAATATCACATTATACACAATTTGTGTAACTTTTCTCCATAGTCACCACAGCCTGGTTGATCTGGTACTTGGAATAACTAGTGGTGTGGTTAGTTCTTGAAGATGTGTGTTAAACCTTAAACTGTCCAAATGTACATCTACGTTTTTTTAACATTTGAAAGTATGTAAAAAAACGTAGACCTTCTTTTTTTTTTTTTTTAATTTGAAAACTTGTAAAAAACTTATACATTTTTTTTTTTTGTTATATTTGAAAATATGACGATCTGTTGGAGTGTGCGCAGGGTAATATTTAGTGAAGGGATTCAGGGAAACCGGTTATTTTATATAACCGGACTTGAGTCCTGGAGTGCCTGCACTCCAAAGGAAGGGTTTGGAATATTGGCAGTTTGGAGAGATAAATAAATGTGTGTGTTTGGAGAGATATATTGCGTATTTTTATACGTATATACTTCTAAGCTGTTGTATTCTGAGCACCTCTGTAAAAACAGTGATTATGTGTGAGTGAGGTGAAAGTGTTGAATGATGATGAAAGTATTTTCTTTTTGGGGATTTTCTTTCTCTTTTGGGTCACACTGCCTCAGTGGGAGACGGCCGACTTGTTGAAAAAAAAAATGTAAAAAAAAAAACATAGATCTACTTTTGGAGCACTACGCATGTGAATGTTAGATCTGTTTGGACAGTTTAAGGGTTAAACACAGTACTGGCTCAACCATCCACAGTAAAAACTCTTATGAACATAATGTTCCTTACACATGAGAGTGAAGGCTTCACCTGCTGTTCAGAGTCCACTATAGAGGAACACCACCACTCAAGCCTCCTACATGAAAACATAATTTGGATAAACTCACTGGGATAACAGTACATGCACTCTGAAGGAAGAGTGATGTTATAGTCCTAGAGGTGGGTAGTACAGTACATGCACTCTGAAGGAAGAGTGATGTTATAGTCCTAGAGGTGGGTAGTACAGTACATGCACTCTGAAGGAAGAGTGATGTTATAGTCCTAGAGGTGGGTAGTACAGTGCTTGCACTCTGAAGGAAGAGTGATGTTATAGTCCTAGAGGTGGGTAGTACAGTGCTTGCACTCTGAAGGAAGAGTGATGTTATAGTCCTAGAGGTGGGTAGTACAGTGCTTGCACTCCGAAGGCTGATTATTATTATAATCAAAACCAAGTGCTAAACCCACTAGGATCTGAAGGATAAGTGAGGGTATTACAGTCCATGAGGTAGGAAGTACAGTGCCTGTACTCTGAAGGATGTGTGGAAATGTTATAGCCCTGGAGGTAAGAAGTACAGTGCTAGAACCCTGAAGGAGAGATGAGGATGCTGCAGTTGAAGGTTCACCTTTACAATAATGTCAATACACTTCTGCAAAGACAGGGACTGACAGAATGATGGTGTGAATGTGTTTACTTTTTTCTGTTTTACCCTACCTCTATGGGTTATCCCAGGTTCTCTACACATATACTGCTATGTATGATAATTCTATGTAACTGTATTTGTGTATACCTGAATAAACTTACTTACTTACTTATATTCAATCCATTTTCATTTTACTGCAGAGCTATAATGATGAAAATAGTGTCTGAGTTCATACTACAGTCAACATTCAGTACTGTTACAGCAAATCATTTAAATCCTTCTGAAATACAGTACAAATGACATGTCCATCACACCTGTCAGGTACACCTGTGACACCTTAACAAAGCTGACTCCAACAATCAGGTTTACAAGATTTTGTACACTGGGAGACCTAGTGGATACAGCAGCAGTTTAGTGTGTGAGGACACTACTTCCATTACTATTATTCAACATACTTGTTTTGTACACTGGGAAACCTAGTGGATACAGCAGCAGTTTAGTGTGTGAGGACACTGCTTCCATTACTATTATTCAACATACTTGTTTTGTACACTGGATAACCTAGTGGATACAGCAGCAGTTTATTGTGTGAGGACACTACTTCCATTACTATTATTCAACATACTTGTTTTGTACACTGGATAACCTAGTGGATACAGCAGCAGTTTAGTGTGTGAGGACACTGCTTCCATTACTAGTATTCATCACACTGTTTTCATGTGGTGAAACTTGCATTCTAGTTACCCATTCACAAACATGCTGAACTGAACTGTCATCATGTGTTAGTGCTGGGGGCATGAACCAACAGTGTGGCAAGACCTGACATTATCTCTCTACCAATGGAGAGACACTTGCAGAGCTAACATCAATATCCTCATCTGAACCATCAACCTCACTACCACACCTAGACACAGTTACACTGTTACAATCACATAACATCAACTGAAGCACACACCCCCAAGACAGTTACACTGTTACAATCACATAACATCAGTAACTAACAATTATTTCATGGACAGTACACACAGCCAGCATGGACTTCCATTTGTACTGCAGGTGAACTTTGTAAGTTCAGCATGGACTGCTTGATGTTCTGCAAACTGGAACCATCACTTCACTTCCATTTCACTTGTACTGGAGTTGAACTTTGTAAGGTCAGCATGGACTGCTCGATGTTTGGCGAACTGGAACTGTCACCTCACTTCCACTTGTACTGGAGTTGAACTTTGTAGGGTCAGCATGGACTGCTCGATGTTTTGCGAACTGGAACTGTCACCTCAGTTCCACTTGTACTGGAGTCGAACTTTGCAATACTAGATGCCAGAAGCAGATAATTGTCATCACCAATCGGAGCTTGTCTATAATAAAAAGAAAAATAAATTAATACAAAATTAATAATTCACTTTAAAAATGCTGGCCATCCCCCACCTAGACAGGATGACCCAACAAAAAAGAGGAAATGCATTAACCATCACTCACACCATAGCTCTCTTGCCAGATGAACATAAACATTATAATTCAAATGATTCAATAAAATATACATTAAATAAAAATAATAAGGTTCACAGAGGTGTAATTTAAATAGAGAAGTAACATACTAGTATACACAACTGTAACTACTTTAATACACTAACATACTAGCATACACAACTGTAACTACTTTAATACACTAACATACTAGCATACACAACTGTAACTACTTTAATACACTAACATACTAGCATACACAACTGTAACTACTTTAATACACTAACATACTAGCATACACAACTGTAACTACTTTAATACACTAACATACTAGCATACACAACTGTAACTACTTTAATACACTAACATACTAGCATACACAACTGTAACTACTTTAATACACTAACATACTAGCATACACAACTGTAACTACTTTAATACACTAACATACTAGATACACAACTGTAACTACTTTAATACACTAACATACTAGCATACACAACTGTAACTACTTTAATACACTAACATACTAGCATACACAACTGTAACTACTTTAATACACTAACATACTAGCATACACAACTGTAACAATAACTTTAATACTGTTACATACTAAGATACACAATGGTAACAATAACTCATATCACTGGTCAACAAAAAAAAATAAATGCTGAAGATATTTGAAGGTATTTAGGATAATTTAGGGACTGCTGAATTCAAAAAATGGCACGTATATGTGGTGGAAATTTGTATGTACAGATAGTTTTAATAAAAGATTAGAATTTTATTTTTAAATGATTTAATATTTAACAAAAGGACTTTTATCAAAGATGACCACATGACAATATTTTAACTTTTTTGTTATTTTGTCCAGATCAACATTAATTCTTCATGAAGAGCTTGTTTAAATAATCCCATTGTATTTTGCTACATTTGTGGCAAATACCCTTTGCAAAGATAAAGAAAAAACATCATAGATTTTGTAAAACAAGCTTATCTTGCTTATTTTGGAGTGATGCTTAGAGAACAAGTTTTAAGCTTCCCATATGGTTGCAAAACCTGTGCAGAATGCTTCAAACAGTGGAAAAGCTTAAACTTGGGTGTGCCTATGGTGTGGAGAAAGCAGATTGTTATTTCTGTATGGTGAATGTGAAAAGTTTCAACCGGTACAAGAAAGTCAAGCAGTAATATCCTGATTTGGAGTCAGCAAGAACACCTGTGCTACACAGCAAAGCATTCCCATACCAGTGTTTACAATACTGCCTGACCTTGTGTTGTCAGATGTTGAAGAAACTCAGCATTTAGGATGTAACACAGGTGACAGTGGTGGAAGTGAATTTGATACATGGCTTCAGTCTGTCAAAGTAAGCATCTGAACTTTTAACATCCAGACTAAAAGAAAAGAACTGTCTACAACAAAAAGTTAAAATAACAGCTTATCAGACAAGAGAGGCTGAATTCCTTCCTTACTTCAGCCAAGATGAACTTGTATACTGCAATAACATCCCTGGACTTCTTCCTCGAATGGGATTTGAATACCAACCAGGGGATTGGCAGCTGTTTATGGACAGCTCCATTAGAAGCTTGAAACGTGTCTTATTGCACAATGGTAACCAATATACATCTCTTCCAATTACTCAACAAAACTGTGCTGATGACTAACATAGAAGAAAATCATACAATGTTTTCATATGTAGTAATTAGTGGTATCTGAATTATCTTACTATGTTAATCTGTTATACAGAATGAAGTGGTAAAATGTATTATATGATTTTACTTTTGCATGATATAAAAAATAATTTTAATGCAATTTGTAAGTTAGCCCCGCCTGATCAATATATTTTTCACGTCTTTTATGATTTTCAATGGGATACCAAATTTATTAAAAACTAGAGCCAATCAAGCAAAACCAATGACATATTTAGAATCATCACCACAAACTTACCCTAAAATCAATGTAATATCATTGGCCAGAAAATGAGCGTTGATCAGTGACTTAATACCTCAGAAAGGAAAACCAAGAAAACATTTCAGTTCCTCATGAACCATTATCAAGTCATAAGAACATAAGAAAGGAGGAACACTGCAGGAGGCCTGTTGGCCCAAACTAAGCAGGTCCTTTACAATTCATCCCACTAACAAAACGTTTGCCCAACCCAATTTTCAATGCTACCCAAGAAATAAGCTCTGATATGCAAGTCCCACTCAAATCCAACCCCTCTCACTCATGTATTTATCCAGCCTAAATTTGAAACTGCCCAAGGTCCTAGCCTCAATAACCCAACTAGGTAAACTGTTCCACTTATCAACTACCCTATTTCCAAATCAATACTTTCCTACATCCTTTCTAAATCTAAACTTATCTAATTTAAATCCATTACTGCGGGTTCTCTCTTGGAGAGATATCCTCAAGACCTTGTTAATATCCCCTTTATTAATACCTATCTTCCACTTATACACTTCGAACAGGTCTCCCCTCATTCTTCGTCTAACAAGTGAATGTAATTTAAGAGTCTTCAATCTTTCTTCATAACGAAGATTTCTAATGCTATGTATTAATTTAGTCATCCTACGCTGAATGTTTTCTAACGAATTTATGTCCATTCTGTAGTATGGAGACCAGAATTGAGCTGCATAATCTATGAAATTAAAGTTGCTAGGAATTCTAAAACTGACTATGAAATTAAAGTTGCTAGTAATTCTAAAACTGACTATGAAATTAAAGTTGCTAGGAATTCTAAAACTAACCCAAAAAGTTTTTTCCAGGTCTATAGAACAAAAGTCAGAGATAAGATAGGTCCCCTTAAAAATAACTATGGGCATCTTACTGACAAAGAGAATGAAATGTGCTCGATTTTAAATAATTATTTTCTCTCGGTTTTTACACAGGAAGACACTAATAATATTCCGGTAATTAATTTTTATAGTGGATCAGAAGAAGATAAATTATGTAACATCACAGTCACTAGTGAAATGGTTGTGAAGCAGATAGACCGAATGAAGCAAAATAAGTCACCGGGTCCTGATGAGGTTTTTTCAAGGGTTCTAAAGGAATGCAAAATGGAAGTCTGTGAACCATTAACTAATATTTTTAATTTATCTCTTCAAACAGGTGCAGTGTCTGATATATGGAAGATGGCTAATGTAATTCCTATTTTTAAAACAGGGGACAAGTCGTTACCGTCAAATTACCGCCCAATAACCCTGACCTCAATTGTAGGCAAATTACTAGAGTCAATTATAGCTGAGATTATAAGAAGCCATCTCGATAAGCATAGCTTGATTAATGATACTCAGCATGGATTCACAAGAGGCCGGTCTTGTCTAACTAATTTATTAACTTTCTTCAGTAAAGCTTTTGAGGCTGTTGACCACGATAAAGAATTTGATATTATTTACTTAGATTTTAGTAAGGCATTTGATAGAGTTCCGCACCAAAGACTGTTGAAGAAAGTAGCAGCTCATGGCATTGGGGAAAGGGTGCTCTCGTGGATCGAATCATGGCTCACAGACAGGAAGCAAAGAGTGTCCATAAATGGGGTTAAATCCGAGTGGGGATCAGTAACAAGTGGCGTTCCACAGGGATCAGTCTTGGGCCCGTTGTTGTTTATAATATATATCAATGATCTTGATGAAGGAATTACTAGTGATATGAGCAAATTCGCCGATGACACGAAGATAGGTAGGATAACTGATTCAAAGTAGATGTTAGGGAACTTCAGGAGGATTTAGACAAACTCTACTCTTGGTCAGAAAAGTGGCAGATGCAGTTCAATGTAGATAAATGCAAGGTTCTGAAGCTCGGGAGTGTCCATAACCCTAGCACTTATAAGTTAAATAATGTAGAACTTAACCATACAGATTGCGAAAAGGACTTGGGGGTTATGGTAAGCAGCAACCTTAAACCAAGACAGCAATGCCCAAGCGTACGTAATAAGGCAAATAGATTACTGGGATTTATATCAAGAAGTGTAAGCAACAGAAGTCCAGAGGTCATACTGCAGCTTTATACATCATTAGTAAGGCCTCACCTAGATTATGCAGCTCAATTCTGGTCTCCATATCACAGAATGGACATAAATTCGTTAGAAAACATTCAGCGTAGGATGACTAAATTAATACATAGCATTAGAATCTTCCTTATGAAGAAAGATTGAAGACTCTTAAGTTACATTCACTTGTTAGACGAAGAATGAGGGAGACCTGATCGAAGTGTATAAGTGGAAGATAGGTATTAATAAAGGGGATTTAACAAGGTCTTGAGGATATCTCTCCAAGAGAGAACCCGCAGTAATGGATTTAAATTAGATAAGTTTAGATTTAGAAAGGACATAGGAAAGTATTGGTTTGGAAATAGGGTGGTGGATGAGTGGAACAGTCTACCTAGTTGGGTTATTGAGGCTAGGACTTTGGGTAGTTTCAAATTTAGGTTGGATAAATACATGAGTGGGATGGGTTGGATTTGAGTGGGACTTGCACATCAGAGCTTATTTCTTGGGTAGCATTGAAAATTGGGTAGGTCAAATGTTTGTTAGTGGGATGAATTGTAAAGGACCTGCCTAGTATGGGCCAACAGGCCTGCTGCAGTGTTCCTCCTTTCTTATGTTCTTATGTTCTTATGTGAGGCCTTACTAATGATGTATAAAGCTGCAGTATGACCTCTGGACTTCTGTTGCTTACACTTCTTGATATAAATCCCAGTAATCTATTTGCCTTATTACGTACGCTTAGGCATTGCTGTCTTGGTTTAAGGTTGCTGCTTACCATAACCCCCAAGTCCTTTTCGCAATCTGTATGGCTAAGTTCTACATTATTTAACTTATAAGTGCTAGGGTTATGGACACTCCCGAGCTTCAGAACCTTGCATTTATCTACATTGAACTGCATCTGCCACTTTTCTGACCAAGAGTAGAGTTTGTCTAAATCCTCTTGAAGTTCCCTAACATCAACGTTTGAATCAATTATCCTACCTACCTTCGTGTCATCGGCGAATTTGCTCATATCACTAGTAATTCCCTCATCAAGATCATTGATATATATTATAAACAACAACGGGCCCAAGACTGATCCCTGTGGAACGCCACTTGTTACTGATCCCCACTCGGATTTAACCCCATTTATGGACACTCTTTGCATCCTGTCTGTGAGCCATGATTCGATCCACGAGAGCACCCTTCCCCCAATGCCATGAGCTGCTACTTTCTTCAACAGTCTTTGGTGCGGAACTCTATCAAATGCCTTACTAAAATCTAAGTAAACAATATCAAATTCTTTATCGTGGTCAACAGCCTCAAAAGCTTTACTGAAGAAAGTTAATAAATTAGTTATACAAGACCGGCCTCTTGTGAATCCATGCTGAGTATCATTAATCAAGCTATGCTTATCGAGATGGCTTCTTATAACCTCAGCTATAATTGACTCTAGCAACTTGCCTACAATTGAGGTCAGGCTTATTGGGTGGTAATTTGACGGTAACGACTTGTCCCCTGTTTTAAAAATAGGAATTACATTAGCCATCTTCCACATATCAGACACTACACCTGTTTGAAGAGATAAATTAAAAATATTAGTTAATGATTCACAGACTTCCATTTTGCATTCCTTAAGAACCCTTGAAAAAACCTCATCAGGACCCGGTGACTTATTTTGCTTCAGTCGGTCTATCTGCTTCACAACCGTTTCACTAGTGACTGTGATGTTACATAATTTATCTTCTTCTGATCCACTATAAAAAATAATTACCGGAATATTATTAGTGTCTTCCTGTGTAAAAACCGAGAGAAAATAATTATTTAAAATCGAGCACATTTCATTCTCTTTGTCAGTAAGATGCCCATTGTTATTTTTAAGGGGACCTATCTTATCTCTGACTTTTGTTCTATATACCTGGAAAAAACTTTTTGGGTTAGTTTTAGAATCCCTAGCAACTTTAATTTCATAGTCCCTTTTAGCTTTTCTTATCCCCTTTTTAATGTCCCTCTTAATGTCAATATACTGATTCATAAGATGACCCTCGCCTCTTTTGATACGCCTATAAATTCCCTTTTTTATGCCCTAGTAGATATTTCAGCCTATTATTCATCCATTTTGGGTCATTTCTATTTGATCTAATTTCCTTATAAGGGATAAACGTTTTTTTGAGCAGCATGTATTGTGTTCAGAAAACTGTCATATTGATAGCTCTCTTCGTTACCCCAGTCAACAGATGATAAGTGTTCTCTAAGCCCATCGTAATCTGCTAAGCGAAAATCTGGGACTGTTACTGAGTTATCCCCACTATCATACTTCCATTCAATTCTAAATGTAATTGATTTGTGGTCGCTAGCACCCAGTTCCTCTGAAACTTCTAAATTATTAACAAGGGATTCATTGTTTGCCAGAACTAAGTCAAGCAGGTTATTTCCCCTTGTAGGTTCTGTCACAAACTGCTTCAAAAAACAAGACCTTATTAATATCTCCTTTATTAATACCCATCTTCCACTTATACACTTCGATCATGTCACCCCTCATTCTTCATCTAACAAGTGAATGTAATTTAAGAGTCTTCAATCTTTCTTCATAAGGAAGATTTCTAATGCTATGTATTAATTTAGTCATTCTACGCTGAATGTTTTCTAACGAATTTATGTCCATTCTTAACAAAAAAAGGCACAATACCGTGACTGGAACGATACACAAATAACCCGCACATAAAAGAGAGAAGCTTACGATGACGTTTCGGTCCGACTTGGACCATTGACTAAGTCACACTAACCAGAAGTGGAGCAGGACGGCTATATATAGGCAGGAAGAGGTGGTGGTAGTAGTAGTAGTAGTAGTAGTAGTACAAGAATGGTATATAATACCGACAAGATGAAATTAAGACACTTTGTCAATGGTCCAAGTCGGACTGAAACGTCGTCGTAAGCTTCTCTCTTTTATGTGCGGGTTATTTGTGTATTATGTCCATTCTGTAATATGGAGACCAGAACTAAGCTGCATAATCTAGGTGAGGCCTTACTAATGATGTATAAAGCTGCAGTATAACCTCTGGAGCTGCAGTATAAGGAACTGCAAGGCAGGAAAGACTGAATACCACTGGTCATGGACCATGCCAGTGGGGGGCTATAGACAGTAAACCTACACGGCTAGTTTCCACAGTTTCCATCAGAGATCAGGTCTCTGGGTGGGCATACCCAGGCCTGCCTCGCTCTCACTTGCCGCCAACTCAACCTAGAGTCAACGACACACCACTCCTCTCTCCCTCGCGGGCATGGCCCTCTGGGACGCCCAGGGCACTTAAAACACATTGCCTGTGTACCATGAACCCAAATAAAGTAAGAAGCCTCTGAAGCCTTATCATTCATCCCTGGCTTGCACAGGATACAATTCTTCGAGAATATTGGTGGAAGTGGCAGTCGCAGCAAGTTGTGTTTACCTAGAGAGAGGAAGGAAGAAGCATGATGATGTTGACAAATTCATCACCCCATACATGAAGCATCCTCTGAGGAGGATATCAATGAACTCCAGGACGATTTGAACAAATTAATGTCTTGGTCTGAAAAATGGCAGATGAAGTTTAATGTGGATAAGTGTAAGGTACTTGCCCTTGGTAATGAAAATAACCCTCGAAGCTATAATCTAGGTGAAGTAGAGCTTGGTCATACAGAATGTGAAAAAGACTTGGGAGTCATGGTAAGCAGAAATCTAAAGCCAAGACAGCAGTGCCTTAGTGTGCGCAACAAGGCCAACAGATTACTTGGATTTATCTCAAGAAGTATAAGTAACAGAAGTCCAAAAGTTATTTTACAGCTCTATACATCACTAGTGAGGCCTCATTTAGATTATGCTGCTCAGTTTTGGTCCCCTTACTACAGGATGGACATAGACTCATTAGAGAACATACAGAGAAGAATGACTAAAATGATTTACTGTGTAAGGAACCTCCCGTATGAAGATAGACTTAAACCTTAAATCTCCACTCTCTGGAGAGGCGTAGAATGAGGGGAGATATCATTGAAGTGTATAAGTGGATGACGGGCATAAACAAGGGAGACATTAATAAAGTACTGAGGGTGTCGAACCAGGTAAGAACCAGGAATAATGGATTTAAGTTGGATAAATTTAGATTTAGAAAGGACATAGGTAAGTACTGGTTTTCTAACAGAGTTGTAGATGCGTGGAACAGTCTTCCCAGTGGGGTGATAGAGGCTAGGACCTTGGGTAGCTTTAAGAAGAGACTGGACAAATATATGAGTGGGAGGGGCTGGGTTTGATTGATGTCAAGGGGTACGGGAGTTATTTGTTGAGTAGCTTTAGGTAGATGTTGTTTTGATAAGGACCTGCCTCATATGGGCCAGTAGGCCTTCTGCAGTGTTCCTACATTCTTATGTTCTTATGTTCTACAAGTTGTCCTGAAGTCATGCCTGCAAGTTTCATTATTCGTGGAGTCACCTAGGTCTTCACGGTATCCCACGTTGTTCTTCAGTCACGTGTTCAGCATCACCTGTATGTTTCTGCTATTTCAGCAAGTCAAAGGTGAGTTTGTGTTACTTGCCACCCGTTGTGACTGTTGACAGCTGACATTAGTCAATCCAGGCATCGGTTTACGAGCGTCTCAGCCCCCATGTACAGAAAGCTCTTATGCTCACAGTTTGTAGATGCCTGAGTCATACCTGCTACGACTCCCCACTGAGACTCATTTCACTCCAGCTCCTGACCATCAGAGTGCAGTTATGTGTAGAAAACCAGTCTGAGGACGCTTAAACTGACCTCTGCTCTGACTCCAACTCAGTTAAGCCGCAGCAGCACTGTTGGCAGGTGACTGACTCCTGTCACAGCTTCAGTGAGCAGCCTGCACAAAGTATGATATCACTTTGACTGCTAGCCCGCTCACTCCAGTTATGGTGTATGCTGCTACGACTCCCAGATGTTTCATCTGAGTCGTCCCTGCCACGACTCACTCCACACTCGCCAGCAGTGACAGCTCCAGCAACAGTACCAGTCGAGAAATGTCCTCCTTAGTCACTTGACAAAGAAGTCCTGCCCAGTTGCTGAGTACTGACAATGCCTCACTCGAGGGCACCAGCAGGTTGTGCTCCAGGTTGAGTGAATCCTGTAGCGACTACATAATGACTACTTCACCGTTTCAAAGGAGACAGTACCCTGTTATGTCACAGCTCAGCCACAGCGATGTCTCCTGTGTTGCAGTATCTGTCCAGACGCAGGAAGGTGTGCAGTGATGCCCGCCGAGGCTCACTGCCTAGGACCACGATGTTTAGCACAACCCACCATTTTCTTCCCTCCCTGTAGGAAGTTTTTTTTTTTTCTATGTCCACATGTATATATATGTTATATTTTGTGTTTTGTGCCCTGTTCCTGCGAGGGAAGAACCGAGCTTTTTTTCAGCTAAGCATGGTCGAGGACAACCATGGACAGGTGGCCGATCAAAATGTAGACAGTAAGAATACATGGCTAGTTTCCATAGTTTCCACCAGAGGGCAGGTGGAAACCAGGTCTGCCTTGCTCTCACTTGCCGCCAACTCAACCGGGCAGCCCAAGGCTAAACTTAAAACACATTGCCTGTGTACCACGAACCCAAATAAACTTAGAAACCTCCGAAGAGTATCAATGACCCCGCTTGGTTAAGCACCAAATCAATTATTAAAGGGCACTAACCCTCCCCACAACACCTTCCTGGTGCACTGAGCAATACCACTGGACATGGACCAGGCCAGGGGGCACTTACCCTCCACAACACCCTCCTGGTAGATTGAGCAGTACCACTGGTCATGGACCATGTCAGTGGGATGCACTGACCCCCACAACACCCTCCTGGTAGACTGAGCAGTACCAATGGTCATAAGAACATAAGAACATAAGAACGAAGGAACACTGCAGAAGGCCTACTGGCCCATGCGAGGCAGGTCCAAGTCTCCTACCGGCTTAAGCCAATGCACCCAACCTAGTCAGGTCAGGTCACATTGACTTAAGGGAGGAACACGGCAACCGACCTGTTAGCACAAGCTATCAGGTCTAACTCACACCCACCCACATCTACTCATGTATTTATCCAACCTATTTTTAAAGCTACACAACGTTCTGGCCTCTATAACGGTACTTGGGAGTTTGTTCCACTCATACACAACTCTATTACCAAACCAGTACTTTCCTATATCCTTCCTGAATCTGAATTTTTCCAACTAAAACCATTGCTGCGAGTCCTGTCTAGGCTAGATATTTTCAGCACACTATTTACATCCCCTTTATTTATTCCTGTCTTCCACTTATACACCTCAATCATATCCCCCCTAATTCTACGTCTTTCTAGAGAGTGCAGTTTCAGGGCCCTTAGTCTATCCTCATAGGGAAGGTTTCTGATACATGGGATCATCTTTGTCATCCTCCTTTGTACATTTTCCAGAGAATTTATATCCATTCTGTAATACGGTGACCAAAACTGTGCAGCATAATCTAAATGAGGCCTAACCAAGGATGTATAGAGTTGAAGAACAACCTGAGGACTCCTATTATTTATGCTTCTTGATATGAAGCCAAGGATTCTATTAGCTTTATTGCGAACACTTATGCACTGTTGTCTTGGTTTCAGATTACTGCTAACCAGAACTCCTAAATCTTTTTCGCAATCCGTAATATTAAGATCTACATTATTTAGTTTATATGTGGCATGGTTATTGTCCTGTCCAACATTTAGAACTTTGCATTTGTCTATATTAAACTGCATCTGCCACTTCTCCGACCACTGCATCAGTCTATTCAAATCTTCCTGGAGTGCTCGAATGTCCTCGTCAGAATGAATTCGACGGCCTATTTTGGTGTCATCGGCAAACTTGCCGATGTCGCTCTTTATGCCCTCATCTATGTCGTTTATGTAGATTGTGAACAGCAGGGGGCCCAACACTGACCCCTGTGGAACACCGCTCGTGACGCTTCCCCACTCTGATTTCTCCCCATTTATGCAAACTCTCTGCTGCCTATTTGTCAACCATGCCTCTATCCAGGAAAAATTTCTCCTCCTATTCCATGTGCTTTAATTTTCCTCAATAGTCTCTGATGTGGGACCCTGTCAAAAGCCTTACTGAAGTCCATATACACAATATCATATTCATTACCATGATCTACCTCCTCAAATACCTTAGTGAAAAAAGTTAATAAATTCGTAAGGCAGGAACGCCCCTTTGTAAAACCATGCTGAGATTCGTTGATTAATTTATGCTTTTCAAGGTGGCTACGAACTGCCTCGGCAATTATTGATTCCATAAATTTTCCCACTATGGAGGTTAGGCTTATTGGTCTATAGTTCGAAGCTAAGGACCTGTCACCTGTTTTGAAAATAGGTATCACATTTGCCATTTTCCACTTATCTGGCACATGCCAGTTTTGTAGTGATATGTTGAAAAGATTAGCCAAAGGTGTGCTAACTCCTCTTTACATTCCTTAGAACCTTGCATACAGTTCATCAGGGCCTGGGATTTGTTAGGTTTTAATTTATCTATTTGCCTAAGGACCATGTCACTTGTGACCCAATAGTGCACAGTTTATTATCGTCCTGTTCTACATAATTTATCATTACTGGATATATCACTGGTATCCTCCTGTGTAAAAACTGAGAGGAAGTATGTGTTAAAAATTCTACACATTTCCTTATCACTGTCAGTGAGCTGACCAGGACTTTTGAGTGGGCCTATCTTGTCCTGATCTTACTTCTGTATACCTGAAAGATCCTTTTGGTTAGTCTTCGATTCTCTTGCACTTTAACCTCATAATCTCTTTTTGCTTTTCTAATTCCTTTTTATTTCTCTCTTTAACTGAATATATCGATTTCTCTAATTGCCCCTCTCCTCTTTTGATTTGCCTATATATGCCTCTCTTTTGACCAATCCAGATATTTTAATCTATTGTTCATCCATTTAGGATCATTTTTGTTTGATCTGATTTCCCTATTTGGAACATTAATTTGACTGAGCAGCTAGAGAACTATGCCCTGGAAAGCATCATATCGGCAACCATCACCTACTTACCTGACCCTTAGTCAGGTCATTCCAGTTCAGCCCACCTAAGTAATTTTTCAGTCCTATGAAATCAGCCAAGCGAAAGTCAGGGACGGAGACTTGATTGCCATTATTAGGGGAATTCCATAATATTTAAACTGAGTGATTTGTGATCACCTCCCCAATCATCATTAACCTCAAGATTATTAATTAGTGTTTCCTACTGGCAAGAACCAAGTCAGAGAGGTTATTTCCCCTAGTTGGCTCTGTCACAAACTGTTTAAAAAACAATCCTGGATCGAATCAAGAAGTCACCGACTCTAAATTTCCTGTCAATTATTGCTCAGTCAATCTGTCTTAGTTGAATCTCCCATTAGCACAACATTTTCGTATGTAGATGCCTTACGAATTTGTCCCTAGAAGTTTACTGGCACTCCCTATCAAGATTTGGGGCCTGTAAATCACACCCAATAATTAGTTTTTCTCGGCCCTCGAGAAGCTGTAACCAAACAGATTCAGTGGCTGACGCTTCTAATTTAATATCTTGTCTAACACAACAATTTAAATTGTCTCTGACATACATCGCTACTCCACCACCTTTCTGTTGACCCTGTCAGTGTGGAATAATTTATAGCCTTGTATGTGACATTCAGAGGGCATCTCCTATCTTTCAGATTGAGCCAGGTCTCTGTTATAGCAATAATATCTATGTTTCCTGCACTTGCAATTAATCTTAGCTCATCTATCTTATTTAACACTCTGCTATTAGTATAGAACCTTAAGGGAGCTAGTCCCTTGCTGCCCTCTGCTGTCCCCTTGTGTTTGCTGGACCTGTTCTATTGTCTTTATTTATAACTTCATGCTGAATGCCTTTATACATTTACTGTTTCCAACCCTAGTGTTGCAACCTGCTTGTTTCCCACACACCCATACCTCTATCTTCCATCAGTTTAAAATCATAGGCATTTCACCAATGGCCTTCTCAATCGAGTCTGCAAGTGCTACCACCCTGCCCCAGAGAGATGTACCCCATCCCTTGCATAATATCATGTTTGCCATAAAAGTTGTTCCAGTTGTCAATGAATGGGATTGCAAGTTCCTTGCAGTATCTGTCTAGCCAGCAATTTACACCAATTGCCCTAGACAACCATTCATTTCCTACTCCTTCTAGGCAAGATGCTACATATGATGGGATCCCTCCTAGACTTAATGAAATCTATAGCGACCTGTACTTATCTAGCAGCTCTTCTCTCCTACCCTTCCCAATATCATTCCACCAGCACTGAGACAGATAATGGGCTTGTTCCCATTACCTGACATGATATTATCCGCCTGTTGACAATGTCCCCAACACCAGTCCAGGGAAGCACACTCTATCTCTCATCTTCTTATTCCATTACAAAAAGCACGGTCAACATATCTTACCTGAGAGTCACCAACCACAAGAATGCGCTTACCTTCATAGCAGGGGCAGTAGTACCCTTACCTTCACTGGCCACTGAAGTACATTCATCCTGGAGAACAGAGAAAGCGATTTCCTACCTTCAGATCTTCACTCTTAACTTTCCTTACTTGATGGCCTCCCATTACTGTGAACAACTCGCCACTTGTAGCAGGTGTGGGCTGCACTCACTGCTGGTAGCCGTTGCTACCTCCCCACCTACAGCCTCCTCACAGTGAGAGACAGACTGCACCTCACTGCTAGAAGCCTCATTCCCCACATCTCCAACCACCTCACACTCTCTCCCAGGCCCATTGAGGTGGACCTTCAGCCTCCTAATCTCCTCCTGGAGAAGCAAGACCTCCTCCTTCAACTCTCCAACCTCAGTTTTTAAAACACTGCAGAAGCAAGCCATGCTTTGTGACCAGGCCAGGGGGCACAGACCCCCCACAACACCCTCCTGGTAGATTGAGCAGTACCACTGGTCATGGACCATGTCAGTGGGATGCAATGACCCCCCACAACACTCTCCTGGTAGACTGAGCAGTACCAATGGTCATGGACCAGGCCAGGGGGACACTGACCCCCCACAACACCCTCCTAGTAGACTGAGCAGTACCACTGGTCATGAACCAGGCCAAGGGGGCACTGACCCCCACAACACCCTCCTGGTAGATTGAGCAGTACCATTGGTCATGAACCAAGCCAAGGGGGGCACTGACCCCACAACACCCTCCTGGTAGACTAAGCAGTACAACTGGTCAGAGACCAGGCCATAGGGGCACTGACCCCCACAACATCCTCCTGGTAGACTGAATGAATGAATTCAGAATGCTGCCGCTAGTTGGCAGTACACGTTTACATCACAGTCGAAGCAGTTCTCTCCTGCTTTGCTTAAAATTTTGACAGTCATTTGGCCAAATTTTGCTTTTCTAACCATGGGTCCTAAGAAAATAAGTACAAAGGACAGTGCTGAGAAGAAAAAGACAATGATTTCCATGGAATTAATGCATGAAATCATAGATAAGCATAAGCAAGTTGCACCAGTTGTGGATTTAGCCAGACAATACCAGCAAAGTACATCTACTGTATGTACGATACTAAAGCAGCAGGAGTCGATAAAGGTTATAGCGCCAGCCAAGGATGTTACAATAATGTCTAAGCTGCAAACCTCTGTCCATGAAAAGATGGAGAAGCTACTGCTGACGTGGTTGAGAGAGAAGCAGCTCACAGGAGATAACATATCAGTTATGTTCAGTGATTAAACAAAACAAATTGTGTCAGTTATGTTCAGTGTGTAAGCACTTTATATAAACAGTTTATTATTTCTTTACATTCTGTAGTAGTGTATTATGATTTATTATGTGTTTATATACGACATTTTCAGTGTTTTCCTTAGAATACTAGTGATCTACTGCAGTTAGCCTCAAAAATACTCCATTTTCTCTTACAATAAGAGCATAGGAAGATACTCTCAGTATCTTCCCATGCTCTTCTGCCGCTGCCTCTGCCACCATATTATTTTATTCATTCTAGAGTATATATCATGTTTCTGTGTTAATTATATTGTTTATGTCATATTAGATGAATTTTGATAGATAAATAAGCAGTACAGTTGATAATAGCGTCATATTCAAGTATTTTTCTCGTCTCTCTCTCCAGAGTGCGGGAACGAATTAATGGCTTTTCAATTAATTTAAATGTGGAAAATTAATTTGATATACGAGTAAACTGAGTTATGAGCTAGCTCCTGGAACAGATTAAATTCGTAAGTCAAGGTTCCAGTGTACTTTAATCATCATTCAACACTTTCACCTCACTTACACATAATCAGTGTCTTTGCAGAGGTGCCCAGATACAACAGTTTAGAAGCATATATAAAGATATAAAACATACCCCTTCAAACTGCCAATATCCCAAACCCCTCCTTTAAAGTGCAGGCACTGTACTTCCCATTTCCAGTACTCAAGTCTGGTTATACAGTACACCATCATTTAACACGGTAGTTACGTTCCTGAAAATGCAATGCTAGGTAAAACTATGTCAGATGAACTGAAGAACTTATGGGAAAAATAGGGTTACATTCCTAAGAGCCCCAAAAAAGCCAAACAACTTTTTTTTAGGCCTCCACCTCTTACAAAAATAAAAGTGAATATGTAATTGTAGTTCATTGTTAAGTATTGTTTTTACTGCTTAAGACTACAAATGTAACAGAAATAATAGTATTTCTTACCTTAAATTGTAGGTGCGGTGTTTGTGGACGATTGTGAAGAGAGTGGTGAGTTATGTTGTGGTCCTACTGGGCGGAGGTGGATGGTAGAGGTTCTGGTACTGAAGATGATGGTTGTACTGGAGTGTCTAACTTAAAGCCATTCAGTCATTCATGACACTTACCTTTACGGTAAGCTCTGTACCTCCCGTTCCTTTACAATTTGTCTAAAATGGGCCACAACATTGTCATTGTAATAGTCACCAGTACGGCTTGCAATAGCTGTGTTAGGTTGATTTCCATCCATAAAGGTTTGCAGTTCAACCCACTTTGCACACATTTCCTTAATTTTTGAAGTAGGCACAATGGATTCCACAACTGGCATAGGCTTCTCAGGGTTAGCCCCAAACCCTTCAAAATCTTTCTTAATTTCTATACTAATTCTCACCCTTTTTACCACAGGGTTGGCACTAGAAACTTTCTTGGGGCCCATGGTGACTTATTTTGCAGAAACAAGCACCAAAAACACTGTGATAATATGGAATGTATCGAATGTATCCTTAGATGCGAGCACACTGGCTGGCTTGTAAACACTGGGCCACACGTGGACACGTCTCGGACGAATCGCGTGTGGCGGGTTTTTTAACGAGAACCGAGGCAAAATTTTTGCGTTAAAATGTATCGAATACTGGATTTATCGGATACCGATGCCTTTGCAAACCGGGGGTCCATTGTATTGTTGTTTTCCTTATAAAACTGCTTAGTGATCTAATGCAGTTTGCCTTACAAACACTTCATTTTCTATTATAATAAGAGCATGGGAAGGTATGTAGTCAGAAGCAGGAATGGCCGCTGTAGTGCCCCTATACACCCCAACAACAACAATGTCAGTGTGCCACCGCCACACACTACCACTAGCCACATACGTAATGACATATTTCATTCTAGTGTATATATCATGTTTCCATGTTAATACATATTGTTTATTATGTCATATTAGATGATTTGTGATAAATAAGCCGTAGAGTTGATATTAGTGAAATATTGAAGTATTCTGTCGTGCCTGGAATTCCGCTGGAACGGATTAATTCCATTTCAATTAATTTAAATGAGGAAAACTGACTCAACAAACGAGCAAACTGGATGTGAGCATGGTCACAGAGCGGATTAAACTCGTAAGACGAGGTTCCACTATGTAGACAGACAGAGACAGCCAGTGGAATAAAAATGAAAGCATGTTGCACAAATGTTACACACGGGTTATTATTGAGGTTTTTAATATTTCCTTGACCACTTGTGGCCAATCCATCACTTTCCTCTTAAAATGGGAATGTTGAGCCTTTCAGGGTCCAAGGCCAAAATCTGAAGTGGTGCTCCAGTGTCCAAGAAATTTAAAAAAAAAAAAAAAAAATATTTTTTCATACAGAATTAAAGATAATATTTTTGTGAAGGTAATAAAAAAAAAAAATTCTGATCAGTACTTACCAAGATACAGCGGCGGGAAGTTGACCCAAAATGACCGGGTGGCGGCAACATCAGTGACTTCCCCAAAATCCCATTTTTTTTATTTAATGTTTTTTATACTTTTTTCTTTTCTTTTCTAATTTTTTTCTTTTTCTAATAACATTTGTGGCCTGTATAATGTATATTGTATAAGTGTACACTCATTGTATTCTACACAATAACTGCACTAATTTATCATTATATTGCTTACAAAACTTGTTTACAAGTTTATTGTAAACAAAATGATGAAAATATTAGTGCGGTTATTGTGTTGAATACAACGGTACCATATAGTACCATATGGTACAATGGTGCCATAGGCTGCAATGGTACCATATGGTACAATGGCACCATATGATACAATGGTACCATATGATACAATGGTGCCATAGGCTGCAATGGTACCATATGGTACAATGGCACCATATGATACAATGGTACCATATGGTACAATGTTGCCATAGGCTGCAATGGTACCATATGGTACAATGGCACCATGATACAATGGTACCATATGGTACAATGGTGCCATAGGCTGCAATGGTACCATATGGTACAATGGCACTATATGATACAATGGTACCATATGGTACAATGGCACATGATACAATGGTACCATATGATACAATGGTACCATATGATACAATGGTACCATATGGTACAATGGTACCACTTGGTACAATGGTACCATATGATACAATGGCAATGGTACCTTATGGTACCATATGGTGCAATGGTACCAAATGGTACCATATGGTGCAATGGTACCAAATGGTACCATATGGTGCAATGGTACCAAATGGTACCATGTGGTGCAATGGTACCAAATGGTACCATATGGTGCAATGGTACCATATGGTTCATTGTACCATATGGTACTATATGGTACTGTTGTATTCAACACAATAAACACACTAATATTTTCATTATTATTTTGTTTACAATAGTTGTTTACAACAAAAATATGCAAAAATGTTGTATATTAGTAATGTTCTATTATATATTTACAAGTGTACAGGAAATCGACATGTTCCTTGAGGTGGAGCTTTGTCTCGGAAACTGCGAAGTCAGTAGCTAGCTTGTGTCACCACTCACTCAGTCTTGGCTGGTGTCTCATGCCACCAACGCCTATTGACCATATGGTACACGGTATATGTTACAGGGTACCATATGGTACATTGTACTATATGGTATAGGGTACCATGCAGTACAGGATAACATATGGTACAGGGTACCATATGGTACAGGGTACCATATGGTACAGGGTACCATATGGCACAGGGTACCTATGGTACAGGGTACCATATGGTACAGGGTACCATATGGTACAGGGTACCATACAGTACAGGACACCATACAGTACAGGACACCATATGGTACAGATACAGGGATAACTATGGAAATAAGTCACCCTGGCTTTTTTGGGTTATCCTAGGACTTTATACGTATGGTGCTATGTTTGATAATCTATGTAATTGTATTTCTGTACACCTGAATAAACTTACTCAAGTGCATGTGGCATCATAAGTAAGTTTATTTAGGTATACACAAATAAAGTTACATAGAATATCATACTTAGCAGCATATGTTTGGAGAACCTAGGATAACCCAAAAAAGTCAGACAGACTTTTGATACCATATGGTACAATGGTACCATATGGTTCAAAACCATAGAATTCGTCTTCAGCTCCACTTCCATCAGTCTTAGAACTGTAAGTTGTGAAGAGGAGAGTCAGAATTCGCCCAAAGAGTGAGTGGGGAGTGAAAGCTTCCTTGCCGCCAAGCACGATAAACAAAGCTACTTTGCCGGCATTCCCACAATGCCAAGCGGGCATCTAGATTTTTCTATGGTGTGCACAATGACCACCCAGACCCATTCTCTCAGATGTAGACCTACCAGCTTTCTCGCGCTAAATTTGATGCCGCTAGAATTTTGGCATAGATCTACAGTTTGAACCCTGAACGTAAAGCCGTAGATCTACGGGACGGACCCTGAAAGGGTTAATATGACATGACATCAGTGAATCCCTGGTATTTGCCACACTATTTGCTCTAGCTGGCACTCAATTGAACTGGTGCTCCCACAAGGTACTAAGTAGTCCCAGATTTTTTTAATACTGCACACACCGAGTGTTAAGACCCATTCTATACTGTCCAGGCATCTCAGGCCAATCATGCCAAATTTGGAGGCAGGAAAAATAAAACATAGATCTACGTTTGGAGCGCTAGCAGTACAAATGAAGATCTATGTTTTGACGGTTTAAGGGTTAAGTCTGGTAAACAATTTCCTTGAATCATTCCTATCTAAGCCCCTCGCACAAAATTTCCTTTACCCTCTCCCTCCAACTTTATCTAAGATGACCCCTACCCCACCTTCCCTCCATGGCAGTTTTATACACCCTCTAATTCATCCTATATTGCTCCATCCTCTCTAAATGTCTGAACCACCTCAACAGCCTTTCTTCATCCTTCTAGATGTTATTTTTAGAAACCACACACCTTCCAATTTCCAAGTGATAGATTCTCTGCACAGTATTCACATCACACATTGCCCTCAGACACAACATCTCCATTGCCTCCAGCCTTCTCCTTGTTGCAACATTCACCAACCATGTTTCACACCCATATAAAAGCATTAATATAACTATACTCTCATACATTTCCCTCTTTGCTTCCATGGATAATATTTGTTGTCTCTACAGACTCCTCGGTGCACCACTCACCTTATTCTACTCATCAATTCTATGATTCACCTTATCTTTCATAGACCCATCTGCTGACATGTCCACTCCCGCATATCTGAATACATACACTCTCTCCCTCCAATCTGATATCTAGTCTTTAATTGCCTAAATTTTTTTATTACCCTTATCACTTTGCTCTTTCCTATGTTCACGTTTAATTTCCTTCTTTTACATACCCTTCCAAACTCATCCACCAACCTCTGCAACTTCTCCTTGGAATCTCCCAAAAGCACAGTGTCATCAGCAACAAGCAACTGTGACAAATCCCACTTTGTGTTAGATTAAAGAACAAAAAGGCACAATACCATGATTTTTAACAAAACAAATGATCTGCACATAGGAGAGAGAAGCTTATGATGAAGTTTAGGTGCCACTTGGACCACTTACAAGTGACTTGTAAATGGCCCAAGTAGGACCCAAACTTGGTCATAAGCTTTCCTCTCCTCTGAGCAATGTTTTGTGTTAGATTCTTTCTCATATTCCTACACCTCTTGCCAACACCCGAACATTCACTTCTCTTACAACCCCATCTATAAATATGTTAAACAACCACGGAGACATCACACATCCCTATCTACGGCCTGCTTTTACTGGGAAATAATCATCCTCTCTCCTACAACTCTAACTTGAGCCACACTCAATCATTATACTAAACCCTGTCATAACCATATTCTAATCCATACAATACAAGATGTCTTTACCCTTACTACAATTGTCATATATGCTTCTAACTGCCAACATTACAACACCAAATATCCTTTAACCCTTTATCTGCAATATGCTCCTCACCTATATGCTTCATAAAACACGTCTACACACCCCAAACCCTTCCAAAGCTCACTGTTCCATAATTCCTACACTCTCTCTTGTCCCCTTCTTTTTCAAAAACTATACATTCTCTTACATACATTTATAAAAGCTCAACACTTCCATATATGTCCCTACACTGTCATTTTGTCCTATGCATCAAGACCAGCCTCATTCACATCACAAGCATCATCACCTCCAATCCTATTCCCTCCCCCACGTAACATCCATCCCTCAATCCAGCCTCATTCACCTCCTACATCATTTACCTCCCATGCTCAATTACCATGAAATCACATGCTTCCTTCTCCTCCAACGAACTTTATGAACCAGTTCCTATCTTCATCAACATAGATTCCCCTTCATCGTGCTGATACCTCCAAATCTCCATCTAATAACTCTTGTCTTCTGTTTTTAACTCTCAAATCCATTAGTTTCCTAGGAATGGTATTGTGTTATACTTGTATGCGAGTTATACATGCATTGTATGTTAAACAAGTTATTCATAGTTTAATTTCTTACTTTGATCCATATGTTAGTGTTCGTAGTAGTCGTTGTTGATGGTTGCGATGTTCTTGTTGCAGCTGAATGACGCTGGTAATGACTGAAGTGAGCGACTTCAACGACACTGTTGGGTTGTCCACAATGACACCTCCCAGGTTCAACTCCCGGGAACCTCCATACATGACTGCACTCTCACATACACCTGCAGTGTTTGTACAATATTTAACAAATTGTTATTATGTTTGCAGAACTACCGACAATATGTTAGGTAAGAGGACACATGTGCAATTAATGTGATACTTTACTGTGGCAACACTTCACTCTCCAGGAGCTTTCTCAAGTCATTACAAACAATACAGGAACACAGAGGGTACATATAGTTATTAGAGTGAGGTGTAAGGCACAATATAATCAATGTAGGCAGAAGAAGCAGCAATGTGATGATGGGGTTTATTGTTTTGAGGAGAATTCTTGCTAATACTTCAGAGATGATAAAGCTGCCTTTATTCTGTTTGTGTTAGAAACAGCAATTAATGATGATTCAAGGCATTTACGTTAGGTATTGTTGAATTTCATCAGGTGGTTGGTAAAATTCTGGTGTTGTATGCAAGCACTCTTCAAGTTATTGAGCTTACATTAATGCATTCACTGAGACATGTTTCAAGGTTTCTTGCTGTTTCACTTATGTCTATTCTGTCAGCCTCCACAGAGGACAGTGTAAACCCCTGCACTGACTGGTTCAAAGTGCTTCAATTTTGTCCTGGTCAGATCTTTTATGGAAGTACTGGTTGCACTGACAACTCTAGTGTCAACTTGTATCAGTACTTCAAGAGGTGTTCAGTGCAACCTGGTGGTAGGACACGATTATAACTTTGTTAGGAGTGGTGTTAGTGCATGGAGAACTGATGATCTGATGGGCTCTTTTCTTGCAGTCTTTGATGGAAAAGGAAAATGTAAGAACATAAGAATATAAGAAAGAAGGAACACTGCAACAGGCCTACTGACCCATGCGAAGCCGGTCCATGCCATCCCCCGGCTTAGAACAATGACCACCTAGTCAGGTCACTTCCACTTAAGGAGCACGGCACAAGACCTGGTAGCACAAGCTAGTCAGGTCCAACTCACACCCACCCACACCCACTCATGTATTTATTTATCCAACCCATTTTTAAAACTACACAAGGTCTTAATTCAATGAAGGGTTGGTGTATGTACAGTGTACACTCCTCATCAACTAACTCAGGACTACAAATCTGGTACATGTATACTCTTAGGAAAACTCCAATGATGATGCTTGTTCTGGTCTTAGTATCTTGACTAGAATACAAGTGTATAAGATTATTTTTGTTTCTCTGCTTCTTGTAAACTTGAAGCCTTAAAGTATTATCATGTTTTACTTTTGCTTTTTATATCTGGTGTCTTTTTTTCTGATTCATAAACATGCAAGGTTGCAGGTACGTCTTGCTACTTCTACTTACATTTATGTCACACTACACATGCATGTACAAGCATATATATACTAACCCCTATGGGTTCTCTTAAATTTTCTTCCTAGTTCTTGTTCTTGTTTATTTCTGTTTGTCTCCATGGGGAAGTGGAATAGAATTCTTCCTCCATAAGCTATGCGTGTCGTTGGGGGTGACTGAATGCCGGAACAATGGGCTAGTAACACCTTCTCCTGTATAAAACTATTGGGATGTTTGAATGTGCGTGGATGTAGTGCAGATAAGAAAAAATGATTGCTAATGTTATGAATGAAAAGAAGTTGGATGTCCTGGCCCTAAGCGAAACAAAGCTGAAGAGGGGAGGAGAGTTTCAGTGGGAAAAAATAAATGGGATTAATCCCTTGACTGTCGCAACCCCAAATCCTGAGGTGTCTCCTGGTGTCGCAAATTTCCCCCCCCCAAAAAAAAAATTATTTTTTTTCTTATGAAATGATAGAGAATATTTGGGACTTGCAAATGAGTGGATAGAGTTATCAGAGCTTATTTCTTGGGTAGCATTGAGGACTGGGTTGGGAAAATGTTTCGTTAGTGGGATGAATTGTAAAGGACCTGCCGAGCATGGGCCAACAGGCCTGCTGCAGTGATCCTCCTTTCTTATGTTCATCAACCACTATCACAACTGCTTCCACTCTACCACCACCATCTTTGTATTTTTCTACAAACTTTTTCATAAATTATGTGTTTCTCACATTCTTTACCAAAGGGCTGGCACTAGAAGCTTTATTTGGTGGTAGTGATGGTGGTAGAAGGTAGTAGTGATGGTGGTAGAAGGTAGTAGTGATGGTAGTAGAAGGTAGTAGTGATGGTGGTAGAAGGTAGTAGTGATGGTGGTAGAAGGTAGCAGTGATGGTGGTAGAAGGTAGCAGTGATGGTGGTAACAGTTGTAATAGTGGTAGAAGGTCATAGTGGGTTCCTTCTTTAGTGATTCAGTGATTCTACCAACTCCTCCAATGTTGTTGGAGTTATATAGGGCTACAAAAACCACCACTGCCTTAGCTGCTGCTTCACCACCATTATGGACAGCTTACACTCAGTGGCCCTTATATTCAATTCAATTCAATTCAATTCAAAGTTTATTCTCTATAAGGATTACAATGCTGAGTTAACAGAAATTTGGTTATTGTTTGGTTTACATGTAGTAAAATTGTGATTACAGAGTGTACCACTAGAACGCTTAGCATGGCTAGGCATTTCGGGCATACTTAGTTTTATTCTTAATTGTAAAATATTACAAATTATGAGGTAAGTTGGTCTTATGGCTAAGTGACTAAATACTAGTTTATGAGTTTAGCAATGTGAATGCTTTTGTTTTGGCACAGTATATAGTTTCAGTATTGGAGTATCACAGGATTCATTATTTTAAGACTGAGATTAATATTTCTGTTTATGGTCAAATGAGTGAGCGAGTGTAAGTGTGAACCACCAGGTGGTATTCGTGTAGTTAGTTGACGGGGTGTATCAGGGAGATAAGATGTTTTCTAATGGTAGTTTTGAAGGTGATGAATGTGTCTGCAGTTCTAGAGTTCTCAGGTAGGGTATTCCAGATTTTAGGGCCTTTGACATACATTGAATTTTTGTAAAGGTTTAGTCGGACACGGGGAATGTCGTAGAGATGTTTGTGTCTGGTGTTATGCCTGTGGGTTCTGTCACAACTATAACACAACAACACAATACAACACCTCTCGTGACATACGTAATGACTTACTTTATTCATTCTAGAGTATATTCCATGTTTCTATGTTATTAATATTGTTTATTATGTCATATTAGTTGAATTGTGATAGATAAATAAGCCGTAGAATTGATATTAGTATCATATTCTCCAACAATAAACTTGCCATCCCTCCCGCACACAAACAAATAGCCAATAAGAACATAACAATGGAAGAACACTGCAGGTCTACTGGCCCATACAAGGCAGGTCCTTATCAAAATGACCTCCACCCAAAGCTACCCAAGAATTTACTCCCGTACCCAATGACACAAATCAAACTCAGCTCCTCCAACTCGTATATTTGTCCAATCTCTCTTAAAGCTACCCAAAGTCCTAGCCTCGATCACCCTACTGGTAAGTGTGATGTTAAATAAGAACTTAAGAAAGTAGGAACACTGCAACAGGCCTGCTGGCCCATACTAGGCCGGTCCTTCACAAATCCAAGCCACTAACAGAACAAATGCTACCCAAGCAATAAACTCAGGTGCCAGTCCAACTCAAATCCAACCCCTCTCACTCATGTATTTATCCAACCTAAATTTGAAACTACCCAGTGTTTTAGCTTCGATCACCCTACTAGGCAGACCGTTCCACTCATCAACTACCCCTATTACCAATGTTCATTTATACATTTTATTAGTGCCCTAGAGTCCTTATGAAGGGGATTCTCCTTCCAAATAACCTCTCTTCCCTCTCTCCTCCTCCCTGTCTTCCATTCATCAACAACAGCCTTCAATAAAGGTAACTGTCATGTTGAATGTTCATTCTTTTGTGCATGTAAATCTATCTTTCAGGTAAAAAAAAAAATTTTTCTTGATACTTCTGGGTGTCTGGAATGAATTAATTGGATTTACATTATTTCTTATGGGGAAAATTGATTCGAAAATCGTCCATTTCGATAATAGTCCCACTTCCAGGAACGGATTATGGACGATTATTGAGGGACCACTGTACGTCAAAAATGGCGGCTCGTAAGACATATATATACGACCAAAACAGTCAAAGGGTTAAGTCAGGTGAATCTGAGAGAGTTAGAGCTAAGGAAGGAGTAGCAATAATGCTGAAGGAACAGTTTTGTTATCAATAAATTTTGTTGAAAATAAGAAAGTTTTGGAGTGCAATTAATAAGTCAAGAAAACCTAGGGAACAAATGGATTTGTTAGTCAAAAATAGGAGAGTTATTAACCCGTAAACAGTCCAAATGTATATATACGTTCTTACCGCTAGCGTCCCAAATATAAATATAAGTTTTATTTTTCCTGCCTCCAAATTTGGCACGATTGGCCCAAGATGCCTAGTCAGCATAGAATGGGTCTTAACACTCAGTGTTCACCATATTAAAAAAATCTGGGACCACTTAGTACCTTATGGGAGCACCAGTTATACTGAGCACCAGCTAGAGCAAACAGTGGGGCAAACACCAAGAATTCACTGATGTAATGTCATATTAACACTCCCCTTTTAAGAGGAAAGTGGTGTTAACCCCAAGTTTAGGGTCTGTCTGTCTCTCTCTGTCTATCTGTCTCTGCCTGTCTCTATCTGTCTCTGCCTGTCTCTGTCTCTGCCTGTCTCTATCTGTCTCTGTCTGTCTCTGTCTATCTGTCTCTATCTATCTGTCTCACAGGTACACACAAATACAGTGGACCCCCGCATAACGATCACCTCCGAATGCGACCAATTATGTAAGTGTATTTATGTAAGTGCGTTTGTACGTGTATGTTTGGGGGTCTGAAATGGACTAATCTACTTCACAATATTCCTTATGGGAAGAAATTCGGTCAGTACTGGCACCTGAACATACTTCTGGAGTGAAAAAATATCGTTAACCGGGGGTCCACTGTACAATTATATATAGTGTAAATTACCAAGGATAACCTAAAAAATCCGAAGTGCTATACTGTGCTTGTAGAAGCAGGTGGGGATAGAGTTTTGGAGTGGTTAGTGCTTTTATTTAATAAATGTATGGAAGAGGGTAAGGTATCTAGAGACTGGCAGAGAGCATGCATAATTCCCTTGTAATATGGCAAAGAGGACAAAAGAGAGTGCAAAAATTATAGGGAATAAGTCTGTTGAGTATACCTGGTAAAGTGTATGGTAGAGTTATTATTGAAAGAATTAAGATTAAGACAGAGAGCAGGATAGCAGATGAACAAGGATGGTTTAGGGGGGGTAGGGGGTGTGTAGACCAAGTGTTTGCAGTGAAACATATAAGGGTAAAGAGGTTTTTGTGGCATTTATGGATCTGAAAAAGGCATATGACAGAGTGGATAGTGGGGCAATGTGGCAGATGTTTTAAATGTATGGAAGAGGAGGTAGGTTAATGAAAGCAGTGAAGTCTTTACAAGGATAGTGAGGCTCAGGTTAGTGTGTGCAGGCGAGAGGGAGATTATTTCCCAGTAAAAGTAGGCCTTAGACAGGGATGTGTGATGTCACCATGGTTGTTTATTATATTTATAGATGGAGTTGTAAGAGAAGTAAATGCGAGGGTGTTGGCAAGAGGTGTGGATTAAAAGATAAAGAATCTAACACAAAGTGGGAGTTGTCACAGATGCTCTTTGCTGATGACACTGTGCTTTTGGGAGATTCTGAAGAGAAGTTGCAGAGGTTGGTTGATGAGTTTGGTAGGGTATGTAAAAGAAGGAAATTAAAAGTGAATTTAGGAAAGAGTAAGGTGATGAGGATAAACAAAAATTTTGGTAATGGAAGACTGGATATCAGATTGGAGGGAGAGAGTATGGAGGAGGCGAATGTATTCAGATATTTGGGAGTGGACGTGTCCGCAGATGGGTCTATGAAAGATGAGGTGAGTGACAGCATTGATGAGGGGAAAAAGGTGAATAGTGCACTGAGGAGTCTGTGGAGACAGAGAACTTTGTCCATGAAAGCAAAGAGGGAAATGTATGAGGGTATAGTTATATCAATCCTCTTGTATGGGTGTGAGGCATGAGTGGTGAATGTTGCAACAAGGAGAAGGCTGGAAGCAGTGGAGATGTCATGTATGAGGGCAATGTGTGGTGTGAATATAATGCAGAGAATTCATAGTTTGGAGATTAGGAAGAGGTGCAGGATTACCAAAACTATGATCTAGAGGGCTAAGGAGGGGTTACTGAGATGGTTTGGACATGCAGAGAGGATGAAAGAAAATAGAATGACTTAGAGTGTATAAATCTGTAGTGGAGGGAAGGCGGGGTAGGGGTCGGCCTAGGAAAGGTTGGAGGGAGGGGGTAAAGGAGGTTCTGTGTGCGAGGGGCTTGGACTTCCAGCAAGTGTGTATGTTAGATGGGAGCAAATGGAGACAAATGGGTTTTAGGGCTTGCTGTGCTCTCGGAGTGTAAGCAAGGTAACATTTATGAAGGGATTCAGGGAAACCGGCAGGCCGGACCTGATTCCTGGAGATGGGAAGTACAGTGCCAGCACTCTGAAGGAGGGGTGTTAATGTTGCAGTTTTATAACTGTAGTGTAAGCGTGCCTCTGGCAAGGCAGTCATGGTGTGAATGATGGTGAAAGTTTTTCTTTTTCGGGCCACCCTGCCTTGATGGGAAACAGCCAATGCATTAATAAAAAAAAAAAGTTCCCTTAATACCAGGATTATTTGAGGTGAATAAAAATATTACTACTGGGTAGTTCAACAATAAACAAGCAAACAAATTAGCCTACTGATACTTCCCATAGTCCATCCCGCTCCATTTTCTGGTTTACCTTAGTCTACCGATGCTAAGTACCAACGAACTTTTGATAATAATTTATGATTATTTTTGTTATTCATCATTTTATACAAAAATAGTTTACATGGTTCATTATTAGGTCAAATACAAGAGCACTGATTACTCTCTAGTATTAAAACACTTCTGTGGGCTTAGGTTGAGGACTATCAGCAATGTAACCTTCAGCCTCCTGGGTAAAATTTCTAAACTTATTTTAAAAAAAAAAAAAACCCAGCATTTTCAATGCTGTAAAATACAGTGTCTTTCTTCTGTAAACAGTGACCATGTTTTTTTCTTTTTTCTTCTTTTTTTTTTTTTAGTTTTTTTTTGGTATAGTACATGTACAGTACAGTACCATGTTTAGACTTGGGGTTCCATCTCCAAGCTGTCCCATTTTATAGAATGCAAATATACAAAAATTCCAAAATTCAAACTAATCCAAAACACTTCTGATCCTAAGCATTTTGGATAAAGGATTCTCAACTGTACTACTAGTATTACTACTACTACCTGCAATGAATATATTGTGCCTTGTACCTCACTCTAACACCTATATATATATATACCCCCTGGATCCCAATATTATTTGTAACAGCTTGACAAAGCTCCTGGAGAATGAAATATTACCTCAATAAAATGCATTAGTTGCCTGTGTCCTTTTACCCAAAAATAATTAACAAGGCTCCCAGGTACCTATACCATTCTTCTTTATATTGGACTGATGAAGTCACTGTGTGGCAAAACATTTCCTCAATAAAGATTCCAATATGCAGCATAATTGGAAATATAAACACATAAGCAGTATAATGTGATCCTTTATTGACAATGTTTTGCCCACACAGTGGGCTTTATCAAGCCACAAACAGATCTACCTGGGTGAAAGGTACATGAGTATATATAGGATGAAGTCAGGTGGAGAATGCTGCATGTGACCATCTTCTGAGTAAGGTGATAGAGTCTAGGACCTTGGGTAGCTTTAAAGAGATTTTACAAGTACAGTCCCCTCAAGGAAGGTTCCTTGATGTTGGTGAGGGGCTCTTCATTTAGGGAATTGGATCTGTGCACCAGTTCCCCGAATTAAGCCTGAATGCCTTCCACATCCCCCCCCCCAGGCGCTGTATAATCCTCCGGGTTTAGTGCTTCCCCTTGATTATAACAATAATAATAATTACAAGTACAGTGGAACCTTGACTTACGAGTTTAATCCATTCCAGGAACTAGCTCTTAACTCAATTTACTTATATGTCAAATTAATTTTTTTCATTTAAATTAGTTGAAAAGCCGTTAATCTGTTCCTGCACTCCGGCGAGACAAGAAAAAATACTAGAATATGACGCTATTATCAACTGTACGGCTTATTTATCTATCACAATTCATCTAATATGACATAATAAACAATATACTTAACACAGAAACATGATATATACTCTAGAACGAATAAAATAGGCCATAATATGGTGGCAGAGGCAGCGGCGGAAGCGTCCGCCATTTCCTGTCCCACTTTGACAATATAGTATCTTCCCATGTTCTTATTGTAAGAGAAAACAGAGTATTTTTTAGGCTAACTGCAGTAGATCACTAGTTTTCTAAGGAAAACACTCAAAATATTGTATATAAACACATAATAAATCATAATAATAAACTACAGAATATAAAGAAATAATGAACTGTTTATATAAAGTGTATATGTACTTAGACACTTGGAGCAGAGATGGTGGTGGAGGTTGAGTGTGGTGGAGGTTGAGTGTGGTGGAGGTTGAGTGTAGGGGAGGTTGAGTGTGGAGGAGGTTGAGTGTGGAGGAGGTTGAGTGTGGAGGAGGTTGAGTGTGGAGGAGGTTGAGTGTAGGGGAGGTTGAGTGTAGGGGAGGTGGAGTGTAGGGGAGGTTGAGTGTGGAGGAGGTTGAGTGTGGAGGAGGTTGAGTGTAGGGGAGGTTGAGTGTGGAGGAGGTTGAGTGTAGGGGAGGTTGAGTGTAGGGGAGGTTGAGTGTGGAGGAGGTTGAGTGTGGAGGAGGTTGAGTGTGGAGGAGTTGAGTGTAGGGGAGGGGGAGTGTAGGGGAGGTGGAGTGTGGAGGAGGTTGAGTGTAGGGGAGGTTGAGTGTAGGGGAGGTGGAGTGTAGGGGAGGTTGAGTGTGGAGGAGGTTGAGTGTAGGGGAGGTTGAGTGTAGGGAGGTGGAGTGTAGGGGAGTGGAGTGTGAGGAGGTTGAGTGTAGGGGAGGTTGAGTGTAGGGAGGTGGAGTGTAGGGAGGTTGAGTGTGGAGGAGTTGAGTGTGGAGGAGGTTGAGTGTGGAGGAGGTTGAGTGTGGAGGAGGTTGAGTGTAGGGGAGGTGGAGTGTAGGGAGGTGGAGTGTGGAGGAGGTGAGTGTAGGGAGGTTGAGTGTAGGGGAGGTGGAGTGAGGGGAGGTTGAGTGTGGAGGAGGTGAGTGTGGAGGAGGTGAGTGTGGAGGAGTTGAGTGTGGAGGAGGTTGAGTGTAGGGGAGGTGGAGTGTAGGGGAGGTTGAGTGTGGTGGAGGTTGAGTGTGGAGGAGGTGAGTGTAGGGAGGTGAGTGTAGGAGGTTGGTGTGGAGGAGGTTGAGTGTAGGGGAAGGTGGAGTGTAGGGAGGTTGAGTGTGGAGGAGGTTGAGTGTAGGGGAGGTTGAGGGTGGAGGAGGTTGAGTGTGGAGGAGGTTGAGTGTAGGGGAGGTTGAGGGTGGAGGAGGTTGAGTGTGGAGGAGGTTGAGTGTAGGGGAGGTTGAGTGTAGGGGAGGTTGATGTGGAGGAGGTTGAATGTAGGGGAGGTGCGAGTGTAGGGATGTTGAGTGTGGAGGAGGTTGAGTGTGGAGGAGGTTGAGTGTAGGGAGGTTGAGTGTGGAGAGGTTGAGTGTAGGGGAGGTTGAGTGTGGAGGAGGTCGAGTGTGGAGGAGGTTGAGTGTAGGGGAGGTTGAAGTGTAGGGGAGGTTGAGTGTGGAGGAGTTGTAGTGTGGAGGAGGTATGTGGGGGAGTTGAGTGAGGAGGAGTTGAGTGGAGGAGGTTGAGTTGAGGAGTGCAGTGTAGGGAGGTTGGTGAGGGAGGTTGAGTAGTAGGGAGTGATTGAGTGTAGGGGGTGTTGAGTGTGAGGAGGTTGAGTGTAGGGAGTTGAGTGTGGAGGAGGTGGAGGTAGGGATGTTGAGTGTAGGAGGTTGAGTTGTAGGGAGGTTGAGTGTAAGGGGAGGTTGAGTGTGGAGAGGATTGGTGTAGGGAGGTTGAGTGTAGGGGGGTTAGTAGATGGGAGGTTAGAGTGTAGGGGAGGTTGAGTTTTAGGAGTTAAGTGTAGGGCGGTTGAGTGTAGGTAGGTTTGATGTATTGGAGTTGAGTGGGGAGGTTGAGTGTAGGGAGGTTGATGTATGGGGATGAGTGTAGGGAGTTGAGTGTAGGGGAGGTTGAGTGTAGGGAGGTTGAGTAGTAGGGGAGGTTGAGTGTAAGTTGAGGTAGGGGAGGATGAGGTAGGGGTTGATGAGTATGGCGAGTTGAGTTAGTATTTGCAGTTAGGGAGCTATGACTGAGGTGCAGGTGGATGTCGTGGGATTAACTGTCAGAGGTGACTGTCGTGAGTAATGTGGCGGTTGAGTTATATGGGAGTGAGATGTGGATAGTCGGAGTTGTAGATGTATTGGACGTAGGGGATTTATTGTACGTGATGGTTGTAGTAGGTAGAATGCATTAGGTTGATGTTAGAGTGTAGGGTGAGTGTAGTGGATTGAAGTAGTATTGGTTAGATCGATGGATTGAGTGTGGTGATTTGAGTTAGTAGGCGACTTGCTAGGAGTTATGTGTGGAGGGGTATACTGTTTAGGGAGTCGATAGTAGGGTGGGTTGATGTAGGGGATGTTGAGTAATGTGCGATTGAGTGTAGGAGTTTATGTAAGTGTGAGGTGACTTTTTAGTTAGTACCTAAGTGGGAGGTGACTTAGGGAGGATTAGTATGTAGGTGCTTATTAGGGTGAGTTTGTTTAGGTGCTGAATGTATGGGAGGTTTGGTTATGGAGTATGTGGAGTGAGGAGTAGGATTTGGTGTGTAGTCGGTAGGTGATGTGTAGTGAGGTATGTTGGATTAAGTATAGGTGCAGGTTAGATTATAGCGTTTGGGTGTAGGGGAGTATGGAGTTTGGGGGGGGGGTAGTTTGAGTGTAGGGTGTGGTTGAGATGGGAGTGGATTAGGGTTGAGTGTGGAGAGCTTGAGTGTAGGAGTTGAAGTGTGAGTGAGTAATCTAGTAGTTGGGTAGGGGTTAGAGGTAGTGGAGTGTGAGTGTTAGGAGTTAGTTCTGGATTGAGTGTAGGGGAGGTGATGTAGGAGGTTGATGTGGCGTAGGTTTATAGTTGGCGGAGTTGAGATTGATGAGGTTGTAGTAGTAGAGGTTGAGTGTGGGATGGTGTAAGGTCATATTGGTGTTTGAGTGTGATAGGTTGGAGTTAGGTAGTGATAGTAGGCGGTATGAGTTGTTGGGATGAGTGTAGGGAGGTGGAGTGTAGGGGAGGTTGATATATGGTCGTAAACTATACTTGCTGGAGTCATAACGTGTTTATGTAGGATTCTTTTAATAGTTTCTTAATCTATACTTTTTAAGTAATCTTGAATTATTGGAGCTTAATCTAGTGGGGTTAATCTATACTTGTCGTAAGAGTTTCTTAATCTGAGTGACTGTTCTGATTCTATACTTATTCTTTATCAATAGTGGCTGCTTAGAATCGTATACTTGTTTAATCTATAGCTTTCAGTTACTATATTCGTGTACTATTTGTCAATCTGATATTGTCTGTAAGCGATAGTTGTCGTAATATACGTTGAAATATTATTCGTATGGCATAGTTCTGTGAATCAGTTTCTTAATCTATATTTTCGAGTATCTATGATTTCTTAGTCATATTATGTCGTAGATCTATATTGTTTATCTATACTTTGTCTTAATCTATTACTTTTCTTAATCTATATTCTTCTTAAATGCGATAATATTATTTTTACTATAACTTTCTAATCTATATTTTCTTAAAATCTATACTTTTCGTAATCTATACTTTCTTAATCATACTTCTAATCTATATTTCTTTTAAACTATACTTTTCTTAATCTTATTTCTTTAACTATACTTTTCTTAATTAATTTCTAAATACTGTTCTTAACTATACTTTCTTAATCTATATTCTTCTTAATCATACTTTCTTAATCTATACTTTTCTTAAATCTATATTTTCTTAATCTATTTTTCTTAATTTTATACTTTTCTTAATCTATACTTTCTAACTATTTCTTTTCTAAAACTATACTTGTCTTAAATCTAGTATTGTTTTAATCTATACTTTCTTAATCTATACTTTTCTTAACTATTACTTCTTAATCTATACTTTTCTTAATCATACTTACTTAATCAATATTTTCTTAATCTATACTTTTTAATCATACTTTCTTAATCTTACTTTTCTTAATCTATATTTTCTTAACTTACTTTTTAATCTATATCTTGCTTAATCTAACTTTCTTAATCAATTTTCTTAAAATATTTCTAATCTATACTTTTTTAATCTAACTTTTCTTAATCTATACTTGCTTAATCTATACTTTTCTGTATCATATTTTCTTAATCAACTTTTCTTAATCTATATTTTTTATCATATTTTAAACTAAATCGTAATTCTATTTCTTAATCTAAATACTTTTCTTAATCTAACTTTTCTTTAAACTTATTTTCTTAAACATACTTTTTTTAATCTAACTTTTTCTTAATCTATACTTTTTTTTAAACATACTTTTTTTAAACCATCTTTTCTTAATCAACTTTCTTAAACTATACTTTTTTAATCAACTTTTCTTTTCTATATTTTTATTCTTTTTTAAAACTTTTTCTTTAAACTATTTTCTTTTTCTTTTTTTAATTAACTTTTCTTATCTATATTTTCTTTATCTATTACTTTCTTAATCATATTTTCTTAATCTATACTTTTCTTAATCTATACTTTTCTAACATATTTTCTTAAACTTTTACTTTTTAAAATTTCCTTAAACAACTTTTTCCTTTAATCTTAAACTTCTTTTCTAATTGCTTTAACAACCAACAACTTTTTTTTAAACCCAACCCTTCCAACCAACCCTTAATTCTATACCCCCTTCAAAAATCTTTCCCTTAACCCCAATCAAAAAAATTTTAATCCCCCAACAAACCAACTTTCGAAACAACTTCAATCACACCTTAATTAAAATTTTCCCAAAATTCTTTTTTTCCCCCCATCCAACCTTTCAAAACTACAAACGTAAGGACTTAACCCGGGGCAGAAAAGGACAGGACACTCACTTATCCGCAATAAACCCTGGAATCATTACTTATGTAGTAATAACCAACAACTTCAACCAAAATAACAAGCTCTATAAACATAGGCTGAACCGCTTGCCAATAAACTTCTGTCATTGCTATCCTACGAAAGAAACATAAAAATGGAGGAACACTGCTAAAGGTCGAAACTCATCTACTTGATCTAATATCTAACTGAAAAGCGTACTCCAAGGTCCTAGACTCTATCAACCCTTACTCTGGTAGAATTGTCACATGCAGCATACTCCACCAGACTCCCGTCCTAGCAATACTCACATACCATTCACCCAATTAGATCTGTTAGTGACTTGGATAAAGCCCACGTGCAGGCAAAAACGTGTCAATAAAGGATCATATTGTATTGCTTAAGAGTTTATATTTCCCACTCGTATGTATTATGTAAAACCAATTATATCCATTCAGTAACAATGTCACATCTCAACTTGTTTGACTTTCAAAACCATTTATCACACCTATATACATGACCGCACTCTCATATACCTGCAGTGTCCTGTACAATAATTAACAAGGAGTGCATCAGGTCCTACATACACCTCAGTGCTTGTACAATCATATAACATCTTCTCACACATGAAATGTACAGATGTAACACCCATAATTACCACAAGGTTACAGAGGTGCGTGATGACAACCTGTGCTGGTTGGAAAAAAACAGAATGAGATTTAATTATGAACCTAATTACATAAGAACAGAGAGACAACTTCAGAAGCCTACTGGCCAATAACAAGGCAGGTCCTTCTCAAAATCAACCATTTTGACCTACACATTTGTCAAACCTTTATCCAAAACTACCTTTGATATACCTTATACCAAGAACTTGTTCAATACTTCAGGCACTCATCAAACCCAGTCCCTCTCACTCATATATATGTCTAATATCTTTTTAAATCAAGCAGGTTTATTAGAAACATTTTAGTCCTGGGGACTCTCTCTCTCTCTCTTTAAATGCAGTGACCAAGGAGAAACCTTTTCAAAACAGTGAGGCAATGATCTTGTTCATTTCTACACTGTTTCTACTGCTGTCTACAACATTGAGGCAATGATCACCTTGTCCACCTCTATACTGCTTCTACTGCTGTCTACAACACTGAGGCAATGATCATCTTGTTCATGCTTCTTGGAACTCTTTCAAAGATTTTTATGAAGTGGATACCTAGGAGCCATTGTTCCTATAGTTCTTAGCTATTGCTTTACTGCCACTCTGTATTGGAGTGGCTATATCTAAATGTTTTAGTGACTGTATGGGGGGGGGATATACACCCGTTCTATGCCCCTTCTCCATAGCAAACTTAGGGCATGCAAAAGGTGTTTCTTGCAGTTCTTAATGATCACAGAGTTCCATGAGTCCAGGCCTGGGGTTGGGTGTATAGGTATGTTCATGGCCTTTCTAAGTCCACAAGAGTTTGGGTTATGTCAGAAATTTGGAATACATTGACAGCGTTTCGAAGCTCATTCATGAAAAAATTATTTGGATTGTGAATCTTTAGACTGATTAATGGCTCATTAAATACAGAGTTGTACTGAGACTGCAGTAGCTCGCTCATTTCTTTGTTGTCATTTCTGTAAGTTCCATCTTGTCTGAACAAGGGTCCGATACTAAATGTGGTTTTTGAAAAAAACAAATCAGGGTGTGGGTGGGGCTCAAACTCACAACAAGTGAGTAGTAAAACTCCAGGCCAGTGTGTAAGCCACTGGGCCAGTTGGCTAGAGTAAGATTCATCCAACTAGGAATATTTGTACACCATAGGGAAGTTAGCATAGGCCCCACTTGCATTTGTGGTCACAGTGGGACCCATGCTAACCTCCCAATGGTGTAGAAATATACCTAGTTAGATGAATCTTACTGGAGCTAGCTGGCCCAGTGGCTTACACACTGGCCTGGAGTTTTACCACTCACTTGCTGTGAGTTCGAGCCCCACCCGTACCTTGGTTTGTTTGCAATCGTGTTATTACGATTTCATGGGTCATGTGGTTTTTGCCTCGTTTTTGCCATATGAAGCTCAGGTTAGGGTGTGTAGGAGGGAGGGAGGGAGATTACTTCCCGGTAAAAGTATGCCTTAGACAGGGATGTGTAATGTCACCATGGTTATTTAACATGTTTATAGAAGGGGTTGTAAAAAAAGTAAATGCTAGGGTGTTGGGGAGAGGGGTGGGATTAAATTACGGGGAATCAAATACAAAATGGGAGTTGACACAGTTACATTTGCTGATGATACTGTGCTTATGGGAGATTCTAAAGAAAAGTTGCAAAAGTTAGTGGACAAGTTTGGGAGGGTGTGTAAAGGTAGAAAGTTGAAAGTGAACAAAGATCGAGTAAGGTATCAAATGATTTACATAAAGAAAAACTTCATATCACATTGGGGGGAGGGAGTATGGAAGAAGTGAATGTTTTTAGATATTTGGGAGTTGACTTGTCAGCAGATAGGTTTATGAGGGATGAGGTTAACCATAGAATTGATGAAGGAAATAAGGTGAGTGGTGCATTGAGGTATCTGTGGAGACAAAAAACATTATCAATGGAGGCAAACAAGGGAATGTACAAGAGTATAGTGGTACCAACACTCTTATATGGAGACAAATGGTTTTTGGGATCTGACAAGCTGTTGGAGTGTGAGCAGGGTAATATTTTGTGAAGGGATTCAGGGAAACTGGTTAGCTGGACTTGAGTCCTGGAAATGGGAAGTACAATGCCTGCACTTTAAAGGAGGGGTTTTCAATATTGGCAGTTTGGAGGGACATTTAATCTGAGCGCCTCTGCAAAGATAGTGATTATGTATAAGTGATTGTGAGTGTTGAATGATGATGAAAGTTTTTTCTTTCTTTTTGGGTTTTTCTTTCTTTTTTAATCACCCTGCCTCAGTGGGAAATGGCCAATGTATTAAAAAAATAATATACATACTATGAAGCTTCTCCAAGGTAGCCATGTTCTCCATAAGTAACGACCTCAGTCGTTCCATCTCACGGTCGCTGTCTATGTAAATCTTGAGGTCACATTCCAGGTAGTTTGAGACAGCACTGCAACCTGGTGCTTGTTCACTAGTTGACCTGCAACTGTTGGTCAGGTAATGTATAATATAACTGCAATGATAACTGTTGCTAAGTTAATGTACAATATTACTGCAATGACATCTGTTGCTAAGATAATGTATAATATTACTGAATGTATTATTACTGAATGTATTGGTAGATAAAAGACTGTTGAGTAGACTTCAGGATGTACATGTTTATAGAGGGGCCACAGATATATCAGATCACTTTCTAGTTGTAGCTACACTGAGAGGAAAAGGTAGATGGGATACAAGGAGAATAGAAGCATCAGGGAAGAGAGAGGTGAAGGTTTATAAACTAAAAGAGGAGGCAGTTAGGGTAAGATATAAACAGCTATTGGAGGATAGATGGGCTAATGAGAGCATAGGCAATGGGGTCGAAGAGGTATGGGCTAGGTTTAAAAATTAGTGTTAGAGTGTTCAGCAGAAGTTTGTGGTTACAGGAAAGTGGGTGCAGGAGGGAAGAGGAGCGATTGGTGGAATGATGATGTAAAGAGAGTAGTAAGGGAGAAAAAAGTTAGCATATGAGAAGTTTTTACAAAGTAGAAGTGATGCAAGGAGGGAAGAGTATATGGAGAAAAAGAGAGAAGTTAAGAGAGTGGTGAAGCAATGTAAAAAGAGAGCAAATGAGAGAGTGGGTGAGATGTTATCAACAAATTTTGTTGAAAATAAGAAAAAGTTTTGGAGTGAGATTAACAAGTTAAGAAAGACTAGAGAACAAATGGATTTGTCAGTTAAAAATAGGAGAGGAGAGTTATTAAATGGAGAGTTAGAGGTATTGGGAAGATGGAGGGAATATTTTGAGGAATTGTTAAATGTTGATGAAGATAGGGAAGCTGTGATTTCGTGTATAGGGCAAGGAGGAATATCATCTTGTAGGAGTGAGGAAGAGCCAGTTGTGAGTGTGGGGGAAGTTCGTGAGGCAGTAGGTAAAATGAAAGGGGGTAAGGCAGCCGGGATTGATGGGATAAAGATAGAAATGTTAAAAGCAGGTGGGGATATAGTTTTGGAGTGGTTGGTGCAATTATTTAATAAATGTATGGAAGAGGGTAAGGTACCTAGGGATTGGCAGAGAGCATGCATAGTTCCTTTGTATAAAGGCAAAGGGGATAAAAGAGAGTGCAAAAATTATAGGGGGATAAGTCTGTTGAGTGTACCTGGTAGAGTGTATGGTAGAGTTATAATTGAAAGAATTAAGAGTAAGACGGAGAATAGGATAGCAGATGAACAAGGAGGCTTTAGGAAAGGTAGGGGGTGTGTGGACCAGTGTGTTTACAGTGAAACATATAAGTGAACAGTATTTAGATAAGGCTAAAGAGGTCTTTGTGGCATTTATGGATTTGGAAAAGGCGTATGACAGGGTGGATAGGGGGGCAATGTGGCAGATGTTGCAAGTGTATGGTGTAGGAGGTAGATTACTGAAAGCAGTGAAGAGTTTTTACGAGGATAAGTGAGGCTCAAGTTAGAGTATGTAGGAAAGAGGGAAATTTTTTCCCAGTAAAGGTAGGCCTTAGACAAGGATGTGTGATGTCACCGTGGTTGTTTAATATATTTATAGATGGGGTTGTAAGAGAAGTAAATGCGAGGGTCTTGGCAAGAGGCGTGGAGTTAAAAGATAAAGAATCACACACAAAATGGGAGTTGTCACAGCTGCTCTTTGCTGATGACACTGTGCTCTTGGGAGATTCTGAAGAGAAGTTGCAGAGATTGGTGGATGAATTTGTAGGGTGTGCAAAAGAAGAAAATTAAAGGTGAATACAGGAAAGAGTAAGGTTATGAGGATAACAAAAAGATTAGGTGATGAAAGATTGAATATCAGATTGGAGGGAGAGAGTATGGAGGAGGTGAACGTATTCAGATATTTGGGAGTGGACGTGTCAGCGGATGGGTCTATGAAAGATGAGGTGAATCATAGAATTGATGAGGGAAAAAGAGTGAGTGGTGCACTTAGGAGTCTGTGGAGACAAAGAACTTTGTCCTTGGAGGCAAAGAGGGGAATGTATGAGAGTATAGTTTTACCAACGCTCTTATATGGGTTGTGAAGCGTGGGTGATGAATGTTGCAGCGAGGAGAAGGCTGGAGGCAGTGGAGATGTCATGTCTGAGGGCAATGTGTGGTGTGAATATAATGCAGAGAATTCGTAGTTTGGAAGTTAGGAGGAGGTGCGGGATTACCAAAACTGTTGTCCAGAGGGCTGAGGAAGGATTGTTGAGGTGGTTCGGACATGTAGAGAGAATGGAGCGAAACAGAATGACTTCAAGAGTGTATCAGTCTGTAGTGGAAGGAAGGCGGGTAGGGGTCGGCCTAGGAAGGGTTGGAGGGAGGGGGTAAAGGAGGTTTTGTGTGCGAGGGGCTTGGACTTCCAGCAGGCATGCGTGAGCGTGTTTGATAGGAGTGAATGGAGACAAATGGTTTTTAATACTTGACGTGCTGTTGGAGTGTGAGCAAAGTAACATTTATGAAGGGATTCAGGGAAACCGGCAGGCCGGACTTGAGTCCTGGAGATGGGAAGTACAGTGCCTGCACTCTGAAGGAGGGGTGTTAATGTTGCAGTTTAAAAACTGTAGTGTAAAGCACCCTTCTGGCAAGACAGTGATGGAGTGAATGATGGTGAAAGTTTTTCTTTTTCGGGCCACCCTGCCTTGGTGGGAATCGGCCAGTGTGATAATAAAAAAAAAAATTACTGAATGAATTAATAGCATTCTCCATTGGGAAGTGGAAACAGAATTCCTCCTCCGTAAGCCATGTGTATCGTAAGAGGTGACTAACATGGCAGGAGCAAGGGGGTAGTAACTCCTCCTGTATATGTATACACTGCTGAAGTTAAAAAGTAAAACATTTGTTTTTCTTTTTAGGCCACTCTGCCTCGGTGGGACATGGTCGGTTTGATGAAAGAAGAAGAATGAATAGCATGAACTAACAGAATATTCATTTCTCTTGTATTCCTTGTAAATTCACATAATGACCACATGTACAAATTTACTGCACTGTTATTGCCTTATTAATCTTAACCCTTTCAGGGTCCAGAGGCCAAATTTCAAAGTGCGCACCAGTGTCCAAGAATTTTCAAAAAATAATTTTGCTATTTTTTCTTATGAAATGGTGGAGAATCTTTTTCTGAAGGTAATAAAACAAAAAGTATGAAATTTGATGGAAAATTGACAAAATTATGCTCTCGTGAATTTTGATGTGTCAGCGATATTTACTCATTAGTGATTTTGCTGACTTCAACTCCCATTTTAGGCCAATTACCTTATTCCAGTTGACCAAATTCTTAGCTATTTCACTAGTATTACTTCTATTCTATCGATTGAGCACAAGAAATCGCCAACTCAAGTGTTTCAACTACAAAATGAAGTGATTGGAAATTGGTAATTTGGCCAATTTAGTGCAAAGTTCAAAATATTCCAATTTCAAAATATGGTCCAGAATAAACAATGCAGGCATTCCTGGCACTAAACTAATATTTCCTCTGTTTATTAGTTATGTTTTCAGGTTTTACAAATGAATTCCATTTTGATTTTTAATTCAAATAATGAATTTTTATTCAAACCAAAGAATAGAAGATATACTGTTATGCAATATTGTAATAACTGTATAAATAGTATCAGCACATTTATGAATGTATATTAGACCCAACAGCTGGTGTGTATTAGACGTGTGAGGTCATTTATTTACTCTTGAACATCAGCAAAAATTTAACATTTCTGCTACTTTGAGCTCAGCTTCAAGCCATTTTTCAGCACTAAAACCAATCAAAATCATCTCTATTTCTGTAATATGTCTTCCATTCTATAAAATGAGACCAAGAAATCGCAAATTTTTTTTTTTTTTTTTTTTTTTTTTTTCAACAAGTCGGCCGTCTCCCACCGAGGCAGGGTGACCCAAAAAAAGAAAGAAAATCCCCAAAAAGAAAATACTTTCATCATCATTCAACACTTTCACCACACTCGCACATTATCACTGTTTTTGCAGAGGTGCTCAGAATACAACAGTCTAGAAGCATAAACATATAAAGATACACAACATATCCCTCCAAACTGCCAATATCCCAAACCCCTCCTTTAAAGTGCAGGCATTGTACTTCCCATTTCCAGGACTCAAGTCCGACTATATGAAAATAACCGGTTTCCCTGAATCCCTTCACTAAATATTACCCTGCTCACACTCCAACAGATCGTCAGGTCCCAAGTACCATTCGTCTCCATTCACTCCTATCTAACACGCTCACGCACGCTTGCCCGGAAGTCCAAGCCCCTTACCCACAAAACCTCCTTTACCCCCTCTCTCCCAACCCTTTCGAGGACGACCCCCTACCCCGCCTTCCTTCCCCTATAGATTTATATGCTTTCCATGTCATTCTACTGTGATCCATTCTCTCTAAATGACGAAACCACCTCAACAACCCCTCTTCTGCCCTCTGACTAATACTTTTATTAACTCCACACCTTCTCCTAATTTCCACACTCCGAATTTTCTGCATAATATTTACACCACACATTGCCCTTAAACAGGACATCTCCGCTGCCTCCAACCGTCTCCTCGCTGCTGCATTTACCACCCAAGCTTCACACCCATATAAGAGTGTTGGTACTACTATACTTTCATACATTCCCTTCTTTGCCTCCATAGATAACGTTTTTTGACTCCACATATACCTCAACGCACATCTCACCTTTTTTCCCTCATCAATTCTATGATTAACCTCATCTTCATAAATCCATCCGCCGACACGTCAACTCCAAGTATCTGAAAACATTCACTTCTTCCATACTCCTCCTCCCCAATTTGATATCCAATTTTTCTTTATCTAAATCATTTGACACACTCATCACCTTATCTTTTCATTTTCACTTTCAACTTTCTACCTTTACACACATTCCCAAACTCATCCACTAACCTTTGCAATTTTTCTTTAGAATCCTCCCATAAGCACAGTATCATCAGCAAAAAGTAACTGTGTCAATTCCCATTTTGAATTTGATTCCCCATAATTTAATCCCACCCCTCTCCCAAACACCCTAGCATTTACTTCCTTTACAACCCCATCTATAAATATATTAAACAACCATGGTGACATTACACATCCCTGTCTAAGACCTACTTTTACCGGGAATTAGTCTCCCTCTCTTCTACACACCCTAACCTGAGCCTCACTATCCTCATAAAAACTCTTTACAGCATTTAATAACTTACCACCTATTCCATATACTTGCAACATCTGCCACATTGCTCCTCTATCCACTCTATCATATGCCTTTTCTAAATCCATAAATGCAATAAAAACTTCCCTATCTTTATCTAAATACTGTTCACATATATGCTTCAATGTAAACACCTGATCTACACATCCCCTACCCACTCTAAAACCTCCTTGCTCATCCGCAATCCTACATTCTGTCTTACCTCTAATTCTTTCAATTATAACCCTACCGTACACTTTTCCTGGTATACTCAGTAAGCTTATTCCTCTATAATTTTTACAGTCTCTTTTGTCCCCTTTCCCTTTATATAAAGGGACTATACATGCTCTCTGCCAATCCCTAGGTACCTTCCCTCTTTCATACATTTATTAAACAAAAGTACCAACCACTCCAACACTATATCCCCCCCTGCTTTTAACATTTCTGTCATGATCCCATTCATTTCCAGCTGCTTTACCCCCTTTCATTTTACGTAATGCCTCACGTACCTCCCCCACACTTACATTCTGCTCTTCTTCACTCCTAAAAGATGGTATACCTCCCTGACCAGTGCATGAAATTACTGCCTCTGTTTCTTCCTTAACATTTAAAAGTTCCCCCAAAATATTCTCGCCATCTACCCAATACCTCCATCTCCCCATCTACTAACTCCCCTACTCTGTTTTTAACTGACAAATCCATATTTTCCCTAGGCTTTCTTAACTTGTTTAACTCACTCCAAAATTTTTTCTTATTTTCATTAAAATTTCTTGACAGTGCCTCTCCCACTCTATCATCTGCTCTCCTTTTGCACTCTCTCACCACTCTCTTTACCTTTCTTTTACTCTCCATATACTCTGCTCTTCTTATAACACTTCTGCTTTGTAAAAACCTCTCATAAGCTACCTTTTTCTCTTTTATCACACCCTTTACTTCATCATTCCACCAATCACTCCTCTTTCCTCCTGCCCCCATACAAAAAACGCTGCAAAGTTGCTGTTTCAATCGAAAATTACAGTCTCAGTTTTTTTCCTCTCATTATGCACTGTGTGCGGCAGGATTTGTTTTATGTGGTGCACATATACCACATAGATGTATTCCCTCATATCTAGGCCCAAATTTACCATTCACAGCTTATCAGAGTGAGCTGAACTCATGGCGTAGGTCTATGGTTTGAACCTTCAACGTAAGGCCGTAGATTTACGGCACGGACCCTGAAAGGGTTAAGTTAGTCAAAGTCTGCCTGAAATGTTCTGCATATTAAAGGGCTTTTGACATGTACACTCAATTGTTATACTGTATTCCTTTGTACAAACATTTATCATGCTGAAATAAAATTATTATTATTATTATTATTATTATTATTTTTTTATTATTATCACACTGGCCGATTCCCACCAAGGCAGGGGTGGCCCGAAAAAGAAAAACTTTCACCATCATTCACTCCATCACTGTCTTGCCAGAAGGGTGCTTTACACTACAGTTTTTAAACTGCAACATTAACACCCCTCCTTCAGAGTGCAGGCACTGTACTTCCCATCTCCAGGACTCAAGTCCGGCCTGCCGGTTTCCCTGAACCCCTTCATAAATGTTACTTTGCTCACACTCCAACAGCACGTCAAGTATTAAAAACCATTTGTCTCCATTCACTCCTATCAAACACGCTCACGCATGCCTGCTGGAAGTCCAAGCCCCCGCACACAAAACCTCCTTTAACCCCCTCCCTCCAACCTTTCCTAGGCCGACCCCTACCCCCGCCTTCCTTCCACTACAGACTGATACACTCTTGAAGTCATTCTGTTTCGCTCCATTCTCTCTACATGTCCGAACCACCTCAACAACCCTTCCTCAGCCCTCTGGACAACAGTTTTGGTAATCCCGCACCTCCTCCTAATTTCCCAAAAACTACGAATTCTCTGCATTATATTCACACCACACATTGCCCTCAGACATGACATCTCCACTGCCTCCAGCCTTCTCCTCGCTGCAACATTCATCACCCATGCTTCACACCCATATAAGAGCGTTGGTAAAACTATACTCTCATACATTCCCCTCTTTGCCTCCAAGGACAAAGTTTTTTGTCTCCACAGTCTCCTAAGTGCACCACTCACTCTTTTTCCCTCATCAATTCTATGATTCACCTCATCTTTCATAGACCCATCCGCTGACACGTCCACTCCCAAATATCTGAATACTTTCACCTCCTCCATACTCTCTCCCTTATTATTATTATTATTATTATAACTATTGCTAAGATAATGTAGAATATTACTACACTGACAACTGTTGTCAAGATAATGTAGAATATTACTACACTGACAACTGTTGTCAAGATAATGTAGAATATTAAGAATGTAAAGTGACAGGAACAACTAGAAATACCCGGCACACAGAAGATTCAAAGTAATGATGACATCTTGTTCCAACTTGGACCATTAACAAGTGACTGCTTAATGATCTAAATTAAAAAAGAATGTTCTCAAAAGTTTCAATCTCATAAGTCCAAGTTACAGTGGTCCCTCAATAATCGTCCATAATCCGTTCCTGGAAGTGGGACTATTATCGAAATGGACGATTTACGAATTAATTTTCCCCATAAGAAATAATGTAAATTCAATTAATCCATTCCTGACACCCAGAAGTATTAAAACAAAAAAATTTTTTACATGAAATATAGATGTAGTACATAAACAATACAGTGGCACATGATGAATTAAACATTAACAGAATAACACTTACCTTCATTGGCGATTCTTCTTTGTGTATGGAAGACTGGAGAAGGAGACTGATTGGATGAATTACTGTTTGGAAGGGGAATCCCCTTCCATCAACACCTCGGGTACCAATTGCTTTTCTGGGGTTACTTCTCTTCTCTGCTTCTTAATGCCACTAGGACCACCTTGAGAGTCACTGGAGTCCTGTCTCGCAAAAAAAACTGTCCAGAGAGCTCTGTTTCTGGTGTCTCTTTAAAACTTCCCTAAAATGGGCTAAGACTCTGTCACATGTCGGTTCTCTGAACCATTCATCTACAAAACTGTACAAGTTGCCGATATGGCTTGCAACATCCTTCTCTGGGTGATGTTTCTCCATAAATCTTTCCATCCTACCCCACATTTCAAAAATCTCCTTAATTTCTGAAGAAGGCATCTTCCTCCATCTCTCTTCCTCCTCCTCTGCAGCAAGATTCAGAGCTGCCATCTGTTGCTGTTCCTGCTGAAGCTCTTGCAGCTCCTCAGTGGTTAGCTCTTTGTTGTGGTCCTCCACCAACTCTTCCACATCCTTCAAACTCACATCCAACCCCATGGAAGTCCCCAGTGCCACAATGGATTTAACAACTGACATAGGCTCATCAGGGTCAGCCACAAACCCTTCAAAATCCCTCTTGTGGACACAATCTGGCCACAATTCTCTCCAAGCAGAGTTCAAAGTCCTGGTAGTCACTCCCTCCCAAGCCTTACCTATAAGGCTTACGCAATGGATAATACTGAAATGTTCTTTCCAAAAATCTCGTAGGGTCAAGTGAGTGTCTGAGGTCACATTCAAGCACCTTTCAAACATTGCTTTGGTGTAGAGTTTTTTAAACTTTGCAATGACCTGCTGGTCCATGGGCTGGAGGAGAGGAGTGGTATTCGGGGGCAAGAACTTTACTGTGATTAACCCGAACTCCTTCAGAATTAGGTCATCCAAGTTTGGAGGATGAGCAGGTGCATTGTCCATTACTAGGAGGCACTTGAGATCCAATTTCTTTTCCGGGAGGTAATTCTTCACACTAGGGCCAAACACTTCATTGAACCACTCTACAAAAATTTCCCTCGTGACCCATGCCTTACTATTAGATTTCCAAAACACACACAATTTACTCTTCATAACATTGTTTTTCCTGAACACTCTGGGATTTTCAGAATGGTACACTAGTAACGGCTTCACTTTGAAATCCCCACTAGCATTAGCACAGAACATTAGCGTCAGCCTGTCTTTCATAGGCTTGTGTCCTGGCATTGCCTTTTCCTCTTGTGTAATGAAGGTCCTCTTTGGCATTTTCTTCCAAAAGAGGCCTGTTTCGTCACAACTGAACACTTGTTCAGGTTTCAGTCCTTCAGCCTCTATGTACTCCTGGAATTCATGAACATATTTTTCAGCCGCCTTGTGGTCCGAACTGGCAGTCTCACCATGCCTTACCACACTGTGTATGCCAGTACGCTTCTTAAATCTCTCAAACCAGCCTTTGCTGGCCTTAAATTCACTCACATCATCACTAGTTGCAGGCAATTTCTTTACCAAATCGTCATGCAGCTGCCTAGCCTTTTCACAAATAATCGACGTCATAAGACTATCTCCTCTAATTGTTTCTCATTTATCCACACCAATAATAACTTCTCAACATCTTCGCGTACTGGTGATCTCATTTTTGTCAGCATATTTACCCCCTTTGCAACAACAGCGTCCTTGATTTCCTTTTTCTTGGCTATGATGGAAGATATGGTTGTACGGGATTTGTTATACATCCTGGCCAGTTCATCCACACGTACGCCACTATCATATTGTTCAATGATGTTTTTCTAAAATTCAATCGTATTTCTGACCTTCTTTACCAAAGGCTTGGCACTAGGAGCTTTCTTTGGAGCCATGGTAGCTTATTTAGCACTTAAATAACTTGCAAGCACTAAAATAAATGAAATATTATGAAATATTTCGCTGGAGCACGTGAGGGGACCGTTGCTCACTGGTAAACAATAGCACACTGGCTGGGAAGGAAAGGCCGAGGCGGCTTGAGGCCACTCAGACCGTGAGTACGCGTCCAGGACGAAGGACTATTAGCGAGTTACCGGACCATTTCCGAGCCAATATTTTGACGAAAAAACAGGATTATTTCCGAAATGGATGACTTTCAGGCCGGACAATTATTGAGGGACCACTGTAGTTGTGTTTTACCACCACCACCATCACCAGCGGTGACACCACCACCATCACCAGCGGTGACACCACCACCATCACCAGCGGTGGCACCACCACCATCACCAGCGGTGACACCACCACCATCACCAGCGGTGGCACCACCACCATCACCAGCGGTGGCACCACCACCATCACCAGCGGTGGCACCACCACCATCACCAGCGGTGGCACCACCACCATCACCAGCGGTGACACCACCACCATCACCAGCGGTGGCACCACCACCATCACCAGCGGTGACACCACCACCATCACCAGCGGTGGCATCACCACCATCACCAGCGGTGGCACCACCACCATCACCAGCGGTGGCACCACCACCATCACCAGCGGTGGCACCACCACCATCACCAGCGGTGGCACCACCACCATCACCAGCGGTGGCACCACCACCATCACCAGCAGTGGCACCACCACCATCACCAGCAGTGGCACCACCACCATCACCAGCAGTGGCACCACCACCATCACCAGCGGTGGCACCACCACCATCACCGGCGGTGGCACCACCACCATCACCGGCAGTGGCATCACCACCATCACTGGCGGTGGCACCACCACCATCACCAGTGGTGGCACCACCACCATCACCAGCGGTGGCACCATCACCAGCGGTGGCACCATCACCAGCGGTGGCATCACCACCATCACCAGCGGTGGCACCACCACCATCACCAGCGGTGGCACCACCACCATCACCAGCGGTGGCACCACCACCATCACCAGCGGTGGCACCACCATCACCAGTGGTGGCACCACCACCGTCACCAGCGGTGGCACCACCACCGTCACCAGCGGTGGCACCACCACCATCACCAGCGGTGGCACCACCACCGTCACCAGCGGTGGCACCACCACCATCACCAGCGGTGGCACCACCACCATCACCAGCGGTGGCACCACCATCACCAGCGGTGGCACCACCCCGTCACCAGCGGTGGCACCACCACCGTCACCAGCGGTGGCACCACCACCATCACCAGCGGTGGCACCACCACCGTCACCAGCGGTGGCACCACCACCATCACCAGCGGTGGCACCACCACCATCACCAGCGGTGGCACCACCACCGTCACCAGCGGTGGCACCATCACCATCACCAGCGGTGGCACCACCACCATCACCAGCGGTGGCACCACCACCGTCACCAGCGGTGGCACCACCACCATCACCAGCGGTGGCACCACCACCATCACCAGCGGTGGCACCACCACCGTCACCACGGTGGCAAACCACCACCATCACCAGCGGTGGCACCACCACCATCACCAGCGGTGGCACCACCACCATCACCAGCGGTGGCACCACCACCATCACCAGCGGTGGCACCACCACCGTCACCAGCGGTGGCACCACCACCATCATTAATACATCATATAACATTAATAATATAGCATTAATACCTCACATTCCCCAACAGCTCCTGGAGAATGTAAAGTAATAAAGTGAGCCACAGGAGTTAGAGGGTAGTTGTGGGTGTTGTGGGTGTTGTGGGTGTTGTGGGTGTGTGGGTGTGTGGGTGTTGTGGGTGTGTGGGTGTGTCAGTGTTGTGGGAGCTGTGGACGTGTGGGTGTTGTAAGTGTTGTGGGTGTGCGGGTGTTGTGGGTGTGCGGGTGTTGTGGGTGTGTGGGTATTGTGGATGTAAGGGTGTTGTGGGTATTTGGGTGTTGTGGGTGTGTGGGTGTTGGGTGTGTGGGTGTTGTGGGTGTGTGGTGTTGTGGGTGTGTGGATGTTGTGGATGTAAGGGTGTTGTGGGTGTCGTGGTATATGGGTGTTGTGGGTGTCGTGGGTGTGTGAGTGTTGTGGGTGTGTGGGTGTTGTGGGTGTGTGGGTGTTGTGGGTGATGTGGGTGTTTGTGGGTGTTGTGGGTGTTGTGGGTGTGTGGGTGTTGTGGGTGTGGGTGTGTGGGTGTTGTGGTGTGTGGGTGTTGTGGGTGTGTGGGTGTTGTGGGTGTGTGGGTGTTGTCAGTGTGTGGGTGTTGTGGATGCTGTGGGTGTTGTGGATGTTGTGGGTGTGTGGGTGATGTGGGTGTTGTGGGTGTTGTGGGGGTGTGGGTGTTGTGGGTGTGTGGGTGTTGTAGGTATTGTGGGTGTGTGGGTGTTGTGGGTGGGGTGTGGGTGTTGTGGGTGTGTGGGTGTGTGGGTGTTGTGGGTGATGTGGGTGTTGTGGGTGATGTGGGTGTTGTGGGTGATGTGGGTGTTGTGGGTGTTGTGGGTGATGTGGGTGATGTGGGTGTCAGGGTGATGTGGGTGTGTGGGTGTTGAGGGTGTGTGTCTGTAAAAACTTGCATTTGTGGTCACATTGGTGCCTGTGCTAACCTTCCTATGGTGTAGAAATATACCTAGTTGGATGAATCTTATTGTGGCTAGCTGGTCTAGTGGCTAACGCGACGGGCTGGAGTTTTGAGACTCTCTGATCGTGGGTTCTCTCCCCATCCATGGTATAGTTTGTGGGTGTTGTGGGTGTTGTGAGTGTGGGTGTGTGGGTGTTGTGTGTGGGTGTGTGGGTGTTGTGGGTGTGTGGGTGTTGTGGGTGTGTGGGTGTTGTCAGTGTGTGGGTGTTGTGGATGCTGTGGGTGTTGTGGATGTTGTGGGTGTGTGGGTGTTGTGGGTGGTGTGGGGTTGATGTGGGTGTTGTGGGTGTTGTGGGTGTTGTGGGTGTGTGGGTGTTGTAGGTATTGTGGGTGTGTGGGTGTTGTGGGTGTGTGGGTGTGTGGGTGTTGTGGGTGAGTGGGTGTGTGGGTGTTGTGGGTGTTGTGGGTGTGTGGGTGTTGTGGGTGTTGAGTGTGTGTGGGTGTTATAGGTGAGTGGGTGTTGTGGGTTTTGAGGGTGTGGGGGTGTTGTGGGGGTTGTGGGTGTGTAGATGTTGTATGTGTGTGGGTGTTGCAGGTGTTGTGGGTGTGGGTGTTGTGGGTGTGCAGTTGTGGGTGTGTGGGTATTGTGGGTGTGTGGATGTTGTGGGTGTGTGGATGTTGTGGGTGTATGGATGTTGTGGGTGTGTGGATGTTGTGGGTGTGTGGGTGTTGTGGGTGTGTGGGTGTTGCAGGTCTTGTGGGTGATGTGGGTGTTGTGGGAGTGTGGGTGTGCAGGTGCTGTGGTTTTGGGTGATGTGGGTGTGTGGGCGATGTGGGACTTGTGGGTGTGTGGGTGTGGGTGTTGTGGGTGGGTGTTGTGGGTGAGTGTAGTTGTTGTTGTGGGTGAGTGTAGTTGTTGTTGTGGGTTACCTGGAGGTTATTCCGGGGATCAACGCCCCCGCGGCCCGGTCCATGACCAGGCCTCCTGATGGATCAGGGCCTGATCAACTAGGCTGTTACTGCTGGCCGCACGCAGTCCAACGTACGAGCCACAGCCCGGCTGATCCGGCACTGACTTTAGGTATCTGTCCAGCTCTCTCTTGAAGGCAGCCAGGGGTTTATTGGCAATTCCCCTAATGCTTGATGGGAGACTGTTGAACAGTTTTGGGCCCCGGACACTTATGGTGTTTTCCCTTAGTGTACCAATGGCGCCCCTACTTTTCATTGGGGGCATTTTGCATCGCCTGCCCAGTCTTTTACTTTCGTAGGGAGTGATTTCTGTGTGCAGATTTGGGACCATTTCTTCCAGGATTTTCCAAGTGTAGTTGGTGTTGTGGGTGAGTGTAGTTGGTGTTGTGGGTGAGTGTAGTTGGCCTAGTATGGGCCAACAGGCCTCCTGCAGTGTTCCTCCTTTCTTATGTTATGTTCTTATGAGTGTGATTGGTGAGGCAGGTGAGTGTAGTTGATGTGGGTGAGTGTAGTTGTTGTGGGTGAGTGAGTTGTTTGTTGTGGGTGGAGTGTAGTTGATGTGGGTGAGTGTAGTTGTTGTTGTGGGTGAGTGTAGTTGTTGTTGTGGGTGAGTGTAGTTGATGTGGGTGAGTGTAGTTGATGTGGGTGAGTGTAGTTGTTGTTGTGGGTGAGTGTAGTTGGTGTTGTGGGTGAGTGTAGTTGGTGTTGTGGGTGAGTGTAGTTGGTGTTGTGGGTGAGTGTAGTTGTTGTGGTGAGTGTAGTTGTTGTAGGTGAGTGTAGTTGTTGTGGGTGAGTGTAGTTGTTGCTGGTGGGTGAGTTATAATTGATATTGTGGGTGAAAGTAGTTGGTGTGGGAGATGAGTGTAGTTGTTGCTGTGCGTGAGTGTAGTTGGTGTTGTGGGTGAGTGTAGTTGTTGTGGGTGAGTGTAGTTGGTGTGGTGGGAGAGTGTAGCTGGTGTGGTGGGTGAGTGTAGTTGTTGTGGGTGAGTGTAGTTGGTGTGGTGGGAGAGTGTAGCTGGTGTGGTGGGTGAGTTTAGTTGGTGTGGTGGATGAGTGTAGCTGGTGTAGTGGGTGAGTGTGTTGGTGTGGTGGGTGAGTGTAGCTGGTGTAGTGGGTGAGTGTAGTTGGTGTTGGTGGGTGAGTGTAGCTGGTGTGGTGGGTGAGTGTAGCTGGTGTGATGGGTGAGTGTAGTTGTTGTGGTTGAGTGTAGTTGGTGTGGTGGGAGAGTTGTAGCTGGTGTGTGGTGGTGAGTGTAGTTGTTGTGGGTGAGTGTAGTTGGTGTGGTGGGAGAGTGTAGCTGGTGTGGTGGGTGAGTTTAGTTGGTGTGGTGGATGAGTGTAGTTGGCATGGTGGGTGAGTGTAACTGTTGTAGTGGGTGATTGTAAATGGTGTGGTGGGTGAGTGTAGATGGTGTGGTGGGTGAGTGTAGATGGTGTGGTGGGTGAGTGTAGATGGTGTGGTGGGTATTAACTTACCAGAGCCACACACAGTTAATATAAGCACCAGGATGGTACTGCTTCAAGCGGTGACTGTTGTACTGACAGACTTTCGTCAGCAGGTTCAACCATTCCTTCTCTTCCACACAGTTCATTGCCTGCAGAGATACATTTTATTAATATTACTAATATGTAATAAGTGTGACATATTTTGGGTGCCTTCAGTATCAGGTCATACCATGATTCCTGTGTCTACCTGGAAGCACAGTAGTTAGTGCCAATCTGGGGTAATTAGAACAGGTGATGGGGAGTGTGGAGTCCTTTATAGCCCCAAGGTGTTACAAACAAGAAAGGTGTCATCTCACAGAAGAAACTATGGGGGAAATGTACGTGTGATCTATACAAGCTCAAAGATGCAGCTAACAAGAGGATTTTGGAGAGAGGTCTTGCTGGGTGCAGAGCTGGAGGCTGTCAGAGGACTTTGGGCAGAGCTGTGGCCATGCAAGGAGATAGCTGAGGCCAGTGAGAGGGTATTGGGAGTTGTAGGTCGATGCTGACACATTCCTAGATGCCTAGGAGTGTGCTCTTCTTAGGAATATTCTGTAAATGTATATTCCATCTCATCAGTTAATTGTATTCCCCAGTCTCAATATTCTCGTATCATCTTCAGTTATCTTAACATCAATTACTTTCTCTTTGATTAACCCTTTGACTGTCGCGCGACGGTCGTATACGTCATAGCAGATACCGTGTTACACATATCTATACGCATAAATTCTAGCGGCTTCAAATCAAGCAGGAGAAAGCTGTTAGGCCCACATGTGAGAGAATGGGTCTCCATGGTCAGTGTGCACCATATAAAAAAAATCGGGGAGCCAGTGGT
>NC_069463.1:7889433-7914433 GCF_026875155.1 Cherax quadricarinatus | reverse complement strand
CAGGTCACTTGTTCTATCTAGGCTGGAATATTGCTGCACACTAACAGCACCTTTCAAGGCAGGTGAAATTGCCGACCTAGAAAATGTACAGAGAACTTTCACGGCGCACATAACGGAGATAAAACACCTCAATTACTGGGAGCGCTTGAGGTTCCTAAACCTGTATTCCCTGGAACGCAGGAGGGAGAGATACATGATTATATACACCTGGAAAATCCTAGAGGGACTAGTACCGAACTTGCACACGAAAATCACTCACTACGAAAGCAAAAGACTTGGCAGACGATGCACCATCCCCCCAATGAAAAGCAGGGGTGTCACTAGCACGTTAAGAGACCATACAATAAGTGTCAGGGGCCCGAGACTGTTCAACTGCCTCCCAGCACACATAAGGGGGATTACCAACAGACCCCTGGCAGTCTTCAAGCTGGCACTGGACAAGCACCTAAAGTCAGTTCCTGATCAGCCGGGCTGTGGCTCGTACATTGGTTTGCGTGCAGCCAGCAGCAACAGCCTGGTTGATCAGGCTCTGATCCACCAGGAGGCATGGTCACAGACCGGGCCGCGGGGGCGTTGACCCCCGGAACTCTCTCCAAGTAAACTCCAGGTAAACATAAAAAAAACTTCCACAAAAAATGCACACACTGTTTTTATGTGTGAGAGTGTAAAACACCACTGTGTATGACACCATGTTTTATGTGTGAGAGTGTAAAACACCACTGTGTATGACACCATGTTTTATGTGTGAGTGTAAAACACCACTGTGTATGACACCATGTTTTATGTGTGAGTGTAAAACACCACTGTGTATGACACCATGTTTTATGTGTGAGTGTAAAACACCACTGTGTATGACACCATGTTTTATGTGTGAGAGTGTAAAACACCACTGTGTATGACACCATGTTTTATGTGTGAGAGTGTAAAACACCACTGTGTATGACACCATGTTTTATGTGTGTAAAACACACTGTGTATGACACCATGTTTTATGTGTGAGTGTAAAACACCACTGTGTATGACACCATGTTTTATGTGTGAGTGTAAAACACCACTGTGTATGACACCATGTTTTATGTGTGGAGTGTAAAACACCACTGTGTATGACACCATGTTTTATGTGTGAGTGTAAAACACCACTGTGTATGACACCATGTTTTATGTGTGAGAGTGTAAAACACCACTGTGTATGACACCATGTTTTATGTGTGAGAGTGTAAAACACCACTGTGTATGACACCATGTTTTATGTGTGTGTAAAACACCACTGTGTATGACACCATGTTTTATGTGTGAGAGTGTAAAACACCACTGTGTATGACACCATGTTTTATGTGTGAGTGTAAAACACCACTGTGTATGACACCATGTTTTATGTGTGAGTGTAAAACACCACTGTGTATGACACCATGTTTTATGTGTGAGTGTAAAACACCACTGTGTATGACACCATGTTTTATGTGTGTGTAAAACACCACTGTGTATGACACCATGTTTTATGTGTGAGAGTGTAAAACACCACTGTGTATGACACCATGTTTTATGTGAGAATGTAAAACACCACTGTGTATGACACCACTGTTTTATGTGTGGGGTGTAAAACACCACTGTGTATGACACCATGTTTTATGTGTGAGTGTAAAACACCACTGTGTATGACACCATGTTTTATGTGTGTAAAACACCACTGTGTATGACACCATGTTTTATGTGTGAGGAGTGTAAAACACCACTGTGTATGACACCATGTTTTATGTGAGGAGTGTAAAACACCACTGTGTATGACACCATGTTTTATGTGTGAGTGTAAAACACCACTGTGTATGACACCATGTTTTATGTGTGAGTGTAAAACACCACTGTGTATGACACCATGTTTTATGTGTGAGTGTAAAACACCACTGTGTATGACACCATGTTTTATGTGTGAGAGTGTAAAACACCACTGTGTATGACACCATGTTTTATGTGTGAGAGTGTAAAACACCACTGTGTATGACACCATGTTTTATGTGTGTAAAACACCACTGTGTATGACACCATGTTTTATGTGTGAGAGTGTAAAACACCACTGTGTATGACACCATGTTTTATGTGTGAGTGTAAAACACCACTGTGTATGACACCATGTTTTATGTGTGAGAGTGTAAAACACCACTGTGTATGACACCATGTTTTATGTGTGAGAGTGTAAAACACCACTGTGTATGACACCATGTTTTATGTGTGTGTAAAACACCATTGTGTATGACACCATGTTTTATGTGTGAGAGTGTAAAACACCACTGTGTATGACACCATGTTTTATGTGTGAGAGTGTAAAACACCACTGTGTATGACACCATGTTTTATGTGTGAGTGTAAAACACCACTGTGTATGACACATTGTTTTATGTGTGAGTGTAAAACACCACTGTGTATGACACCATGTTTTATGTGTGAGAGTGTAAAACACCACTGTGTATGACACCATGTTTTATGTGAGTGTAAAACACCACTGTATATGACACCATGTTTTATGTGTGTGTAAAACACCACTGTGTATGACACCATGTTTTATGTGAGTGTAAAACACCACTGTGTATGACACCATGTTTTATGTGTGAGAGTGTAAAACACCACTGTATATGACACCATGTTTTATGTGAGTGTAAAACACCACTGTGTATGACACCATGTTTTATGTGTGAGTGTAAAACACCACTGTGTATGACACCATGTTTTATGTGTGAGTGTAAAACACCACTGTGTATGACACCATGTTTTATGTGGAGTGTAAAACACCACTGTGTATGACACCATGTTTTATGTGTGAGAGTGTAAAACACCACTGTGTATGACACCATGTTTTATGTGTGGAGTGTAAAACACCACTGTGTATGACACCATGTTTTATGTGTGAGAGTGTAAAACACCACTGTGTATGACACCATGTTTTATGTGTGGAGTGTAAAACACCACTGTGTATGACACCATGTTTTATGTGTGAGAGTGTAAAACACCACTGTGTATGACACCATGTTTTATGTGTGAGAGTGTAAAACACCACTGTGTATGACACATTGTTTTATGTGTGAGTGTAAAACACCAGTGTATGACACCATGTTTTATGTGTGAGTGTAAAACACCACTGTGTATGACACCATGTTTTATGTGTGAGTGTAACACACGTCTTGACACCATGTTGTGTGTGAAAACACCACTGTGTATGACACCATGTTTTATGTGTGAGTGTAAAACACCACTGTGTATGACACCATGTTTTATGTGTGAGAATGTAAAACACCACTGTGTATGACACTGTTTTATGTGTGAGGAGTGTAAAACACCACTGTGTATGACACCATGTTTTATGTGTGAGTGTAAAACACCACTGTGTATGACACCATGTTTTATGTGTGAGTGTAAAACACCACTGTGTATGACACATGTTTTATGTGTGAGGAGTGTAAAACACCACTGTGTATGACACCATGTTTTATGTGTGTGTAAAACACCACTGTGTATGACACCATGTTTTATGTGTGTGTAAAACACCACTGTGTATGACACCATGTTTTATGAGTGAGAATGTAAAACACCACTGTGTATGACACTGTTTTATGTGTGAGGAGTGTAAAACACCACTGTGTATGACACCATGTTTTATGTGTGAGGAGTGTAAAACACCACTGTGTATGACACCATGTTTTATGTGTGTGTAAAACACCACTGTGTATGACACCTGTTTTATGTGTGAGGGTGTAAAACACCACTGTGTATGACACCATGTTTTATGTGTGAAGTGTAAAACACCACTGTGTATGACACCATGTTTTATGTGTGAGTGTAAAACACCACTGTGTATGACACCATGTTTTATGTGTGTGAGTGTAAAACACCACTGTGTATGACACTGTTTTATGTGTGAGGAGTGTAAAACACCACTGTGTATGACACCATGTTTTATGTGTGAGTGTAAAACACCACTGTGTATGACACCATGTTTTATGTGTGGAGTGTAAAACACCACTGTGTATGACACTGTTTTATGTGTGAGGAGTGTAAAACACCACTGTGTATGACACCATGTTTTATGTGTGAGAGTGTAAAACACCACTGTGTATGACACCATGTTTTATGTGTGGAGTGTAAAACACCACTGTGTATGACACCATGTTTTATGTGTGAGTGTAAAACACCACTGTGTATGACACCATGTTTTATGTGTGAGAGTGTAAAACACCACTGTGTATGACACCATGTTTTATGTGTGAGAGTGTAAAACACCATTGTGTATGACACCATGTTTTATGTGTGAGTGTAAAACACCACTGTGTATGACACCATGTTTTATGTGTGAGTGTAAAACACCACTGTGTATGACACCATGTTTTATGTGTGAGTGTAAAACACCACTGTGTATGACACCATGTTTTATGTGTGAGTGTAAAACACCACTGTGTATGACACCATGTTTTATGTGTAAGAGTGTAAAACACCACTGTGTATGACACCATGTTTTATGTGTGAGTGTAAAACACCATTGTGTATGACACCATGTTTTATGTGTGAGTGTAAAACACCATGTGTATGACACCATGTTTTATGTGTGAGTGTAAAACACCATTGTGTATGACACCATGTTTTATGTGTGAGTGTAAAACACCACTGTGTATGACACCATGTTTTATGTGTGAGTGTAAAACACCACTGTGTATGACACCATGTTTTATGTGTGAGTGTAAAACACCATGTGTATGACACCATGTTTTATGTGTGAGTGTAAAACACCATGTGTATGACACCATGTTTTATGTGTGAGTGTAAAACACCACTGTGTATGACACCATGTTTTATGTGTGAGTGTAAAACACCACTGTGTATGACACCATGTTTTATGTGTGAGTGTAAAACACACTGTGTATGACACCATGTTTTATGCGTGAGAGTGTAAAACACCACTGTGTATGACACCATGTTTTATGTGAGTGTAAAACACCACTGTGTATGACACCATGTTTTATGCATGAGAGTGTAAAACACCACTGTGTATGACACCATGTTTTATGTGAGTGTAAAACACCACTGTGTATGACACCATGTTTTTATGCGTGGAGTGTAAAACACCACTGTGTATGACACCATGTTTAGGGGTCCCAAGTGCAAGAACTTCGAATATGTTCATGACACATGGTATTTATGTTGAAAATAGTAATAACATTTTTGTTTTTTTGAAACATGTTTTATGTTTGTGGTGTAGTGTATACAACCGACTGTGTATGACATCGTGTTTTATGGGGTGTAAATGTACCCGTTAGACCCTTTGTTATTATGCTTGTTGAGAGTGTATTAAATTCACCACTGTGGGCTACGGCCACTGTTTTTGTGTAAAATAGTAAAAAAACACAAACCTTCAATACAAGTTTCTAAAGTGTGAGTGAGATCGCCACTGTGCCATACCACCATTTTTTTATGTTATATTGGTGTAAGTACACCATGTGTAGAAAGATTTTTGGGGGGACTAAAACACACAGAAAATATCTACCATTTTTCATAAGTGTAAAAACATCATTTTTTGTTTTATGACATCATTTTCACACAGGGGACAAGCTGAGGAATTTCTAGGCAATGCAGTGCTGTATATTGGAAAGAATTATGTGAAGAAATTAAAGTAATGTGAACCCTGAGTTTTTAGTATTGGTTATTGTGAACAAGTTGTTGTAAACAATTATTGAGGAATATGTAAAGTGTGTGCTTAATTGGTGGAAATAGAGGGAAGGAGTATATATGTATTGAGGGGGTGGGTATAAAGAGGTTAGATATGTCATTGTGTTGTATACGAGTGTATATATGTACATAGCACCTTACTTTGCTTATTGTGTTGTATACAACGAGTGTATATATGTACATTGCACCTTACTCTGGTCTCACAGGCCACATAAATTATGTTTAAAAAATTTAAAATAGTGAAAAAAACAACAAACCTTCAAATACAAGTAAACTAAAGTTTACCGGTGAGCGGCAGTCGCCGCTGTTGCCATACGCGGCTCATTTTCTGCAAACTTCATGCCTCTATATCTGGGTAAGTACTGATGGGAAAAAAATTTTGGGGGGACTAAAACAATCAGAAAAATAATCTTAACATTTTCATAAGAAAAAATAATTTTTTTTTTTTTTTTTTAATATTTTGCGACACCAGGAGACCAGGAGGCTGGTGGGAGTGCAGATGTCAGGTCTGAAGGCAATGCATGCTGTGAATATTATGAAGAGAATTCAGTGTGAAGAAATTAAAAGTCAATGTGACCATGAGTATAATTCTGAGGACAGAGTAGATGCTGAAGAAGTTTGGTCATGTAGAGGAAGTAGAGAGGAAGAATGATAAAGTGTGTGTATAAATCCTGGATGGAAAGTAGGAGGGGAAGGAGTCATCCCAGGAATGGTTGAAGGGAGAGGGGTAAGAGAGTTTTAGGGGCTTGAGCATCCAGCAGGCTTGTGTCAGACTAGTAGATACAAGTGACTGGAAACAAGTGATTTTTTAATGGATGTGTTGTTGGAGTGTAAGCGAGGTAACTTGTATGAAGGGATTCAGGGTCACCAGTTAGTCAGACTTGAGTCCTGGAGGTAGGAAGTACAGTGCCTGCTCTCTGAAGGATGAGTGAGGATGTTACAGTTCTGGAGGTGGGTAGTACAGAGCCAGTACTCTGAAGGAAGACTGAGGATGTTACAGTTCAGAGTGTCATCTGAAGTGCTTATCAACACACTTCTGCCAAGACAGAGCTACAGTGACTGTGAATGTCTTTCTTTGTTTTCTAGTTTCCCAACCTTGGTGGGAGACAACTGCTGAGCTTAACACAAAAATATGTAACAATATTAGTAGGTAGTAGGTTGGTAGACAGCAACCACCCAGGGAGGTACTACCGTCCTGCCAAGTGAGTGTAAAACGAAAGCCTGTAATTGTTTTACATGATGGTAGGATTGCTGGTGTCTTTTGTCTGTCTCATAAATATGCAAGATTACAGGTACGTCTTGCTACTTCTACTTACACTTAGGTCACACTACACATACATGTACACGTTTATTTATACACACTCATCTGAGTTTTCTTTGATTTTATCTTAATATTTCTTGGTCTTATTACTTTTCCTTTTATATCCATGGGGAAGTGGAATAAGAATCTTTCCTCCGTAAGCCATGCGTGTTGTAAAAGTCAACTAAAATGCCGGGAACAATGGGCTAGTAACCCCTTTTCCTGTAAAGATTACTAAAAAGAATAATAAGAAGAAAATTGTCAAAGTGGGAAGTCTGAATGTGCGTGGATGTTGTGCAAATGATAAGAAAGAGATGATTGTGGATGTTATGAATGAGATGAAACTGGATTTCCTGGCTTTAAGTGAAACAAAGCTGAAGGGGGTGGGAGAGTTTCAATGGAGAGGAATAAATGGGATTAGGTCAGGGGTTTCAAATAGAGTTAGAGCTAAAGAAGGAGTGGCAATAATGTTGAAGGATAAGCTATGGCAGGAAAAGAGGGACTACAAATGTATAAATTCAAGGATTATGTGGAGTAAAATAAAGATTGGATGTGAAAAGTGGGTTATAGTAATCGTATATGCACCTGGAGAAGAGAGAAGTGTAGAGGAGAGAGAGAGATTTTGGGAAATATTGAGTGAATGCGTGGGGAGTTTTGAACCAAGTGTGAGAGTAATGGTGGTTTGGGATTTCAGTGCTAAAGTGGGTAAAAATGTTATGGAGGGAGTAGTAGGTAAATTTGGGGTGCCAGGGATAAATGTAAATGGGGAGCCTTTAATTGAGCTATGTGTAGAAAGAAATTTGGTAATGAGTAATACATATTTTATGAAAAAGAGGATAAATATACAAGGTATGATGTAGCACGTAATGAAAGTAGTTTGTTAGATTATGTATTGGTGGATAAAAGGTTGATGGGTAGGCTCCAGGATGTACATGTTTATAGACGAGCAACTGATATATCGGATCATTATTTAGTTGTAGCTACAGTTAGAGTAAGAGGTAGATGGGAAAAGAGGAAGGTGGCAACAACAAGTAAGAGGGAGGTGAAAGTGTATAAACTAAGGGAGGAGGAAGTTCGGGCAAGATATAAGCGACTATTGGCAGAAAGGTGGGCTAGTGCAAAGATGAGTAGTGGGGGGGGGGGGGGTTGAAGAGGGTTGGAATAGTTTTAAAAATGCAGTATTAGAATGTGGGGCAGAAGTTTGTGGTTGTAGGAGGGTGGGTGCAGGAGGAAAGAGGAGTGATTGGTGGAATGATGAAGTAAAGGGTGTGATAAAAGAAAAAAAGGTAGCTTACGAGAGGTTTTTACAAAGCAGAAGAGTTATAAGAAGAGCAGAGTATATGGAGAGTAAAAGAAAGGTGAAGAGAGTGGTGAGAGAGTGCAAAAGGAGAGCAGATAAAAGAGTGGGAGAGGCACTGTCAAGAAATTTTAATGAAAATAAGAAAAAATTTTGGAGTGAGTTAAACAAGTTAAGAAAGCCTAGGGAAAGTATGGATTTAAAGTATGGATTTGTCAGTTAAAAACAGAGTAGGGGAGTTAGTAGATGGGGAGAGGGAGGTATTAGGTAGATGGCGTGAATATTTTGAGGAACTTTTAAATGTTGAGGAAGAAAGGGAGGCGGTAATTTCATGCACTGGCCAGGGAGGTATACCATCTTTTAGGAGTGAAGAAGAGCAGAATGTAAGTGTGGTGGAGGTACGTGAGGCATTACGTAGAATGAAAGGGGGTTTAAAGCAGCTGGAACTGATGGGATCATGACAGAAATGTTAAAAGCAGGGGGGGATATAGTGTTGGAGTGGTTGGTACTTTTGTTTTAATAAATGTATGAAAGAGGGGAAGGTACCTAGGGATTGGCGGAGAGCATGTATAGTCCCTTTATATAAAGGGAAAGGGGACAAAAGAGACTGTAAAAATTATAGAGGAATAAGTTTACTGAGTATACCAGGAAAAATATACGGTAGGGTTATAATTGAAAGAATTAGAGGTAAGACAGAATGTAGAATTGCGGATGAGCAAGGAGGTTTCAGAGTGGGTAGGGGATGTGTAGATCAAGTGTTTACATTGAAGCATATATGTGAACAGTATTTAGATAAAGGTAGGGAAGTTTTTATTGCATTTATGGATTTAGAAAAGGCATATGACAGAGTGGATAGAGGAGCAATGTGGCAGATGTTGCAAGTACAGCAGGGCCCCACTTATACGGCAGGTTAGGTTCCAGGCTACCGCCGTAAAGCGGAAACCACCGTAAAGTGGAACACCCTTTTTTTCCACTTATAAATGCATACAAACACTAGATAACAAGTTTACACTAACATATATTAAGTTAGCAATAGAACCAGGCATCAAAAAACAATAAAAAAGTACAATACACACATAGTGCACTCATTACTTACCTTAAAATATTTATAGTCTTAATCTAGGGTGAGACAAGTAGTATTTATTGTAAGAAATCAAGTGTGGTATGTATGGTAGTCAGCCAGGCTACCTTACCAGGCCACCCCACCCACACATACTATTCTATGATATTTAGGCATCCCAGAGCGATAAAATGTATATGCAGTTCACTCATTACTTACCTTAAAATATAGGGTGAGATGAGTAGTATTTATTGTAAAAAATCAAGTGTGGTATGTATGGTAGTCAGCCAGGCTACCATACCAGGCCACCCCACCCACACATACTATTCTATGATATTTAAGCATCCCAGAGCAATAAAATGTATATACAGTTCACTCATTACTTACCTTAAAATATTTGTAGTCTTAATGTAGGGTCAGGAGTAAGTAAATGAGATAAAACGAATAAATGAGAGAGAGAAAGAATGAGTGCATGAGAGAGGACAGGCGCAGATTATGTAAACAAACCAGGCGAAGGTAAGTTTTGTAAACAAAGTGTACACGTCTGGTTTGTGTACAAGTTACATTGTGTACAGGTTGTCTCTACATTGATACGGTAGAATAAATAAAGAAGAACACTCCCTTCTCATGTAACATCATTTTGAGAAGAAATGACACTCTGAGTGAAGGCAATGGAAATAAGTCACTGACTTTTTTGGGTTATCCTAGGTTCTCTACACACATGTTATGTATGATACTCTATGTAACTGTATTTGTGTATACCTGAATAAACTTACATACATACAAAAGGAATAATTTTCTACAGTTACCCACAGTAACACATTTTCTCTTATGTTAGATTAGAGAAAATGTTATTCTTGCTGTCACTTGTACAAGTTATCTGGCTACCACATCTCATATTTATGTTTATTTATTCTATTGTGGGGTGTATTTATCATCTTTTTATGTTATGTATCGTGTTTATTATATAATTTTGAAAAAAAATATCATGGATGGATTAATGAAAAATGTGTATATTAACAGTAATATACGACATTTAATGAGACTCGGTGAGTATTGTTATTATTATTATTATCATTTCTAATATGGCGTCACTTGTGCAAGTCGTCTGCTACCACATCTCACATTTATGTTTATTTATTCTACTGTGGGGTGTATTTATCTTATTTATATGTTATGCATCGTGTTTATTATATAATTTTGAAAAAAATATCATAGATGGGTTAATGAAAATGTGTATATTAACGTAATATACGACATTTAAATGAGACTCGATGATTATTATTATCATTACTAATATGACGTCTGGAGACATAAGACACTCTTACTGATTTTAATGTGTACCTGCATGCCAGCACAGTATGTAAGCTTATTTAGGTACAGGTATACATAAGTATAATTATCAGAGTATATATAAAATATGAAATAACTTTTAAAAACATTTGAAATTTTGGAGTTTCCAGACAAAATGGAGAGACTTAGTGCTTACTGAGCTCACGGAGAATGTAAACAAACAGGGTGGGGCGCGGTGACCGTATTAGAAAGTCAGGTGGGGGGAGCCGTATAGCGAGTTTTGGTCATAATTTGAAATGACCGTATTAGCGGAACGCCGTAAAGTGAAACGCCGTAAAGCGGGGCCCTGCTGTATATGGAATAGGTGGTAAGTTACTAAATGCTATAAAGAGCTTTTATGAGGATAGTGAGGCTCAGGTTAGGGTGTGTAGAAGAGAGGGAGAATACTTCCCGGTAAAAGTAGGTCTTAGACAGGGATGTGTAATGTCACCATGGTTGTTTAATATATTTATAGATGGGGTTGTAAAAGAAGTAAATGCTAGGGTGTTCGGGAGAGGGGTGGGATTAAATTATGGGGAATCAAATTCAAAATGGGAATTGACAGTTACTTTTTGCTGATGATACTGTGCTTATGGGAGATTCTAAAGAAAAATTGCAAAGGTAGTGGATGAGTTTGAGAATGTGTGTAAAGGTAGAAAGTTGAAAGTGAACATAGAAAAGAGTAAGGTGATGAGGGTATCAAATGATTTAGATAAAAAAAATTGGATATCAAATTGGGGAGGAGGAGTATGGAAGAAGTGAATGTTTTCAGATACTTGGGAGTTGACGTGTCGGCGGATTGGATTTTATGAAGGATGAGGTTAATCATAGAATTGATGAGGGAAAAAAGGTGAGTGGTGCGTTGAGGTATATGTGAGTCAAAAAACGTTATCTATGGAGGCAAAGAAGGGAATGTATGAAAGTATAGTAATACCAACACTCTTATATGGATGTGAAGCTTGGGTGGTAAATGCAGCAGCGAGGAGACGGTTGGAGGCAGTGGAGATGTCCTGTCTAAGGGCAATGTGTGGTGTAAATATTATGCAGAAATTCGGAGTGTGGAAATTAGGAGAAGGTGTGGAGTTAATAAAAGCATTAGTCAGAGGGCAGAAGAGGGTTGTTGAGGTGGTTTGGTCATTTAGAGAGAATGGATCAAAGTAGAATGACATAGAAAGCATATAAATCTATAGGGGAAGGAAAAGAGGGTAGGGGTCGTCCTCGAAAGGGTTGGAAAGAGGGGGCAAAGGAGGTTTTGTGGGCGAGGGGCTTGGACTTCCAGCAAGCGTGCATGAGCGTGTTAGATAGGAGTGAATGGAGACGAATGATACTTGGGACCTGACAATCTGTTGGAGTGTGAGCAGGGTAATATTTATTGAAGAGATTCAGGGAAAAACCCGGTTATTTTCATATAGTCGGACTTGAGTCCTGGAAATGGGAAGTACAATGCCTGCACTTTAAAGGAGGGGTTTGGGATATTGGCAGTTTGGAGGGATATGTTGTGTATCTTTATATGTTTTATGCTTCTAGACTGTTGTATTCTGAGCACCTCTACAAAACAGTGATAATGTGTGGAGTGTGGTGAAAGTGTTGAATGATGATGAAAGTATTTTCTTTTGGGGATTTTCTTTCTTTTCTGGTCACCCTGCCTCGGTGGGAGACGACCGACTTGTTGAAAAAAAAAAAATATATAATATGACTTTAAAGATATGAACACTATGAACAAAACTTACTGACTCACGAATCATAATGACACTATTGAAAACAAACAGGGTACGGGTGGGGACTGAACTCGCAGTAAGTGAATCTGGAGTTTTACCACTCAGTTGCCGCGAGTTCAATCCCCGCCCGTACCCTGGTATCCAGAGACTGGGCAGCAAAGTTCTGCTAGCTGAACAAGTTACAAAGGTAATGAATCATCTACACATCTATACATGGTTACAATTATGAACAAATTTCAAAGTGGGTACACACACGTTCTTATGATTTTGTGAGTCATGATGACAGCTTGAGGGGACTTGAGCTAGAATTTGTCATGGCCACAATGGCGGGAGATTCACCTATTAAAACTTGCATTTATGGTCACAGTGGGACCTATGCTAACTTCCCTATGATGTATAAATATACCTAGTTGAATGACTTATTGTAGCCAGCTGGCCCAGTGGCTTACGCACTGGCCTGGAGTTTTACCACTCACTTGCCGTAAGTTTGAGCCCCACCCGTACTCTGGTTCAAAACATTACTGGTTCAGTACAGTGCTGCATAAGTCACATGTTTGTTTTTTTCAATATGAAGTATTCAACATAAACATAAGACAATTCTGCAGCAACTTTGTTGAGATTGCTGCAACTCTGTGAACTTGTTGCAACACTTGACACAACTTTCTTACCTGGATGTAAAGTGTTCTACTTGGTTGAACAAGCTGGAACATATTTTTTATTTTGAACGAAGATTCCTCAACTCTCTCCACAGCAAGAATCTCATCAACTGGGATGACACAGAGCGGAACACCACCTGTAAGTTGAATGCTTGTTGTTTTATCTGTTAGGCTGAACACTTGTCATAACTGTATGTTGAACACTTGCTATATCTCTAAGTTGAACATTTGCTATTAAAACTGTTATAACAGTGAGGGATTATGATGGCAGTGACCCGGTGCTGGACCAGGACTCCTGCAGTTGTTGGTGCAGGCAGCACACAGGAACCTGGTGCTGGACTAGGACTCCTGCAGTTGTTGGTGCAGGCAGCACACAGGAACCTGGTGCTGGACCAGGACTCCTGCAGTTGTTGGTGCAGGCAGCACACAGGGACCTGGTGCTGGACCAGGACTCCTGCAGTTGGTGCAGGCAGCACACAGGGACCTGGTGCTGGACCAGGACTCCTGCAGTTGTTGGTGCAGGCAGCACATGGGGAGATGGTGCTGGACCAGGACTCCTGCAGTTGTTGGTGCAGGCAACACACAGGGACCTGGTGCTGGACCAGAACTCCTGGAGTTGTTGGTGCAGGCAGCACACAGGGCCTGGTGCTGGGCCAGGACTCCTGTAGTTGTCGGTGCAGACAACCCCCGCAGAGACCTGGTGCTAGACCAAGACTCCCTGCAGTTGTTGGTGCAGGCAGCACACAGGAACCGGGTGTTGGACCAGACTCCTGCAGTTCTTAGCATAGGCAGCACACAGGGACTTGGATCTCTACCAGGACTCCTGCAGTTGTTGGTGTAGGCAGCACACAAGGACCTGGCACTTGACCAAGACTCCTGCAGTTGCTGGTGCAGGCAGCACTTAGGGACCTCATTCTGGACCAGGACTCCTGCAGTTGTTGGTGCGGGGCAGCATGCAGGGAACAAAAACAACTGATCACACTGACTAAAGCAACATATCAACATGAAACAAAGTAATGCAGGCAGGATACACTCCAGGCAGGATGCAGTCCAGGATGGATAAAGTCCAGGCAGGATACAGTCCAGGCAGAATACAATCTGGACAGGCAGGATACAGTCCAGGCATGCGGGATACAGTCCAGGCAGGCACAATACAGTCAAGGCAGACAGACAGGATAAAGTCAAGGAATGCAGACTGCCATTCTGCCTGCCTGCCATGCAGGCAGGCAGGCAGAGAGGCAGGCAGGTAGGAAGTCAAGCAAATAGGCAATCAGGTAGGTAGGCAGACAGGCAGTCAGGCAGGTAGGCAAACAGGCAGATAGGCAGACGGTCAAGTAGACAGACAAATACAACCTCCCTCACAACCACCTACAGAAGGCCCTCAACCCCGGCAACCCCAATGCAAGCAAACAGTCTAACCCACAAACCACACATGCCGTACCCCCTTCCCCTATGTCTTAGACATGATATAAGATTAGAAACATCGAACGCAGAATCCGTTTGGCTACAGTTTCTCGAGGGATGAGACAAATTAATTTTGGGTGTGATTTATAGGCCCCCAAACCTTGATAGGGAGTGCAGTAAGCTGTTCTGGGACGAAATTCATAAGGTATCTAGATATGAAAATGTTATGATAATGGGCGATTTTTAACTTTAGACAAATTGATTGGAATAATATGACAGGAAATCTTGAGTCTAGTGACTTTCTTAATATGGTTCAGGATTGCTTTTTAGAACAGGTTGTGACAGAACCAACTAGAGGAAACAATCTGCTTGACTTGGTTCTTATCAACAAAGATTCACTAATTAATAATCTTGAGGTTAATGATGAGCTTGGGGAAAGTGACCACAAATCACTTAATTTCAATATATCATGGAATTACCCAGATAGCTGCAATCAAATCTCTGTCCCAGATTTTCGCTTGGCCGACTTCATGGGACTGAAAAATTACCTGGGTGGGCTAAATTGGGATGTCCTGACTATGGGTCAGGTAGGTGAGCTTGGTTGCCAATATGACGTTTTTTTAGAGCATAGTTCTAGCTGCCCAGAATAACTTTTGTTCCGAGTAGGGAAATTAGATCAAACAAAAAATGATCCCAAATGGATGAACAATAGATTAAAACATCTCATTGGTCAAAAGAGAGGCATATATAGGCATATCAAAAGAGGGGATGGGCAGTTAAGAAATCAATATATTCAATTAGAGAGAGAAATATTGAAAGGAATAAGAAAAGCAAACAGAGATTATGAGGCTAAGGTCCCAAGGGATTCAAAGACTAACCCAAAAGGGTTCTTTCAGGTATACAGAAGTAAGACTAGGGACAAGATTGGCCCACTTAAGAGTAACTCTGCTCAAATCACTGACATTGATAAGGATATGTGTGAAATTCTCAATACCTACTTCCTCTCAGTTTTCACCCAGGAAAATACTAGCAATATTCCTGAAATAATAGATTATGTAGAACAGGATGATAAACTATGCACGATTGTGGTAACTAGTGACATGGACCTCAGACAAATAGAGAAACTAAAACCTAACAAATCCCCAGGTCCTGATGAACTGTTTGCAAGGGTGTTAAAGGAATGTAAAGAGGAACTTAGCATACCTTTGGCTAATCTTTTTAACATATCGCTACAAACTGGCATAGTGCCTGATAAGTGGAAAATGGTAAATGTAATACCTATTTATAAGGCAGGTGACAGGTCCTTGGCTTCGAACTATAGACCAATAAGCCTTACCTCCACAGTGGGAAAATTTATGGAATCAATAATTGCCGAAGCAATTTGTAGCCATCTTGATAGGCACAGATTGATTAACGAATCTCAACACGGTTTTACAAAGGGGCGTTCCTGTCTTACGAATTTACTAACTTTTTTCACTAAGGTGTTTGAGGAGGTAGATCATGATAATGAATATGATATTGTGTATATGGACTTCAGTAAGGCTTTCGATAGAGTTCCACATCAGAGGCTATTGAGGAAACTTAGGCACACGGAATAGGAGGAGAAATTTTTTCCTGGGTAGAGGCATGGCTAACAAATAGGCAGCAGAGAGTTTGCATAAATGGGGAGAAATCAGAATGGGGGCACGTCACAAGCGGTGTTCCTCACGGATCAGTGTTGGGCCCGTTGTTGTTCACAATTTACATAAACGACATAGATGAGGGAATAAATAGCGACATAAGCAAATTTGCTGATGACACCAAAATAGGCCGTCCAATTCATTCTAATGAGGACAATAGAGCACTCCAGGATGATTTGAATAGACTGATGCAATGGCCGGAGAAGTGGCAGATGCAGTTTAATATTGACAAATGCAAAGTTCTAAATGTTGGACAGGTAAATAACCATGCCACATATAAACTAAATAATGTAGATCTTAATACTACTGATTGCAAAAAGGATTTAGGAGTTCTGGTTAGTAGTAATCTAAAACCAAGACAACAGTGCATTAGTGTTCGCAATAAAGCTAACAGAATCCTTGGCTTCATATCTAGAAGTATAAATAATAGAAGTTCTCAGGTTGTTCTTCAACTCTTATCCTTGGTTGGGCCTCATTTAGACTATGCTGCTCAGTTCTGGTCACTGTATTACAGAATGATATAAAATGCTCTGGAAAACATACAGAGGAGGATGACAAAGATGATTCCATGTATCAGAAATCTTCCCTATGAGGATAGACTGAGGGCCCTGAATCTGCACTCTCTCGAAAGGCGTAGAATTAGGGGGGATATGATCGAGGTGTATAAATGGAAAACAGGAATAAATGAAGGGGATGTAAATAGCGTGCTGAAAATTTCCAGCCAAGACAGGACTCGAGCAATGGTTTCAAGTTGGAAAAATTCAGATTCAGGAAGGATATAGGAAAGCACTGGTTTGGTAATGAGTTGTGGATGAGCGGAACAAACTCCCGAGTACAGTTATTCAGGCTAAAACGTTGTGTAGTTTTAAAAATAGGTTAGATAAAATACACGAGTGGGTGTGGGTGGGTGTGAGTTGGGACCTGACTAGCTTGTGCTGCTGGGTCTGGTGCTGTGCCCCTTCCTTGAGTGGAGGTGACCAGACTGGGTGGGTCATTGGGCTAATCCAGGGGGAACATGGCCCTGCTCCGCATGGGTCAGTAGGCCTGTTGCAGTGTCCTTCTTTCTTATGTTCTTAACACAAAACTCCATCTTCACAGCAACCCCCCACAGTTCCTCGTCAGGTTGCCCACTTCCCCAACCCCTACGTACCCCCCCCCCCAACTAAAGTTTTAGAAAAAACACTGAAGATTTGGTATACACAGATGGAATAATAAATAAATGTGAAGGGTGGCATGAAAGAATCAAGGAGATGTCCCCAGACATCATAGCACTCACAGAAATGAAACTCACCTGCATGATAACAGACACAATCTTTTCACCCAGATATCAGACCCTGAGGAAAGATAGAGGGAGCAGAGGGGAACTAGGAGTTGCACTTCTCATTAAAAACCGGTGGGGATACGAGGAAACAGATGGAATGAGCGAAAGGGACTACATAGTAGGAACAATTCAGTCTGGGGGCATTAAGGTGTTAATTGAAGTAAGGTACAACCCACCACTGAACTGCAGGAGGCCAAAAGAAGAATACAAAGAGAGCAACAGAGTAGTGGACACACTAGTTGAGGTAGCCAGAAGAGCTCACATGGGAAGAACAAAGTTATTAGTTATTGGTGATTTCAATCACAAGGAGAGTGACTGGGAAAACCTGGAGCCACATGGAGGTCCCAAAACATGGATAGCCAAGATGATGGATTATTTTTTTTTTATTAACACACTGGCCGATTCCCACCAAGGCAGGGTGGCCCGAAAAAGAAAAACTTTCACCATCATTCACTCCATCACTGTCTTGCAAAAAAGGGTGCTTTACACTACCTCCTCCTAACTTCCAAACTACGAATTCTGTGCATTATATTCACACCACACATTGCCCTCAGACATGACATCTCCACTGCCTCCAGCCTTCTCCTCGCTGCAACATTCATCACCCATGCTTCACACCCATATAAGAGCGTAGGTAAAACTATACTCTCATACATTCCCCTCTTTGCTTCAAAGGACAAAGTTCTTTGCTCCACAGATTCCTAAGTGCAACCGCTCACCCTTTTCCCCCTCATCAATTCTATTGATTCACCCATCTATTCATAGACCAATCCGCTGACACTCCACTCCCAATATCTGAATACATTCACCTCCTCCATACTCTCTCCCTCCAATCTGATATCCAATCTTTCATCACCTAATCTTTTTATCCTCATAACCTTGCTCTTACCTGTATTCACTTTAATTTTCTTCTTTTACATACCCTACCAAATTTATCCACCAACCTCTGCAACTCTCTTCAGAATCACCCAAGAGCACATGTCATCAGCAAAGAGCAACTGTGACAACTCCCACTTTATGTGTGATTCTTTATCTTTTAACTCCACACCTCTTGCCAAGACCCTCGCATTTACTTCTCTTACAACCCCATCTATAAATATATTGAACAACCACGGTGACATCCCACATCCTTGTCTAAGGCCTACTTTTATTGGGAAATAATCTCCCTCTTTCTACATACTCTAACTTGAGACCTCACTATCCTCGTAAAAACTCTTCACTGCTTTCAGTAACCTACCTCCTATACCATACATCTGCAACATCTGCCACACTTGCCCCCTATCACCCTGTCATACTGAAAACCTCATGTATCAATATATGTTAGGGACACTACCAGATTGAGAGGTGAGGATGAACCAGCAAGACTGGACCTAGTATTCACTTTGAGTAGCTCAGACATTGAGGACATCATAAACAAAAGGTCCCTCAGAGCTAGTGATCATGAGGTTCTGAGCTTTGAATACACAGTTGAGTTACAAGTGGAGAGGGTAGCAGGAATAGGATGGGAGAAGCCAAACTACAAAAGGGGAACTACATAGGCATAAGGAACTTCCTGGAAAAGGTTCAGTGGGAAAGAAAACTGTTAGGAAAATCAGCAAATGAAATGATGGACTATGTGACAACAAAATGCATGGAAGCAGAGGAGAGATTTCCTCCCAACGGCAACAAAAATAATGGGAAGACCAGAACAAGCCCTTGATTCACCAAAAGTGTAGGGCAGCAAGAAACTAAGTGTTACTAGAGAAAGGAAAAAGTAGAGAAGGCAAAGGACCCAGGAAAATAGAGAGATTAGTAAGAGAGCCAGAAATGAATATGCACAAATAAGGAGGGAGGCCCAGCAACAATATGAAAATGATATAGCATCGAAGCTCAAGTCTGACCCGAAGCTGTTGTGTAGCACATCAGGAGGAAAACAACAGTCAAGGATTAGGTAATTAAGATGAGGAAGGAAGGTGGGGAGGTCACAAGAAACGACCAAGAAGTATGTGAGGAGCTCAACATGAGATTTAAAGAGGTATTCACAGTGGACACAGGAAGGACTCCAGGAAGTCAGAACAAGGGGATTCACCAACAAAAGATACACCAACGTGTGCTGGATGAAATACACATACCTCGAAGGCGGTAGGACCGGACAGACGCTGTGTGTGCCACTAACAAAAAACTTCAACACATCTACTGAAACTGGGCGACTACCTGAGGTATGGAAGATGGCAAATGTAGTCCCAATTTTTAAGAAAGGAAACAGACATGAGGCATTAAACTACAGACCAGTGTCACTGATGCATATGTTATGCAAAGTCATGGAGAAGATTATCAGGAAAGTGGTGAAGCACTTAGAAAGGAACAAGCTTATAAACGACAACCAGCACGGTTTCAGGGAAGGGAAATCCTGTGTCACAAACCTACTCGAGTTTTATGACAAGGTAACAGAAGTAAGACACGAGAGAGAGGGGCAGGTAGATTGCAAGAAGGCCTTCGACATGGTTCCTCACAAGAGGTTAGTACAAAAAATAGAGGCTCAGGCATACATAACAGGAAAGGCACTCAATGGATGAGAGAATATCTGAAAGGGAGGAAATATCAAGTCATGGTACGTGACGAGGTGTCAGAGTGGGTGCTTGTGACGAGTGGGGTTCCACAGGGGTCAGTCCTAGGACCAGTGCTGTTTTTGGTATATGTGAAAAGACATAATGGAAGGGATAGACTCAAAAGTGTCCCTGTTTGCAGATAATGTGAGTTAATGAGAAGAATCAAATCTGATGGGGATCAGGCAGGGATTCAAAGAGACCTGGACAGGCTGCAAGCCTAGTCCAGCAACTGACTCCTTGAATTTAACCCCACCATATGCAAATTCATTAAGATTGGGGAAGGGCACAGAAGACCATAGGGCAGTATAGGGTAGGTGGCCACAGACTGCAAACCTCACTCAAGAAAAAGGATCTTGGGGTGGGTATAATACCGAGCACATCTGAGGTGCACATCAATCAGATAACTGTTGCAGCATATGGGAGCCTGGCAAACCTAAGAATAGCATTCTGATACCTCGACAAGGAATCATTCAAGACTCTGTACATTGTGAATGTCAGGCCCTTATTGGAGTATGCAGCACCAGTTTGAAACCCACACCTGGTCAAGTATATCAAGAAATTAGAGAAAAGTGAAAAGGTTTGGAACAAGACAAGCCCCAGAGCTAAGGAGATGTCCTCAAGGAAAGGTCAAGGGAAATCGGCTTGAAAAAGGAGGGAGCAGGGTTAGGGGGAGACATGAAAATAACAAGGGGTGAGCCCCAGAGACCCAAAGGGTGTTAAATATTTTTTTCGTCAGAGTTGCCAGGAAGGGGAATAGTTGGACAGTGATGTGGGGAGGCGGAATATACATAGTTTAAAGATGAAGTTTTGATAAAGTTCATGGAGCGGGAAAAGATTTTAAAGCAACAGTGTGCAAATTGACCCTGCAAAAACGATAGGTGAGTACTAAGTCTCTCCCCCTCACAGTCCGTGTCTAAATTGTGTTAAAAAAACAAACCTCCTGACCATAATTGTATTTATGGTTAATGTTATTTGTGTGTTTGCTTGTGGAAAAATATCGACCTTGTCTTGAGAAGACAGGTTGTGGGTATTAGTGAAGAAGCGAGTTTTTAAAAAATTTTGATTCCAAATTTTTTTTTCCTTGCCTCGCTTGATCATTTTCTGAAAAAAAAAGAAAAAACTTTAAAAAAACATTCCAAAATAAGGGTTTTTTTTTTTTACCCCAAAAACACACACATGCACCAACATGTTAAGGCCTACCAGGTAGGGGGGGGAGAAACCAGCAAGATTGGACCTTGGTTCACCCTGGGCAGCTCGACATTAGGAATCAAGTATGGGCCCCCTAGGGCTAGGGGACCAGGGGGTTCGTCTTTGATACTAGTAGAGCTGAAGGGGAGGAAATAACAGGAGTGAATGGGAAAAGCCTGATATAAAAGGGGGGGGGACTACATAGGGTTAAAGAACTTCCTGGTAGGTCCGTGGGACAGAAAAACTGGCAGGAAACCCAGTAAAAGAAATGAGGGAATATTTAGCAAAAAAAAGCAAGGAGGCAGTGGAAAGGTTCTTTCCCCAAGGGCAAAAGTAACAAGGGGGAAAGCCCAAACAAGCCCCGGTTCCCCCGACGGTGTAAGGAGGCAAAAAAAAAGTGCAAAAGAAAAAGGGGAAAAAAGACAAAGGAAAGAAACACCCGAAAATGGGGGAATCAGTCGCGGCCAGGAATGATACGCACGGGTAAGGGGGAGGCCCACACATATGAAAATGCATGCATCAAGAATCAAGACAGACCAAAAACTGTTTTTAAAGCCCATCAGGGGGAAGACAACGCCCAAAGACCAGGTGATAGTTAAGGACAGAAGGTGGAAACACAAGAAATAAACAGGGGGTTTGGGGAAGCTGAACAGGAGATTTAAAATTTTTCGTAGGACGGGAAGGGCTGTGGGAAGACAGAACAGAAGGGAACTAAAGAGGGAATATACCACAAGTGTTGGATGCTACGAACAACTGAGGAGGAGGTGAAGAGCTTTTAAAGTGCCCTTTGAACCTCAAAGGGGGATGGACCGGAAAACATCTCCCCATGGGCCTTAGGAAGGAGCGAGTGGTGGTGCCCTAACCACAATTTCAACAAATCCCCTTAAAAACTGGGCAATACCAGAAATGGAAGAAGTAATGTCCCCCCCATTTTTAAGAAAAAAAACAGAAACGAGGCACTAAAATACGACCTGTGTCTCGAAAAATTTTTTGTGCAAAGTCAGGAGAAGTTTCAGGAGGAAGTGGTAAAACCCCCGGAAAGGAACAGATTAAAATGAAAAACCAGCGGGGTTTTCATGGAAGGGCCCAAATCTTGTTCACAAACCTCCTGGATTTTTATGACAAGGTAACAGAAGTGCATAGAGAGGGGGTTGGGTAGTTTGCGTTTTCCTAGATGCGGGAAAGGGCCTTTGACACAGTTCCCCACAAGAGATTAGTGCAGAAGCTGGAGGATCAGGCAAGTAAAAGGAAAGGGGCACTTCAATGGATAAGGAATACCTGCCCGGGGGGCGCAACGAGTCATGGTACGTGAAGAGGTATCACGTGGGGGGCCTGTTACAGCGGGGTCCCCCAGGGGTCAGTTTAGGACCATGCTATTTTTATATATGGAACGCATGATGGAAGGAAAAGACTCTGAAATGTCCCTGTTCGCAATGACTAAGTTGAGAGAAGAATTAAATCGGACGAGGATGAGGCAGGACTGCAAAGAGACCTGGGAGGCGGACATTGGTCCAGAAAAGGGGTTTTTTCTCGAATTCAATCCAGCAAATGCAAATCATAAAGTTTGGGGGAGGGGCAAAAGGAAGACCGCAGACAGAGTATAGGGCTAGGTGGCAAAGCTACAGACCTATCAGGGAGAAAGACCGGGGGTACCAAAACCCCAAGCACATCACCGGGGGCACACATCAACCAAATAACCGCTGCAGCTACGGGCGCCGGAAAACCCCTGAGAATACTTCCGATCCCCTTAATAGGAATCGTTCAAGCCATGTAACTGTGTAGTTACCCCCATACGGAGTATGCAGCACCAGTTGGAACCCACACCGGGTAAAGCACGTCAAGAAGTTAGAAAAATAAAAAAGGTTTGCAACAAGGCATCCCAGAGCTCAAGGGAATGTCGTACGAGGAAAGGTTAAGGGAAACGGGGGGACGACACACTGGAGGACAAAAGGGGGTCGGGGAGAATGTAAGACTTTAAAAGAATGCGGGGAATAACAAGGGGAAGAGATAGGATTTCCCAGAGGGGGGAACAGGGACAAGGGGTCACAACTGGAAGCTGAAGACTCAGCGAGTCCAGGACTTTAGGAAGTATTCTTCAGTCATAGAGTTGTCAGAAAGGGGAATAGTAGCAAGTGAAGTAGTGGAGGCAGGAAAACCATAATAGTTTTAAGAAGAGGTATGACAAAGTCAGGAAGCGAGGAGAGGGGACCCAGAGCGACAGTGAAGGGCGGGCCAGGGCTGAGCCCTCGCCCCCCCTGCAACCACAATTAGGTGAGTAAAAATTGGTGAGTCACACCCACAAAACCCCCACACAAGGAGACATCCCCCCAACATCACAGCCTCACAGAAAAAAAAAAATCCCCGGGGTTGATAAAAAAGCAATTTTTCCACCGGATATCAGACCCTGGGGAAAAAACAAGGGAGCAGAGAGGGAGGAGCTGCACTGGTAAAAAAAATTGGTGGGGATTGGGGGAAAATGGAAGGATGAATGGAATGGGCAAAAGAGACAACAGTAGGAAAAATTCGTCTGGGGGCCCTAAGGTGGAAAATTGCATGATGTACAACCCCCCAAAAACTGCGGACCAAGGAATATGAAGAGAGAAAACAGAGCAATGATGGATACACACTGAGGTGGCCAGAAGAGCTAATGGGAAGAACAAGTTACTGTTATGGGTGATTTCAATACAAGTGACTGATTTGGGAAAACCTGGAGACCAGGAGCTCCAAAACATGGGAGCCAAAATGATGGGTGTGGAACTGGAAAAAAATTAATGCATCAACATTTTAGGGGGGCACTACCCCGAGAGAAAAGTGAGAATTAAAACCCCAAGACTGGACCTTTATTCACCTCGAGTAGTTCTGATATCGGGGCAAACAGTAAGAAAGGGCCCCCGGGCACTGATTTCAGGGTTTTGACTTTAAAAAACATCAAGTTACAATGGGGGGGTAGAGGAGTAGGATGGGAAAGCCAAACTAAAAAGGGGATGAGGAGCTTTCTGCAAGAGGTTCAGTGGGAAAAGAGTTGGAGGAAAAAACATAAACAAATATGGGGTATTGACAAGAAAATGAAGAAGGGGAAAGGGGGAAAATTGTTCAAAGGGGAAAAGAAAAAACCCGAACGAGCCTTTGGTTCCCCAAAGGGTAGGGGCAAAAAAATAGTGTGTAGAGATTGGAAAAAGACGAAAACAAAAAACCAAAGGGAAAAAAAAGAGATTTTCGAAAGCAAAAAAGAGTAGCCCGAAAGGAGGGAGGCCCAGGGATACGAAAATGACAGGCTTTGAAAGTCAAGTCTGACCCGAAAAACCTGGCATAGCCCCTCTAGAGGAAAACAACAGTCAAGGAGCAGGGAATCAGGGTTTAGGTGGGGAGTATGCGATTTAAAACCTTTGACGTTTCGGTGTATATATATAAAATATACATCTTTCCGCCAATGTGTTTTACGTAGTAATACACATAAATTCTAGAGGCTTTAAAACAAGCGGGAGAAAGGGTAGGCCTACATGAAAAATGAGTCAACTTGATGGGTTGCGCGATAAAAAAAAATTGGGGGGTTTTATGGTGCATTGTGGGAACGCCTTTGTAGTCCTTGTTCCGATGCCCTTTCGGTAAGAAGTACCTTACTCCCGCTGAATTGGGGGTCTTCTGTTCCCATGGAACAGAAGACCATGAATAGGGGGGTGTAGGCGAGGGGGATAGTCAGGTAGGCGGGATTCCCCCGTGGAAGTAGGTCCTTCCCTTGGGGGAAAGG
>NC_069463.1:7858636-7888933 GCF_026875155.1 Cherax quadricarinatus | reverse complement strand
GAGTTTTTGAGAATGTGTTAAAGGTAGAAAGTTGAAAGTGAACATAGAAAGAGTAAGGTGATGAGGGTATCAAATGATTTAGATAAAAAAAAATTGGATATCAAATTGGGGAGGAGGAGTATGGAAGAAGTGAATGTTTTCAGATACTTGGGAGTTGACGTGTCGGCGGATGGATTTATGAAGGATGAGGTTAATCATAGAATTGATGAGGGAAAAAAAAGGTGAGTGGTGCGTTGAGGTATATGTGGAGTCAAAAAACGTTATCTATGGAGGCAAAGAAGGGAATGTATGAAAGTATAGTAGTACCAACACTCTTATATGGATGTGAAGCTTGGGTGGTAAATGCAGCAGCGAGGAGACGGTTGGAGGCAGTGGAGATGTCCTGTCTAAGGGCAATGTGTGGTGTAAATATTATGCAGAAAATTCGGAGTGTGGAAATTAGGAGAAGGTGTGGAGTTAATAAAAGCATTAGTCAGAGGGCAGAAGAGGGGTTGTTGAGGTGGTTTGGTCATTTAGAGAGAATGGATCAAAGTAGAATGACATAGAAAGCATATAAATCTATAGGGAAGGAAAGAGGGGTAGGGGTCGTCCTCGAAAGGGTTGGAAAGAGGGGCAAAGGAGGTTTTGTGGGCGAGGGGCTTGGACTTCCAGCAAGCGTGCATGAGCGTGTTAGATAGGAGTGAATGGAGACGAATGATACTTGGGACCTGACAATCTGTTGGAGTGTGAGCAGGGTAATATTTAGTGAAGAGATTCAGGGGAAACCGGTTATTTTCATATAGTCGGACTTGAGTCCTGGAAATGGGAAGTACAATGCCTGCACTTTAAAGGAGGGGTTTGGGATATTGGCAGTTTGGAGGGATATGTTGTGTATCTTTATACGTATATGCTTCTAAACTGTTGTATTCTGAGCACCTCTGCAAAAACAGTGATAATGTGTGAGTGTGGTGAAAGTGTTGAATGATGATGAAAGTATTTTCTTTTTGGGGATTTTCTTTCTTTTCTGGGTCACCCTGCCTCGGTGGGAGACGACCGACTTGTGAAAAAAAAAAAAATTATTAATACTGACTTTAAAGATATGAACACTATGAACAAAACATTACTGACTCACGAAATCATAATGACACTACTGAAAACAAACAGGGTACGGGTGGGGACTGAACTCGCAGTAAGTGAATCTGGAGTTTTACCACTCAGTTGCCGCGAGTTCAATCCCCGCCCGTAACCTGGTATCCAGAGACTGGGCAGCAAAGTTCTGCTAGCTGAACAAGTTACAAAGGTAATGAATCATCTACACATCTATACATGGTTACAATTATGAACAAATTTCAAAGTGGGTACACACACGTTCTTATGATTTTGTGAGTCATGATGACAGCTTGAGGGGACTTGAGCTAGAATTTGTCATAGCCACATTGGCGGGAGATTCACCTATTAAAACTTGCATTTATGGTCACAGTGGGACCTATGCTAACTTCCCTATGATGTATAAATATACCTAGTTGAATGACTTATTGTAGCCAGCTGGCCCAGTGACTTACGCACTGGCCTGGAGTTTTACCACTCACTTGCCGTAAGTTTGAGCCCCACCCGTACTCTGGTTCAAAACATTATTGGTTCAGTACAGTGCTGCATAAGTCACATGTTTGTTTTTTTCAATATGAAGTATTCAACATAAACATAAGACAATTCTGCAGCAACTTTGTTGAGATTGCTGCAACTCTGTGAACTTGTTGCAACACTTGACACAACTTTCTTACCTGGATGTAAAGTGTTCTACTTGGTTGAACAAGCTGGAACATATTTTTTATTTTGAACGAAGATTCCTCAACTCTCTCCACAGCAAGAATCTCATCAACTGGGATGACACAGAGCGGAACACCACCTGTAAGTTGAATGCTTGTTGTTTTATCTGTTAGGCTGAACACTTGTCATAACTGTATGTTGAACACTTGTCATAACTGTATGTTGAACACTTGTCATAACTGTATGTTGAACACTTGTCATAACTGTATGTTGAACACTTGTCATAACTGTATGTTGAACACTTGTCATAACTGTATGTTGAACACTTGTCATAACTGTATGTTGAACACTTGTCATAACTGTATGTTGAACACTTGTCATAACTGTATGTTGAACACTTGTCATAACTGTATGTTGAACACTTGTCATAACTGTATGTTGAACACTTGTCATAACTGTATGTTGAACACTTGTCATAACTGTATGTTGAACACTTGTCATAAACTGTATGTTGAACACTTGTCATAACTGTATGTTGAACACTTGTCATAACTGTATGTTGAACACTTGTCATAACTGTATGTTGAACACTTGTCATAACTGTATGTTGAACACTTGTCATAACTGTATGTTGAACACTTGTCATAACTGTATGTTGAACACTTGTCATAACTGTATGTTGAACACTTGTCATAACTGTATGTTGAACACTTGTCATAACTGTATGTTGAACACTTGTCATAACTGTATGTTGAACACTTGTCATAACTGCATGTTGAACACTTGCTATATCTCTAAGTTGAACATTTGCTATTAAAACTGTTATAACAGTGAGGGATTATGATGGCAGTGACCCGGTGCTGGACCAGGACTCCTGCAGTTGTTGGTGCAGGCAGCACACAGGAACCTGGTGCTGGACCAGGACTCCTGCAGTTGTTGGTGCAGGCAGCACACAGGAACCTGGTGCTGGACCAGGACTCCTGCAGTTGTTGGTGCAGGCAGCACACAGGAACCTGGTGCTGGACCAGGACTCCTGCAGTTGTTGGTGCAGGCAGCACACAGGAACCTGGTGCTGGACCAGGACTCCTGCAGTTGTTGGTGCAGGCAGCACACAGGAACCTGGTGCAGGCAGCACACAGGAACCTGGTGCTGGACCAGGACTCCTGCAGTTGTTGGTGCAGGCAGCACACAGGAACCTGGTGCTGGACCAGGACTCCTGCAGTTGTTGGTGCAGGCAGCACACAGGAACCTGGTGCTGGACCAGGACTCCTGCAGTTGTTGGTGCAGGCAGCACACAGGAACCTGGTGCTGGACCAGGACTCCTGCAGTTGTTGGTGCAGGCAGCACACAGGAACCTGGTGCTGGACCAGGACTCCTGCAGTTGTTGGTGCAGGCAGCACACAGGAACCTGGTGCAGGCAGCACACAGGAACCTGGTGCTGGACCAGGACTCCTGCAGTTGTTGGTGCAGGCAGCACACAGGAACCTGGTGCTGGACCAGGACTCCTGCAGTTGTTGGTGCAGGCAGCACACAGGAACCTGGTGCTGGACCAGGACTCCTGCAGTTGTTGGTGCAGGCAGCACACAGGAACCTGGTGCTGGACCAGGACTCCTGCAGTTGTTGGTGCAGGCAGCACACAGGAACCTGGTGCAGGACCAGGACTCCTGCAGTTGTTGGTGCAGCAGCACACAGGAACCTGGTGCTGGACCAGGACTCCTGCAGTTGTTGGTGCAGGCAGCACACAGGAACCTGGTGCAGGCAAGCACACAGGAACCTGGTGCTGGACCAGGACTCCTGCAGTTGTTGGTGCAGGCAGCACACAGGAACCTGGTGCTGGACCAGGACTCCTGCAGTTGTTGGTGCAGGCAGCACACAGGAAACCTGGTGCTGGACCAGGACTCCTGCAGTTGTTGGTGCAGGCAGCACACAGGAACCTGGTGCTGGACCAGGACTCCTGCAGTTGTTGGTGCAGGCAGCACACAGGAACCTGGTGCAGGCAGCACACAGGAACCTGGTGCAGGCAGCACACAGGAACCTGGTGCAGGCAGCACACAGGAACCTGGTGCAGGCAGCACACAGGAACCTGGTGCAGGCAGCACACAGGAACCTGGTGCAGGCAGCACACAGGAACCTGGTGCTGGACCAGGACTCCTGCAGTTGTTGGTGCAGGCAGCACACAGGAACCTGGTGCAGGCAGCACACAGGAACCTGGTGCAGGCAACACACAGGAACCTGGTGCAGGCAGCACACAGGAACCTGGTGCAGGCAGCACACAGGAACCTGGTGCAGGCAGCACACAGGAACCTGGTGCAGGCAGCACACAGGAACCTGGTGCAGGCAGCACACAGGAACCTGGTGCAGGCAGCACACAGGAACCTGGTGCAGGCAGCACACAGGAACCTGGTGCTGGACCAGGACTCCTGCAGTTGTTGGTGCAGGCAGCACACAGGAACCTGGTGCAGGCAGCACACAGGAACCTGGTGCAGGCAGCGCACAGGAACCTGGTGCAGGCAGCACACAGGAACCTGGTGCAGGCAGCACACAGGAAACCTGGTGCTGGACCAGGACTCCTGCAGTTGTTGGTGCAGGCAGCACACAGGAACCTGGTGCAGGCAGCACACAGGAACCTGGTGCTGGACTAGGACTCCTGCAGTTGTTGGTGCAGGTAGCACACAGGAACCTGGTGCTGGACCAGGACTCCTGCAGTTGGTGCAGGCAGCACACAGGGACCTGGTGCTGGACCAGGACTCCTGCAGTTGGTGCAGGCAGCACATGGGGAGATGGTGCTGGACCAGGACTCCTGCAGTTGTTGGTGCAGGCAACACACAGGGACCTGGTGCTGGACCAGAACTCCTGGAGTTGTTGGTGCAGGCAGCACACAGGGACCTGGTGCTGGGCCAGGACTCCTGTAGTTGTCAGTGCAGGCAACATGCAGAGACCTGGTGCTAGACCAAGACTCTTGCAGTTGTTGGTGCAGGCAGCACACAGGAACCTGGTGTTGGACCAGGACTCCTGCAGTTCTTAGCATAGGCAGCACACAGGGACTTGGATCTCTACCAGGACTCCTGCAGTTGTTGGTGTAGGCAGCACACAAGGACCTGGCACTTGACCAAGACTCCTGCAGTTGCTGGTGCAGGCAGCACTTAGGGACCTCATTCTGGACCAGGACTCCTGCGGTTGTTGGTGCAGGCAGCATGCAGGGAACAACACAACTGATCACACTGACTCAAGCAACATATCAACATGAAACAAAGTAACGCAGGCAGGATACACTCCAGGCAGGATGCAGTCCAGGATGGATATAGTCCAGGCAGAATACAATCTGGACAGGCAGGATATAGTCCAGGCATGTGGGATACAGTCCAGGCAGGCACAATACAGTCAAGGCAGACAGACAGGATAAAGTCAAGGAATGCAGACTGCCTTTCTGCCTGCCTGCCATGCAGGCAGGCAGGCAGAGAGGCAGGCAGGTAGGAAGTCAAGCAAATAGGCAGTCAGGTAGGTAGGCAGACAGGCAGTCAGGCAGGTAGGCAAACAGGCAGATAGGCAGACAGTCAAGTAGACAGACAAATACAACCTCCCTCACAACCACCTACAGAAGGCCCTCAACCCCAGCAACCCCAATGCAAGCAAACAGTCTAACAAACAAACCACACATGCCGTACCCCTTTCCCCTATGTCTTAGACATGATATAAGATTAGAAACATCGAACGCAGAATCCGTTTGGCTACAGTTTCTCGAGGGACGAGACAAATTAATTTTGGGTGTGATTTATAGGCCCCCAAACCTTGATAGGGAGTGCAGTAAGCTGTTCTGGGACGAAATTCATAAGGTATCTAGATATGAAAATGTTATGATAATGGGTGATTTTTAACTTTAGACAAATTGATTGGAATAATATGACAGGAAATCTTGAGTTTAGTGACTTTCTTAATATGGTTCAGGATTGCTTTTTAGAACAGGTTGTGACAGAACCAACTAGAGGAAACAATCTGCTTGACTTGGTTCTTACCAACAAAGATTCACTAATTAATAATCTTGAGGTTAATGATGAGCTTGGGGAAAGTGACCACAAATCACTTAATTTCAATATATCATGGAATTACCCAGATAGCTGCAATCAAATCTCTGCCCCAGATTTTCGCTTGGCCGACTTCATGGGACTGAAAAATTACCTGGGTGGGCTAAATTGGGATGTCCTGACTATGGGTCAGGTAGGTGAGCTTGGTTGCTAATATGATGTTTTTCAGAGCATAGTTCTAGCTGCCCAGATAACTTTTGTTCCGAGTAGGGAAATTAGATCAAACAAAAATGATCCCAAATGGATGAACAATAGATTAAAACATCTCATTGGTCAAAAGAGAGGCATATATAGGCGTATCAAAAGAGGGGATGGGCAGTTAAGAAATCAATATATTCAATTAGAGAGAGAAATATTGAAAGGAATAAGAAAAGCAAAAAGAGATTATGAGGCTAAGGTCCCAAGGGATTCAAAGACTAACCCAAAAGGGTTCTTTCAGGTATACAGAAGTAAGATTAGGGACACGATTGGCCCACTTAAGAGTAACTCTGCTCAGATCACTGACATTGATAAGGATATGTGTGAAATTCTCAATACCTACTTCCTCTCAGTTTTCACCCAGGAAAATACTAGCAATATTCCTGAAATAATAGATTATGTAGAACAGGATGATAAACTATGCACGATTGTGGTAACTAGTGACATGGACCTCAGACAAATAGAGAAACTAAAACCTAACAAATCCCCAGGTCCTGATGAACTGTTTGCAAGGGTGTTAAAGGAATGTAAAGAGGAACTTAGCATACCTTTGGCTAATCTTTTAAACATATCACTACAAACTGGCATAGTGCCTGATAAGTGGAAAATGGTAAATGTAATACCTATTTATAAGGCAGGTGACAGGTCCTCGGCTTCGAACTATAGACCAATAAGCCTTACCTCCATAGTGGGAAAATTTATGGAATCAATAATTGCCGAAGCAATTCGTAGCCATCTTGATAGGCACAGATTGATTAACGAATCTCAACACGGTTTTACAAAGGGGCGTTCCTGTCTTACGAATTTACTAACTTTTTTCACTAAGGTGTTTGAGGAGGTAGATCATGGTAATGAATATGATATTGTGTATATGGACTTCAGTAAGGCTTTCGATAGAGTTCCACATCAGAGGCTATTGAGGAAACTTAGGCACACGGAATAGGAGGAGAAATTTTTTCCTGGGTAGAGGCATGGCTAACAAATAGGCAGCAGAGAGTTTGCATAAATGGGGAGAAATCAGAATGGGGGCACGTCACAAGCGGTGTTCCTCAGGGGTCAGTGTTGGGCCCGTTGTTGTTCACAATTTACATAAACAACATAGATGAGGGATACACAAATAACCCGCACATAAAAGACAGAAGCTTACGACGACGTTTCGGTCCGACTTGGACCATTGACAAAGTCACACGACATAGCGACATAAGCAAATTTGCTGATGACACCAAAATAGGCCGTCCAATTCATTCTAATGAGGACAATAGAGCACTCCAGGATGATTTGAATAGACTGATGCAATGGTCGGAGAAGTGGCAGATGCAGTTTAATATTGACAAATGCAAAGTTCTAAATGTTGGACAGGTAAATAACCATGCCACATATAAACTAAATAATGTAGATCTTAATACTACTGATTGCAAAAAGGATTTAGGAGTTCTGGTTAGTAGTAATCTAAAACCAAGACAACAGTGCATTAGTGTTCGCAATAAAGCTAACAGAATCCTTGGCTTCATATCTAGAAGTATAAATAATAGAAGTTCTCAGGTTGTTCTTCAACTCTTATCCTTGGTTAGGCCTCATTTAGACTATGCTGCTCAGTTCTGGTCACCGTATTACAGAATGGATATAAATGCTCTGGAAAACATACAGAGGAGGATGACAAAGATGATTCCATGTATCAGAAATCTTCCCTATGAGGATAGACTGAGGGCCCTGAATCTGCACTCTCTCGAAAGGCGTAGAATTAGGGGGGACATGATCGAGGTGTATAAATGGAAAACAGGAATAAATGAAGGGGATGTAAATAGCGTGCTGAAAATTTCCAGCCAAGACAGGACTCGAGCAATGGTTTCAAGTTGGAAAAATTCAGATTCAGGAAGGATATAGGAAAGCACTGGTTTGGTAATAGAGTTGTGGATGAGCGGAACAAACTCCCGAGTACAGTTATTCAGGCTAAAACGTTGTGTAGTTTTAAAAATAGGTTAGATAAATACACGAGTGGGTGTGGGTGGGTGTGAGTTGGACCTGACTAGCTTGTGCTGCTGGGTCTGGTGCCGTGCCCCTTCCTTGAGTGGAGGTGACCAGACTGGGTGGGTCATTGGGCTAATCCAGGGGGAACATGGCCCTGCTCCGCATGGGTCAGTAGGCCTGTTGCAGTGTTCCTTCTTTCTTATGTTCTTAACACAAACTCCATCTTCACAGTAACCCCCCACAGTTCCTCGTCAGGTTGCCCGCTTCCCCAACCCCTACGTACCCCCCCCCCCCAACTAAAGTTTTAGAAAAGACACTGAAGATTTGGTATACACAGATGGAATAATAAATAAATGTGAAGGGTGGCATGAAAGAATCAAGGAGATGTCCCCAGACATCATAGCACTCACAGAAATGAAACTCACCTGCATGATAACAGACACAATCTTTTCACCCAGATATCAGACCCTGAGGAAAGATAGAGGGAGCAGAGGGGAACTAGGAGTTGCACTTCTCATTAAAAACCAGTGGGGATACGAGGAAACAGATGGAATGAGCGAAAGGGACTACATAGGAACAATTCAGTCTGGGGGCATTAAGGTGTTAATTGAAGTAAGGTACAACCCACCACTGAACTGCAGGAGGCCAAAAGAAGAATACGAAGAGAGCAACAGAGTAGTGGACACACTAGTTGAGGTAGCCAGAAGAGCTCACATGGGAAGAACAAAGTTATTAGTTATTGGTGATTTCAATCACAAGGAGAGTGACTGGGAAAACCTGGAGCCACATGGAGGTCCCAAAACATGGATAGTCAAGATGATGGATTATTATTTTTTTTATTAACACACTGGCCGATTCCCACCAAGGCAGGGTGGCCCGAAAAAGAAAAACTTTCACCATCATTCACTCCATCACTGTCTTGCAAAAAAGGGTGCTTTACACTACAGTGCAGACACTGTACTTCCCATCTCCAGGACTCAAGTCCAGCCTGCCGGTTTCCCTGAATCCCTTCATAAATGTTACTTGGCTCACACTCCAACAGCACGTCAAGTATTAAAAACCATTTGTCTCCATTCACTCCTATCAAACACGCTCACGCATGCCTGCTGGAAGTCCAAGCCCCCTCGCACACAAAACCTCCTTTACCCCCTCCCTCCAACCTTTCCTAGGCCGACCCCTACCCCGCCTTCCTTCCACTACAGACTGATACACTCTTGAAGTCATTCTGTTTTGCTCCATTCTCTCTACATGTCCAAACCACCTCAACAACCCTTCCTCAGCCCTCTGGACAACAGTTTTGGTAATCTCGCACCTCCTCCTAACTTCCAAACTACGAATTCTGTGCATTATATTCACACCACACATTGCCCTCAGACATGACATCTCCACTGCCTCCAGCCTTCTCCTCGCTGCAACATTCATCACCCATGCTTCACACCCATATAAGAGCGTTGGTAAAACTATACTCTCATACATTCCCCTCTTTGCTTCAAAGGACAAAGTTCTTTGTCTCCACAGACTCCTAAGTGCACCGCTCACCCTTTTCCCCTCATCAATTCTATGATTCACCTCATCTTTCATAGACCCATCCGCTGACACGTCCACTCCCAAATATCTGAATACATTCACCTCCTCCATATTCTCTCCCTCCAATCTGATATCCAATCTTTCATCACCTAATCTTTTTATCCTCATAACCTTGCTCTTTCCTGTATTCACTTTTAATTTTCTTCTTTTACATACCCTATCAAATTTATCCACCAATCTCTGCAACTTCTCTTCAGAATCACCCAAGAGCACAGTGTCATCAGCAAAGAGCAACTGTGACAACTCCCACTTTATGTGTGATTCTTTATCTTTTAACTCCACACCTCTTGCCAAGACCCTCGCATTTACTTCTCTTACAACCCCATCTATAAATATATTGAACAACCACGGTGACATCACACATCCTTGTCTAAGGCCTACTTTTATTGGGAAATAATTTCCCTCTTTCCTACATACTCTAACTTGAGCCTCACTATCCTCGTAAAAACTCTTCACTGCTTTCAGTAACCTACCTCCTATACCATACATCTGCAACATCTGCCACCTTGCCCCCCTATCCACCCTGTCATACTGAAAACCTCATGTATCAATATGTTAGGGACACTACCAGAGTGAGAGGTGAGGATGAACCAGCAAGACTGGACCTAGTATTCACTTTGAGTAGCTCAGACATTGAGGACATCATATACAAAAGGTCCCTCAGAGCTAGTGATCATGAGGTTCTGAGCTTTGAATACACAGTTGAGTTACAAGTGGAGAGGGTAGCAGGAATAGGATGGGAGAAGCCAAACTACAAAAGGGGGAACTACATAGGCATAAGGAACTTCCTGGAAAAGGTTCAGTGGGAAAGAAAACTGTTAGGAAAATCAGCAAATGAAATGATGGACTATGTGACAACAAAATGCATGGAAGCAGAGGAGAGATTTCCTCCCAACGGCAACAAAAATAATGGGAAGACCAGAACAAGCCCTTGGTTCACCCAAAAGTGTAGGGCAGCAAGAAACTAAGTGTACTAGAGAAAGGAAAAAGTAGAGAAGGCAAAGGACCCAGGAAAATAGAGAGATTAGTCAGAGAGCCAGAAATGAATATGCACAAATAAGGAGGGAGGCCCAGCAACAATATGAAAATGATATAGCATCGAAGCTCAAGTCTGACCCGAAGCTGTTGTGTAGCACATCAGGAGGAAAACAACAGTCAAGGACTAGGTAATTAAGATGAGGAAGGAAGGTGGGGAGGTCACAAGAAATGACCAAGAAGTATGTGAGGAGCTCAACATGAGATTTAAAGAGGTATTCACAGTGGACACAGGAAGGACTCCAGGAAGTCAGAACAAGGGGATTCACCAACAAAAGATACACCAACATGTGCTGGATGAAATACACATAACCGAGGAGGAGGTGAAGAAGTTGCCATGTAAACATGATACCTCGAAGGCGGTAGGACCGGACAGACGCTGTGTGTGCCACTAACAAAAAACTTCAACACATCTACTGAAACTGGGCGACTACCTGAGGTATGGAAGATGGCAAATGTAGTCCCAATTTTTTAAGAAAGGAAACAGACATGAGGCATTAAACTACAGACCAGTGTCACTGATGCATATGTTATGCAAAGTCATGGAGAAGATTATCAGGAAAGTGGTGAAGCACTTAGAAAGGAACAAGCTTATAAACGACAACCAGCACGGTTTCAGGGAAGGGAAATCCTGTGTCACAAACCTACTCGAGTTTTATGACAAGGTAACAGAAGTAAGACACGAGAGAGAGGGGCAGGTAGATTGCAAGAAGGCCTTCGACATGGTTCCTCACAAGAGGTTAGTACAAAAAATAGAGGATCAGGCATACATAACAGGAAAGGCACTCAATGGATGAGAGAATATCTGAAAGGGAGGAAATATCGAGTCATGGTACGTGACGAGGTGTCAGAGTGGGTGCTTGTGACGAGTGGGGTTCCACAGGGGTCAGTCCTAGGACCAGTGCTGTTTTTGGTATATGTGAATGACATAATGGAAGGGATAGACTCAAAAGTGTCCCTGTTTGCAGATAATGTGAAGTTAATGAGGAGAATCAAATCTGATGGGGATCAGGCAGGGATTCAAAGAGACCTGGACAGGCTGCAAGCCTAGTCCAGCAACTGGCTCCTTGAATTTAACCCCACCAAATGCAAATTCATTAAGATCGGGGAAGGGCACAGAAGACCATAGACAGTATAGGGTAGGTGGCCACAGACTGCAAACCTCACTCAAGAAATAGGATCTTGGGGTGGGTATAATACCGAGCACATCTGAGGTGCACATCAGTCAGATAACTGTTGCAGCATATGGGAGCCTGGCAAACCTAAGAATAGCATTCTGATACCTCGACAAGGAATCATTCAAGACTCTGTACACTGTGAATGTCAGGCCCTTATTGGAGTATGCAGCACCAGTTTGAAACCCACACCTGGCCAAGCATGTCAAGAAATTAGAGAAAGTGCAAAGGTTTGGAACAAGACAAGTCCCAGAGCTAAGGAGATGTCCTACAAGGAAAGGTCAAGGGAAATCGGCTTGACAACACTGGAGGGCAGCAGGGTTAGGGGAGACATGATAATAACAAGGTGATGACCCAGATGAGTCAAAGGGATGTCAGGAAGTATTTTTTTCAGTCACAGAGTTGCCAGGAAGTGGAATAGTCTGGACAGTGATGTAGTGGAGGCAGGAACTATACACAGTTTAAAGACGAAGTTTGATAAAGTTCATGGAGCAGGGAGAAGACCTAGTAGCAATCAGTGCTGCGAATTGACCCCTGCAACCACAGATAGGTGAGTACATAAGTGCTCTCTCCCTCACAGTACTACTGTGTCTAACTTGTGCTAGAATCTAACCTCCTGACTTATATGTGATGTTATGGTTAATGTTTCTTGTGATGTTTGCTTGTGGATAATATCTGACCTTCAGTCTTAGAGTAAGACAGGTTGTGGGTAGTTAGTCTGAAGAAGCGAGTTTTAAAATTCTTGATTCCAAATTTTTTTCTTCCTTGCGCTCGCTTGATCATTATTCTGAAAAAATAAGTAAAACATTAGAAAACATTCCAAAATAATGGGTTTTTTACACACACACACACACACACAAGGAGACATCCTCAGACATCACAGCACTCACAGAAACAAAACTCACTGGGTTGATAACAGATGCAATCTTTCCACCTGGATATCAGATCCTGGGGAAAAACAGAGGGAGCAGAGAGGGAGGAGCTGCACTGGTCATAAAAAATTGGTGGGGATTGGAGGAAATGGAAGGAATGAATGGAATGGGCAAAAGAGACTACACAGTAGGAACAATTCAGTCTGGGGGCCCTAAGGTGGTAATTGCAGTAATGTACAACCCACCACAAAACTGCAGGAGGCCAAGAGAATATGAAGAGAGCAACAGAGCAATGATGGATACACTAGCTGAGGTGGCCAGAAGAGCTCACATGGGAAGAACAAAGTTACTAGTTATGGGTGATTTCAATCACAAGGAGACTGACTTGGAAAACCTGGAGACACATGGAGCTCCCAAAACATGGAGAGCCAAGATGATGGATGTGGAACTGGAAAACTTAATGCATCAACATTTTAGGGACACTACCAGAGAGAAAAGTGAGAATGAACCAGCAAGACTGGACCTTGTATTCACCTCGAGTAGTTCTGACATCGAGGACATCACTTATGACAGGACCCTGGAGCTACTGATTACATGGTTCTGAGCTTTAAATACATCAAGTTACAAGTGGAGAGGGTAGCAGGAGTAGGATGGGAGAAGCCAAACTACAAAAGGGCATGAGGACCTTTCTGCAAGAGGTTCAGTGGGAAAGAGAGTTGGTAGGAAAAATCAGTAAATGAAATGATGGGATATGTGACAAGAAAATGCAAGAAGGCAAAGGGAAGATTTGTTCAAAGGGCAACAGAAAACCAGAATGAGCCTTTGGTTCACCCAAAGGTGTAGGGAGGCAAAAACTAAGTGTGCTAGAGATTGGAAAAAGACAGAAGACAAAGAACCAAGGAAAATAAAGAGATTAGTCGAAGAGCCAGAAATGAGTATGCACAGATAAGGAGGGAGGCCCAGCGGCAATACGAAAATGACAGAGCTTCGAAAGTCAAGTCTGACCCGAAGCACTGGCATAGCCACATCTAGAGGAAAACAACAGTCAAGGAGCAGGTAATCAGGTTGAGGTGGGGAGTTCACAAGAAATGGCCAAGAAGTATGTGAGGAGCTCAAAATGCGATTTAACCCTTTGACTGTTTCGGTCGTATATATATATATATATATAATTTATATATATATATATATAATATATATATATATATATATATATATACATCTTACACGCCAATGTGTTTGACGTAGTAATACACATAAATTCTAGAGGCTTCAAATCAAGCGGGAGAAAGCTGGTAGGCCTACATGTGAGAGAATGAGTCAACTTGATGGGTGTGCGCAGTATAAAAAAAATTGGGGTTTCAGTGGTGCATCGTGGGAACGCCATTTAGTAGTCCTTGTTCACGATGCCTTGCGGTAAGAAGTACCTTACTCCTCGCTGAATTGGAGGTCTTCTGTTCCCATGGAACAGAAGACCAGTGAATAGGGACGTGTAGCAGACGAGGGCATAGTCACTGGTAGGCGAGATTCCCCAGTGGAAGTAGGTCCTTCCTTGAAGGAAGTAGGTCCTTCCTTGAAGGAAGCAGGTCCTTCCTTGAAGGAAGCAGGTCCTTCCTTGAAGGAAGCAGGTCCTTCCTTGAATGAAGCAGGTCCTTCCTTGAAGGAAACAGGTTCTTCCTTGAAGGAAGTAGGTCCTTCCTTGAAGGAAGTAGGTCCTTCCTTGAAGGAAGTAGGTCCTTCCTTGAAGGACCTACTTCCACTGGGGAATCCCGCCTACCAGTGACTATGCCCTCGTCTGCTACACGTCCTTATTCACTGACGCCTATATAAGCGCCAGTCTCCTTACCTGTGCTTCAGAATCTCTACAACCATGGTGCTGTAAACACCACCTCCAAGGCTGAGGGACTGATTACCTCATCTTTTGTACATAGTTCTTCTCTTTTCTAATTATGTCCAAGAATCTGTATTGATAAAGCCACTGGATGGCAAAACATCCAGATAGCCAGATGTTGCACAAGTGTCTTAACTTTCATCTGTCACTCTATGTTGCAAAATTTTTGGAAAAAAACAATTATTTTTTCTTATGAAATGATTGAGAATCTTTTCCCAATGGTAATAACACCAAAAGTACAAAATTTGATCGAAAACTTACAGAATTATGCTCCCGCGAAATTAGTGATCTCCGCGACCAATTCCATTGTACCAGTCAACCAAGCTCATAGCTATTTCTTTAGAACACCATTTTTTCTATCAATTGAGTACAAGAAACTGCCCATTTACCGATTTGAACAACCCAATAAAGTGGTCAGAAATTGGCAATTTGGCCAATTTTGTGCAAATTAAAAAAGATGCCAATTTCAAAATAGGGTCCAGAATAAACAATGTAGACATTCTTGGCACTAAAATAACATATCCTCTGTTCATTAGTCACGTCTCCAGGCCCCTCTTACATTACTCTTGCTTTCTATTTTGATTTTTTATTCACACAAAAAATAGAAGATTTACTGTTATGCAGACTACTGCATTATTGTAAAAATGGTATAAATAATATCAGTGCACTAGTGAAAGAATATTAGACTCCCCAGCTGACGTGTATTGGACGTGTGGTATGATTTGCTTACTCTTGAACGTTGGTAAAAATCGAACATTTCCACTATTTTGAGCTTGATTTCAAGGTAGTTTTCTTCGTGAAACTAATCAAAATCACATCTATTTCTGTAATATGTTTTCTATGCTATCAAATGAGACCAAGAAAACAAGAATACAACAATAAATTCTAAAGGAAAATACACCTCAAAGTTGGCATTTTAATCCAAAAACACAGTTTTTTTTCTCATTATGGACTGCATGCTGAAGGATTTTTTTATACAGTGCACACTGACCACACAGACCCATTCTCTCACATGTGGGCCTACCAGTTTTCTCCTGCTTGATTTGAAGCCGCTAGAATTATTGAGTAGTATATATGTATACATCTGAAACACTGGCTCATAAGACGTATATATACGGCCGAAACAGTCAAAGGGTTAAATCAGATGAGGATCAGGCAAGACTACAAAGAGAACTGGACAGGCTGCAAGCCTAGTCCAGCAACTGGCTCTTCAATTTTAACCCCACCGAATGCAAAGTAATGAAGACTGGGGAAGGGCAAAGAAGACCGCAGACAGAGTAGTATTGGCTAGGTGGACGAAGACTTCAAACCTCACCCAAGGAAAAGGATCTTGGAGTAAGTATAATACCGAACACATCTCCTGAGGTGCACATCAACCAGATAACTGCTGCAGAATATGGCTGCTTGGTAAACCTAAGAATGGTGTTCCAATACCTCAATAAGGAATCGTTCAAGACTGTACACTGTGTACGTCAGGCCCATATTGGAGTATGCAGCACCAGTTTGCAACCCATACCTGGTCAAGGATGTCAAAAAATTAGAGAAAGTGCAAAAGTTTACAACAAGACTAGTCCCAGAGCTAAGGGAAATATCCTGTGAAGAAAGGTTAAGGAAAATCGTCCTGACAACACTGGAGGACACGAGGGTTAGGGGAGACATGATAACGACATATAAAATACTGCAAGGAATTGACAAGGTGGATATAGACAGGATGTTCCAGAGATGGGACACAGAAATAAGGGGTTACAATTGGAAGTTAAAGACTCAGATGAGTCAAAGGGACATTGGGAAGTATTTCTTCAGTGAAAGAGTTGTCAGGAAGTGAAATAGTCTGGAAAGTGACAGAGGCAGCAGGAACCATACATAATTTTAAGACGAGGTATGATAAAGCTCATGGAGCAGGGAGAGAGAGGACCTAGTAGCGATCAGTGAAGAGGCAGGGCCAGGAGCTATGATTCGACCCCTGCGACCACAAATAGACGAGTACTAATAGGTGAGTGTACACACACACACACACACACACACACACACACACACACACACACACACACACAAATCACACACAAATATGCACACACACACACATACACAAAACACAAATAAAGCACATACACATAGTAGTAGTTAACACATGATAGAGTAAGTGGGTTACTATAATGGCTAAATGTGCTAAACCCACAAGAATCACAAGACAAAGGTGACATACACAATAGAACCCCCATATCCATGGATTTGGTATCTGCAGTTTCAGTTATTCATGGTTTACTGTGGGACAAAAATAACTCTTAATTATGCTTAATAATGAAATCAAAGTGCTGGCAGGTCTTCAAACCCTAAGCATTGTTGTGAAGTGCTTCCCATCAGTGAAAATGCTAATTCTAGACTTATTTTGCATAATTTATTAATTAAACTTTATCATGGGTATGTATGTAAATGAAGAATGACCTATATATAGTGTTCATTAGTACCCAGGATTTAAGGTATCCATGGCAGATCTTGGAAGATATTCTCAGCGGATACAGGAAGGGCTACTGTATTCCACTTTACAAGTGAGAACCTCCTCACAGTAATATACCGAGGAGGACATCAAATGCATGGTAAGGTACAGTAGTCTTCCCTCGTACCCACGGCAGATACCTTCTAAGATCTACCCAGGATGCCCAAAGCCCACGACAGTAGTGAACCCCATATACAGTGGACTCCCGGATTTTGTAGTCGTCGGATTTCGTAATACAGCGCATTCGGAAATAGTAACTTTTTTCGTCAAAATATTGGCTCGGTAATCGTCACTGAGCTCGGTAATAGTCATTCCTCCCGAACGCGTCTGCACAGCAACAGCAGCCTGACACTCAGTGTGCCACTGTTTATCAGCCAGTGAGCATGATCCCAAGCATTAATAAAATACATTTCATATTATTTCATTCTTTTTAGTGCTTGCAACTGCTAAATAAGCCACCATGGGCCCCAAGGAGGTTCCCAGTGCCAGTCAGCCCTTTGGTAAAGGGCTGAGAGAGAGGGAAGAATGTGCCTTCTTCAGTGATTTTGTGATATGTACGATACTAAAGCAGTAGGAGTCGATAAAGGCTATAGTGCCAGCCAGCGATGAAGTGTAGCAAGCAAGTAAGTTAAGCGATTAATCGACAGAAAAAGGACGGCACGAAACTGACTCCTCCAAAGTTGTTGGAGTTATATAGGGCAACTGACAACACCGTTGTCTCTGCTGCCGCCATCACCACTATGTAAGGCTTATCTTTCAGTGGCCCCTTATACACCCAACAACAAACAACAGAGACATATGACGTATTTTATTCATTCTAGAGTATATATCATGTTTCTATGTTATTAATATTGTTTATTATGTCATATTAGATGAATTGTGCTATATAGATAAGCCGCAGAGTTGATATTAGTGTCATATTGAAGGACTATCTTGTCCTGTCTTCCAACATAATTCCTAACATATGCCAAAAACAGACCTCTCTGGGACACTTTTTTGAGCGACAGGGGTCCAGTGATTTTCAACCTGGTCCTAGTGGCATTAACCCTTTCAGGGTCCAGAGGCCAAATTTCAAAGTGCACACCAGGGTCCAAGAATTTAAAAAAAAAACATTATTTTTTCTTATGAAATGGTAGAGAATCTGTTTCTGAAGGTAATAAAATAAAAAGTACAAAATTTGATGGAAAGCTGACGAAATTATGCTCTCGCGAATTTTGATGTGTCAGCGATATTTATGAATTGGCGATTTTGCCGACTTTGACTCCCATTTTAGGCCAATTACATTATTCCAGTCGACCAAATTATTAGCTATTTCACTAGTATTACTTCTATTCTATCAATTGAGCACAACAAATCACCAACTACAAAACAAAGTGATCAGAAATTGGTAATTTGGCCAATTTAACACAAAGTTCAAAATATTCAATTTCAAAATAGGGTCCAGAATAAACAATGTATGTATTCCTGGCACTAAACTAACATTTCCTCTGTTTATTAGTTACGTTTTGAGGCTTTAGAAATGAATTCCATTTTGATTTTTTATTCACAAAGAATTTTTATTCAAACCAAAAAATAGAAGATTTACTGTTATGCAATATTGTAATAATTGTATAAATATCATCACCACATTTGAGAATGTATATTAGACCCACCAGCTAGCGTGTATTAGACGTGTGAGGTCATTTGTTTACTCTTGAACATCGGCAAAAATTTAACATTTCTGCTACTTTGAGCTCAATTTCAAGGTACTTTTCATTGTAAAACCAGTCAAAATCATCCCAATTTATGTAATATGTCTTCCATTCTATAAAATGAGACTAAAAAAACTAGAATAAAACAATAAATACTATACGAAAATGCAGTGCAAAGTCGCTGTTTTAATCCAAAAACACGGTCAAAGTTTTTTTTTTTTCATTACGCACTGTGAGTTGCAGGATTTTTTTTATACTGCGCACACTGACCACATAGACCCATTCTTTCAAATGTAGACCTATCAGCTTTCTCTCACTAGATTTGAGGGTGCTAGAATTTAGGAGTACTAGTACGTCAAGGACCCTGGGGTGTAAGCCGTACTAGTTGTTTTTTTTTCATTACGCACTGTGAGTTGCAGGATTTTTTTTATACTGCGCACACTGACCACATAGACCCATTCTTTCAAATGTAGACCTATCAGCTTTCTCTCACTAGATTTGAGGGTGCTAGAATTTAGGAGTACTAGTATGTCAAGGACCCTGGGGTGTAAGCCGTACTAGTACGGCCAAAACCCCCAAAGGGTTAAGCAAAATTAAGGGCTATTTCCACAACAACACTGCAATAACATGGCAACGAATGCAGATAGCAAGAACGCTTGAGGCTAAATGGATGAGAGTATAGTGGGTCAGCGTGGGTACTGAGGACAGAGAGATGACTCACATACTGAGCACAACAGGGCGGGAGGCTTTCACAAATTACTCAAAATGGTGTACAATCTGAAACTTACAAATCATTTGATACTTTCGTACCGCAGTAAACAACTGATAACAAACTATGGAAAGTGAACCCGTGAATGCGGGGGTCTTCTGTACATACAGGTATATATACATTAAAGCTCTCAGCTTGTACTGGATTATTACCCCATGTAGGTTACCTTGTACTAGTGATCAATGCTTATTACACTTCTATATACTATACCTCAAAAATTTAGTCCTCTTATATTGCTAAGATATAGTTAGTTTGAACAAGAGATATTTAATCTATATGGTTAATATATAGTTTTGTTTATAAAACTATAGAATAATAACTAACCTTCTCATTCCTGTGTCAGCAACAAGGAAATACACACATATTAACTTTTATTATTATTAAATTAACAATATCCTATAATGTAGAAATTATAACATAAGTCAACTATTTAACACTAGATTCTTGATTATTATTACAATAAATTAACAACAACCTATAATGTAGAAGACATGACATAAGTCAGCTTGCCATTACTATCTAGTCTTTGAGAAAGTAATTCATAAGAGAGCTTATGCCTACCTAGTACCACAACATACTCAACCCTGGCCAGTTTGACTTTAAATAAAAAAAGTACTTGTGATGCAATTATAAAAATGCTTGAACTACTTTAAGCAGCTCTTGAAAATATTGAATATCCTCTGGGACTCTTCAGGGACCTGTGGAAACTTTCTGATACAGTGGACCATAACATCCTGCATCTTAAACTAGAACATAATGGGGTCAGAGGACATACTCTTGCATACTTAGTCTTAGTAAGAGACACCAGTATGCTCCACCAATGGTGTAACCTCATCAACTCAGACTTTAGACCTAGGAGTGCCTCAAGGCAGTGTTCTTGGCCCTTTGCTCTTCTCATATACTTCAATATCTCCCCAGTATATTTCATCTCCTTAAACATGTTCCATTCACAGACGACACAACATTTGTCAACTCTTGCTAAAATCCAACCACTCTCAGCAGCACTTAATGATGAACTCCTAAAAATATCCACATACTAAACAAACTGATCAACAATTATCCCAATGCAAGACACAATGAGCCTTGCAGGCAACCTGAAATTTAATACCCAGTGGGGTAATACCAGTGGGGAGAAATAAATGGGATTAGGTCAGGGGTTTCAAATAGAGAGAGCTAAATGAGTAGCAATTATATGGAGTAAAATAAAGGTTGGATGTGAAGTGGGTTAGAGTAAGCATTTATGCACCAGAGAAGAGAGAAGTGTAGAGGAGAGTGTGTGTGTTTGGGAAATGTTGAGTGAGGGTGTGGGGAGTTTTGAACCAAGTGTGAGAGTACTTGTGGTTGGAGATTTCAATGCTAAAGTGGGCAAAAATTTTGTGGACAGAGTACTAGGTAAATTTGGGGTGCCAGAGGTAAATGAAAATTTGGAGCCTTTAACTGAGCTATGTGTAGAAAGGGGTTTGGTAATAAGTAATACATATTTTATGAAAAAGAGGATAAATAAGTATACAAGATATGACATAGCACGTAAGTGCTATGTCATATCTTGTATACTTATCTTGTATACTTATCTTGTATACTTATCTTGTATACTTATCTTGTATACTTATCTTGTATACTTATCTTGTAGTATCATATCTTGTAGTTTGTTTGATTATGTATTGGTGGATAAAAGGCTGATGGGTAGGCTTCAGGATGCACGTGTTAATAGAGGGGCAACTGATATATCGGATCATTATTTAGTTGTAGCTACAGTTAGAGTAAGAGGTAGATGAGACAAAAGGAAAATGCCAACAACAAGAAAGAGAGAGGTGACAGGGTATAAACTAAGGGAGGAGGAAGTTAGGGTGAAATATAAGCAACTATTGGCAGAAAGGTGGGCTAGTGCAAGTATGAATAGTGGGGGGGTTGAAGAGGTTTGGAATAGTTTTAAAAATGCAGTACAGTGGACCCCCGCTTAACGATCACCTCCAAATGCGACCAATTATGTAAGTGTATTTATGTAAGTGCGTTTGTACGTGTATGTTTGGGGGTCTGAAATGGACTAATCTACTTCACAATATTCCTTATGGGAAAAAATTCGGTCAGTACTGGCACCTGAACATACTACTGGAATGAAAAAAGTTCGTTAACCGGGGGTCCACTGTATTAGAATGTTGGACAGAAGTTTGTGGTTAAAGGAGGGTGGGTGCAGGAGCAAAGAGGAGTGATTGGTGGAATGATAAAGTACGTAAAGGGTGTGATAAAAGAGAAAAAGGTAGCTTAAGAGAAGTTTTTACAAAACAGAAGTGTTATAAGAAGAGCAGAGTATATGGAGAGTAAAGGAAAGGTGAAGAGTGTGGTGAGAGAGTGCAAAAGGAGAGCAGATGATAGAGTGGGAGAGGCACTGTCAGGAAATTTTGATGAAAATAAGAAAAAATTTTGGAGTGAGATAAACAAGTTAAGAAAGCCTAGGGAATGAATGGATTTGTCTGTTAAAAACAGAGTAGGGATGTTAGTAGAGGGGGAGCTGGAGGAATTGGGTAGATGGCGGGAATATTTTGAGGAACTTTATATGTCGGTGAAGTAAGGGAGGTGGTAATTTCATGCACTGGTCAGGGAGGTATAACATCTCTTAGGAGTGAAGAAGAGCAGGATGTGAGTGTGAGGGAGGCGCATGCAGTATTACATAGAATGAAAGGGGGTAAAGCAGCTGGAACTGACAGGATCATGACAGAAATGTTAAAACCAGGGGGGGATATAGTGTTAGAGTGCTTGGTATTTTTGTTTAATAAATGTATGAAAGAGGGGAAGGTACCTAGAGATTGGCAGAGAGCTTGTATAGTTCCTTTATATAAAGGGAAAGGGGGACAAAAGATATTGTAAAAATTATAGGGGAATAAGTTTACTGAGTGAGTGTAAAACGAAAGCCTCTAATTGTTTTACACGATGGTAGGATTGCTGGTGTCCTTTTTTTCTGTCTCATAAACATGCAAGATTTCAGGTACGTCTTGCTACTTCTACTTATACTTAAGTCACACTACACATACATGTATATATATACACACCCCTCTGGGTTTTCTTCTATTTTCTTTCTAGTTCTTGTTCTTGTTTATTTCCTCTTATCTCCATGGGGAAGTGGAACAGAATTCTTCCTCCGTAAGCCATGCGTGTTGTAAGAGGCAACTAAAATGCTGGGAGCAAGGGCCTAGTAACCCCTTCTCCTGCATGAATTACTAAATTTAAAAAGAGAAACTTTTGTTTTTCTTTTTGGGCCACCCTGCCTCGGTGGGATACGGCCGGATTGTTGAAAAAAAAAAAAAACATGCAAGATTTCAGGTAAGTCTTGCTACTTCTACTTACACTTAGGTCACACTACACATACAGATACAAGCACATACATACACACCCCTCTGGGTTTTCTGCTGTTTTCTTTCTAGTTCTTGTTCTTGTTCATTTCCTCTTATCTCCATGGGAAAGTGGAACAGAATTCTTCCTCCGTAAGCCATGCGTGTTGTAAGAGGCGGCTAAAATGCCGGAAGCATGGGGCTAGTAACCCCTTCTCCTGTATAAATTACTAAATTTAAAAAGAGAAACTTTTGTTTTTCTTTTTTGGGCCACCCTGCCTTGGTGGGGTATGGCCGGTTTGTTTGAAAAAAAAAAAAAAGTTTACTGAGTATACCAGGAAAAGTGTACAGTAGGGTTATTATTGAAAGAATTAGAGGTAAGACAGAGTAGGATTTCAGATGAGCAAAGAGGCTTTAGAGTGGGTAGGGGATGTGTAGATCAAGTGTTTGCATTGAAGCATATATATGAACAGTATCTAGATAAAGGTAGGGAAGTTTTCAATGCATTTATGGATTTAGGAAAGGCATATGATGTACATGTTTATAGAGGGGCCACAGATATATCAGATCACTTTCTAGTTGTAGCTACACTGAGAGTAAAAGGTAGATGGGATACAAGAGAATAGAAGCATCAGGGAAGAGAGAGGTGAAGGTTTATAAACTAAAAGAGGAGGCAGTTAGGGTAAGATATAAACAGCTATTGGAGGATAGATGGGCTAATGAGAGCATAGGCAATGGGGTCAAAGAGGTATGGGGTAGGTTTAAAAATGTTGTGTTAGAGTGTTCAGGTTGTGTTAGAGTGTTCAGCAGAAGTTTTGGTTACAGAAAGTGGGTGCAAAGAGGGAAGAGGAGCGATTGTGAATGATGATGTAAAGAGAGTTGTAAGAGAAAAAGTTACATATGAGAAGTTTTTTAACAAAGTAAAGTGATACAAGGAAGGGAAGAGTATATGGAGAAAAGAGAGAAAGTTGAGAGAAGTGTGAATCAATGTAAAAAAAGACGAGCAAATGGAGAGAGTGGGTGAGATTTATCAACCAAAATATGTTGAAAATAAGAAAAAGTTTGGGAGTGAGTGCATTAACAAGTTAGAAGGAAGCCTAGAGAAAACAAAATGTATTTGTGAGTAAAAAATAGGAGAGGAGAGTTATTAATGGAGAGTTAAGGTATTGGGAAGATGGGAGGGCATAATTTGAGGATTGTGTAAATGTTGATGAAGATAGGGAAGCTGTGATTTCGTGTATAGGCAAGGAGGTAATAACTTCTTGTAGGAGTGAGAAGAGCCGGTGTTGTGAGTGTGGGGAAGTTTCGTGAGGCAGTAGGTAAAATGAGCAGGGGTACGGCAGGCCCGGTTGATGGGATAAAGATAGAAATGTTAAAGCAGTAGGGGTATAGTTTTGGAGGTGGTTGGTGCACATTATTTAAATAAATATGGAAAGGGGTAAGGTAACCTAGGGATTGAACAGAGAGCATGCATATTCCTTGTATAAAGGCAAAGGGACAAAAGAGAGGGCTAAAATACAGGGGATAAGTCTGTTTGAGTATACCTGGGGGTAAAGTGGATGGTAGATTATTATTGAAAAGAATTAAAGTAAGACTGAGATAGGAGAGCAGATGAACAAGAGGCTTTAGAAAAGCGGTAGGGGGTGTGGGACCAGGTGTTTTTTTACAGTGAAACATAAAAGTGAACAGTAATTAGAATAAGGCCTAAAGAGTCAGAGGTGGCATTTTATGGATTTGGAAAAGGCTTATGACAGGGTGGATAGGGGGGGCAATGTGGCAGATGTTGCAGTGTATGGTGTAGGAGGTAGGTTACTGGAAGCAGTGAAGAGTTTTTACGGAGGATAGTGAGGCTCAAGTTTGAGATGTAGAAAGAGGGAAATTATTTCCCAGTAAAAGTAGGCCTTAGAAAATGATCTTGTGATGTCACCCGTGGTTGTTTAAATATATATAATAGATGGGGTGTGTAAGAGGAAGTAAATGCGAGGGTCTTGGCAGAGGTGTGGAGTTGAAAAGATAAAGAATCACACACAAAGTGGGAGTTGTCAGAGTTGCTCCTTTGGCTGATGACAACTGGTGCTCTTGAGATCTGAGAGAAGTTGCAGAGATTTTGGTGGATGAATTTGGTAGGGTATGCAAAAGAAGAAATTAAATAGTGAATACAGAAAGAGTAAGGTTATGAGAATAAACAAAAGATTTAGGTGATGAAAGATTGGATATCAGTATTGAGGGAGAGAGTATGAGGAGGTAAATGTATCCCAGATATTTGGGAATGACGTGTCACGGATGGGTCTAATGAAAGATGAGTGAATCATAGAATTGATAGGGGAAAAGGTGAGTGGTGCACTTAGGGTCTGTGGAGACAAAGAACTTTGTCCTTGAGGCAAAGAGGAATGTAATGAGAGTATAGTTTTACCAACGCTCTTAATATGGGTTTGAAGCCATGGGTGATGAATTTGCAGCGAGGAGAGGCTGGAGGCAGTGAAGATTCATGTGACTTGAAGGCAATGGTGTGGTGTGAATATAATGCAGAGAATCCGTAGTTTGGAATTAGTAGGGGAGTGCGGATTACAAAATGTGTCCAGAGGCTGAGGAAGGTTTGTTGAGGTGTTTCGGACAGTAAGAGAGAATTGGAGCGAACAGAATGACTTCAAAGAGTGTATCAGTCCTGTAGTGGAAAGAAGGCGGGGTAGGGGCGGGGTCGGCCTAGGCAAAGGTGGAGGGAGGGGGTAAGGAGGTTTTGTGTGCGAGGGCATGGACTTCCCAGCAGCATGCGTGAGCCATTTTTGATATAGGATTGAATGGAGACAAACTCTGGTTTAATACTTGACAGTCTGTTGGATGTGATCAAAGTAAACATTTATGAAGGGGTTCAGGGCAAACCGGCAGGCAAGACTTGAGTCCTGGAGATGGAAGTAACAGTGCCTGCACTCTGCAAGGAGGGGCGTTAAATGTTGCAGTTAAAAAAACTGTAGTGTAAAGCAACCCCAACTGGCATATGCAACAGGATGGAGTGGAATGATGGTGAAAGTTTTTTCTTATTTTCGGGGTCCACCCTGCCTTGGAGGAATCAGCCAGTGTATAAATAAAAATAAAATAATGATAGAGTGGACAGGGGAGCAATGTGCAGAATGTTGCAAGTAACTGGAAAAGGTAGTAAGTTACTACATGCTGTAAAGAGTTTTTTTATGAGGATAGTGAGGCTCAGTTAGTTTGTGTAGAAGCGAGGAGATTATTTCCTTCCCGGTAAAAGTAGGTCTTAGACAGGAATGTGTAATGTAACTAATGGTTTGTATTAATACATTATAGATGGGGTTGTAAAAGAAAGTAAATGCTAGGGTGTTGGGTAGAGGGGTAGGATTAAGTTTATTGAGAATCAATACAAATGGAGTTTGACAAAGTTACTTTTTGCTGATGAATACTGTGTTTTTGGGAGAATTCTAAGAAAGTTGCAAGAGGTTATGTGGGACTGAGTTTTTGTGAGGGATAAGGTGATGAGGCGGTATCACATGAATTAATAACAAAAAGGCACAATACCGTGTAGGGTATCAAATGATTTAGATAAAAAAAAATTGGATATCACATGTGGGGAGAGGGAGTAATGGGAAGAAGTGAATGTTTTCAATAGTTAGGGTAGTTGACATGTCAGCAGATGGGTTTAGAAGATGGGTTAACCACAGAACTGATGAAGGAAAAAAGGTGATGGAGTGCTTGAGGTCACGGTATTTTTATTTTTTTTTATTATCACACTGGCCGATTCCCACAAGGCAGGGAGGAGGCCCGAAAAAGGATACACGTTTCACCATCATTCACTTCCATCACTGTCCTGCCAAAGGTGGCTTTACACTACAGTTTTTAAAAAACTGCAACATTAACAGACCTGCCTCCTTCTTAGTGCAGTATATGTAATGAGACAAAAAACATTATCCATCTAGGCAAAGAAGGGAATGTATAAAGTAAGATACCAACATTTTTACATGGGTGTGAACTTGGGGTTTGAATGCAGCAGCGGGGAGGCATTTTGGAGGCAGTGGAGATGTCCTGCAAAGGGTAATGTGGGTGTAAATATTATCAGAAAATTCGGAGTGTGGAAATTAGGAAGGGTGTGGATTAATAAAAGATTAGTCAAGGGGCTGAAGGGGGGTTTTGAAAAATGTGGCTTGGCATTTAGAGAGAAAGATCACAGTAGAATGACAGGGGAAAACATAAAAAAACCTAGGGAAGGAAGGCGGGGTAGGGAGGGGGTAAAGGAGGTTTTGTGGGCGAGGGGCCTTGGTTTTTCCAGCAAGCATGCGTGAGCCTTTTAGATCGGAGTAAGGGAGACAATGGTTTTTGGGCCCCTTCGGGCTGTTGGAGTGTGACAGGGTAATATTTGTGAAAAATTTAGGAAAACCCTTTTTTTTATTAGCAGAACTTCATATTGAAATAAAGACAAGCCGCACTTTAAAGAAGGGGGTTTGGGATATTGGCGTTTGGAGGGGAGTTAAATCTTTAAATCTTCTAAACTGTTGCATCTGGCACCTCTAAAAAACCAGTAATTATGTATAAGTAGGTGAAAGTTGAATGATAAAGTTTTTTCTTTTTGGGGATTCTCTTCTTTTTGGGGGTCACCCTGTCTCGTGGGAGACGGCCGACTTGTTAAAAAAAAAATGCGCACTAGAAAGCGGAGCAGAATTTTTCCTCCATAAGCCATGTGGACTTAAGGGGCAACAAAAATGCCGGAGCAAGAGGCTAGAAAACCCCCCTTTGTAAGTTACTAAATTTCAAAAGAGAAACTTTTTTTTTTGGGTCACCCTCCTCAGTGGATATGGCCGTTTTTTTTAAAAAAAAATCCTGTACAATCCCAAGGGGCCGAAAAAAGTTGGGATTTTCCTCCGAGATGCATTGCTGTGACCCCAAACAAAAAACTTAAACTTTCTACTTCTTTAAAAACCCTTACCTCACCTAAGGTATTTTGTGCCTGGGGGTCATTAAAAAAAACACATAAAACCATTTAAAAACCCAACAAATAGCAGGTGTGCAGACTATCACCCACTTAGTGCCAACAACCATTCCCTCACTCTTCAAAAAACTTGAAATTACTTTAATTTACAAAAAGCACTCAACGCAACTGAACCAAAGGCCTAATCAAGACACAATAACCTCTTGACATCCCCAGGGCCACTCAAATGTGTAAAAATCAATGCACATAAAAGGGCCCCCAGATCTAGAATTCACTACCTGAACATCAAAAAGGGCCCCCGACTGCCAAACAATTTAGAGCGTTTGTTTAAAAACACCTCTCTTTCCCAACTAAAACCCGCAATAGCTATGTCAAACAAAAAAAGCTTTCATCACCCCTGCCCTTTCTTTTCCATCTTCCTTTAACTCATCCCTGTTCTGCTTCCATCTTCCCCTTTAAATCTGTCCCCTTTTCCCTTCTTCCAGTTTTCCCTTTAACTCGCCCTGTTCTTCTTCCAATCTCCTTTAATTTGTCCCTGCTCTTCTTCCATCTTTTTTCCCAAAACCCATACATAAATGGGAACCATCACGTCTCATTATTTCATTGTAACTAAGTAACCGCTGTATTTTTTACCATTTCAATTTCAAATTTTTTCCCGTAAGTGCTAGTACTGTACTTCCCCCCCTCCAGGGCCAAGTCAAGCAAAAAAATTTTTTTTCTGAATCCTTTTATAAAAGCACTTGCTCACACCCCAACAGCATGTCCAATTCCAAAACCATTGACTCCACTTTGATCTAAGAACTGACACAACCCACTAAACCAAACATTTACTACTCAAAACCTTTTTCAAGCCTTTCTCCAACCATTCCTGGGACAGAAGGCAAGACTTACCCTTCCTTCAGTATAACTGGGGTATCATGGGCTTTATGGTTTCCGGGGGCATCGTGAGAGGATCCCGGGAACAAAGAAAAAACTTTTGTTAAAAAATCACGATACTGCAGCTGCAATAATTTACAATTAACCCACAATACTGTCTACAAAAATTTACAACTAACCCACAATACTTAGTCTACAACAATTTACAACCCAGAATACTGTGTCTACAACAATTTACAACTAATCCACAAAACTGTGTCTACAACAATTAATGACTGACAATACCTCGGCTGCAACAATTCACAGCCAACCCTTAATACACTGTCTGCAAAAATTCATAACTAACCCACATTATTGTGGCAGCAATAATTCACAGCTAACCCTAGGTAAAGTTGAGAGATAAGCCAGGATAACCCAGGAAAGTCAAGTATATGGCTTAGGACACGATTCATTAGGTCCTCTCCCAGGATGCCACCCACAACAGTCCATTAAATCTCAAGTTCCTGTTTACTATTAGGTGAAGAGGGGCAGTAGCAGGTGCAGAGATTTGCCCCAACTTTCTCCACCCGCCCGGGATTCCTACAGTGCACTAATACCCAATCCCCTATTTACTGTAGGAGAACAGGGGGAACAGGTGTAAAGAGACATACCCACAAGTCTCCCCCTGCCCAGGATTAACCCTAAGTGTTTCAATTGTGGGAATTACTTCCATAATACAGTACCTGCTATAGCTTGTCCAGTAACAAAAATTTCCCATCAAATGTCTTTTCAGGGTTTTTTTTTTTCAAACACCGGCCTACCCACCAAAAGGGAGGGGGACCTAAAGAGAAAAAAAAGTTTTTCTTTTGAAATGTTGTAATTTATACAAGAGGAGGAGTTATAGTATTGTTATTTTTTAACCCATCAGCTTTCCCCCACCAAGGCAAATGGGCCCAAAAAAAAAAAAACAAAAATTTTTTTTCATTTTTAAAATTTTGTAATTATACAGGAGAAGGGGTTACTAGCCTCTTGCTCCAGGCATTTTAGCGCCTCTTACGACACCATGACTTACGAGGAAAATTCCCTTTTCCACCCCATGGAAAATTAAATTATTACATTTTTATTTAAACATTGGAAGGGTGACACAAAGCAGTATAGGGACGGGCTCTGCTTTTCAGCGCTTTTCCCTTTTTGGGGTTTCACTAATAAAAGCAGTTTTCAATTTTTAGTCATTTTTTCATCATTCAGCTGCTACAAAAAAATATATTCACCAATCACTATAAGCTAAAGAAGAAAATATTTTAAGGTAATTTTTTTGTATGCATATGCATTTTGAGGCCTACATTATTGCTCACTTAATTATATAGTGCAAAAAAAAGTTATCAGGCTTTTATATGCATCTGAAAGTGAAAAAAAAAAACTTTTCAGTTTAGAGCAGACCTGGAACCTACCTCTGTAGAAATGGACTGGAACCTGACCTGTGTTAATGGACTGGGAAACCCGACCTGCTGTATAATGGGACTGAACCTGCCCTGCTGTATAAGTGGGACGGGAACCTGACCCTGTATAATGGGACGGGGAACCGACCGCTGTATAAGGGGACTGGGAAACCCGCCTGCTGTAAAGTGGGACTGGAACCGACCTGATATAAATGGGATTGGAACCGACC
>NC_069463.1:7735357-7858136 GCF_026875155.1 Cherax quadricarinatus | reverse complement strand
GCAGGGGCGGCGCACATACCGACGCTTCACGGTGTATGTTTCCTCACTATCACTACTCGAATGTCTCGAGCGCAATAAAATCAAAATCCCGTCAGAATCACGCATTACTGAAGTCAAGGCCAGGCCAGGGGAAAATATTATTTTTTTCTCTTACTTAGGAAAAAACCGACCGTGGCACGAGTCCCCCCCAGAGGTAAAGGTGAGGATCGTGGGGGTTTTCTGCACTTTTACCAACCTGGTCTTTATTTGTCACTAACCATCAAAGCCGTAAAATTTCGTCTTCTTTTTCCCTTCCACGTTCAAAAACTACAAAGAAAGGAAGTCCCAATTTTCCGGGATGAAGCGACTTGCGACAGACTGGTGAAAAAGGGTAACGAGCCGGGGCTTTTCCCACAAGCATCAGGCCCTAGATTTTTTTTTTTACGGCGCCACCCCCGCGCAGACCCTTCTCTCATATTGGCCTATGGCGTTTTCGGCAAAATTTGACGGCGCTAGAATTTTTGGCGTAGCTGGGTTTGGCACTCCCGACCAGCCGAATCTAGGGAGGGGACCCTGAAAGGGTTAATAAATGAACTCCAAAAAATATCCACATACTAAACAAACTGATCAACATTATCCCAATCAAGACCAAAAGCCTTGCAGCAACCTAAATTTAATCCCCCGTGGGTAATCCATGGGGGAGAAAAAAGGATTAGGTCGGGGGTTTCAAAAAGAAGCTAAAGAGTAGCAATTAATGGTAAAAAAAAGGGTTGGGAGGGAAGGGGTTAGAGTAAGTTTTTATGCCCAGAGAGAGAGAATTTAAGGAGAGGGTTGTTTTGGGAAATGTTGATAAAGGGGTTGGGGATTTTTAAACCCAAAGTGGAGGTTTTGGGGGTTGGGATTTCAATGCAAAAATGGGTAAAATTTTGTGGCAAGTAAGGTAAATTTGGGTCCCCGGGTAAATAAAATTTGGAGCCTTTAACTGAGCTATGTGAGAAAGGGGTTTGGGAATAAAAAACAAATTTTTTTGAAAAAGAGGATAAATAAGTATACAAGATATGACATAGCCGTAAATGCTATGTCCCCTATCTTTTATACTTTCTTATATACTTCTTTTTACTTTTCTTGTAGTATCATATCTTGAATTTGTTTATATTTTTGGGAAAAAGGGGGATGGGAGGGTTCAGGATGCACATGTTTAAAAGAGGGGCAACTGAATTATCGGGTCATTATTTAGTTGAGCTACGTTAGATAAAGAGGTAATGGGGCAAAAGGAAAATGCCAACAACAAGAAAAGAGAGGTACAGGGAAAAAACTAAGGGAGGAAAAAGTTAGGGTGAAATATAAGCAACGGCAGAAAGGTGGCTAGGCAAATATGAATAGGGGGGGTTGAAGAGTTTGGAATGTTTTTTAAAAAAGCCGTATTAAATGTTTGGACAAAGTTTGTGGGTTTAAAAGGGTGGGGGCAGAGCAAAGAGGAGTGATTGTGGAATGAAAAGTCGTAAAGGTTGATAAAAGAGAAAAAGGACTTAAGAGAAGTTTTTACAAAAAAAAGTTTTAAGAAGAGCAAGCATATGAGAGTAAAGGGAAAAGGGGAAAAGTGGTAGAGAGGCAAAAAGGAAGAGATGATAGAGTGGAGAGGCACTGTCAGGAAATTTTTATGAAAATAAGAAAAAATTTTGGAGTGAGATAAACAAGTTAAAAAAGCCTAGGGAATGAATGGATTTGTCTGTTAAAAACAGAGTAGGGATGTAGTAAGAGGGGAGCTGGAGAATTGGGTAGATGGCGGGAATATTTTGAGGAACTTTATATGTCGGTGAAGTAAGGGAGGTGGTAAATTTCATGCACTGGTCAGGGAGGTATAACATCTCTTAGGAGTGAAGAAGAGCAGGATGTGAGTGTGAGGAGGCGCATGCAGTATTACTATAGAATGAAAGGGGTAAAGCAGCTGGAACTGACAGGATCATGACAGAAATGTAAAACCAGGGGGGGATATAGTGTTAGAGTGCTTGGTATTTTTTGTTTAATAAATGTATGAAAGAGGGGAAGGTACCTAGAGATTGGCAGAGAGCTTGTATAGTTCCTTTATATAAAGGGAAAGGGGGACAAAAGATATTGTAAAAATTATAGGGAATAAGTTTACTGAGTGAGTGTAAACGAAAGCCTCTAATTGTTTTACATGATGGTAGGATTGCTGGTGTCCTTTTTTTCTGTCTCATAAACATGCAAGATTTCAGGTACGTCTTGCTACTTCTACTTATACTTAAGTCACACTACACATACATGTATATATATACACACCCCTCTGGGTTTTCTTCCTATTTTCTTTCTAGTTCTTGTTCTTGTTTATTTCCTCTTATCTCCATGGGGAAGTGGAACAGAATTCTTCCTCCGTAAGCCATGCGTGTTTGTAAGAGGCAACTAAAATGCTGGGAGCAAGGGCCTAGTAACCCCTTCTCCTGCATGAATTACTAAATTTAATAAGAGAAACTTTTGTTTTTCTTTTTGGGCCACCCTGCCTCGGTGGGATACGGCCGGATTGTTGAAAAAAAAAAACGTGCAAGATTTCAGGTAAGTCTTGCTACTTCTACTTATACTTAGGTCACACTACACATACAGATACAAGCACATACATACACACCCCTCTGGGTTTTTCTGCTGTTTCTTTCTAGTTCTTGTTCTTGTTCATTTCCTCTTATCTCCATGGGAAAGTGGAACAGAATTCTTCCTCCGTAAGCCATGCGTGTTGTAAGAGGCGGCTAAAATGTCGGAAGCATGGGGCTAGTAACCCCTTCTCCTGTATAAATTACTAAATTTAAAAAGAGAAACTTTTGTTTTTCTTTTTTGGGCCACCCTGCCTTGGTGGGGTATGGCCGGTTTGTTGAAAAAAAAAAAAAGTTTACTGAGTATACCAGGAAAAGTGTACAGTAGGGTTATTATTGAAAGAATTAGAGGTAAGACAGAGTAGGATTTCAGATGAGCAAAGAGGCTTTAGAGTGGGTAGGGGATGTGTAGATCAAGTGTTTGCATTGAAGCATATATATGAACAGTATCTAGATAAAGGTAGGGAAGTTTTCAATGCATTTATGGATTTAGGAAAGGCATATGATGTACATGTTTATAGAGGGGCCACAGATATATCAGATCACTTTCTAGTTGTAGCTACACTGAGAGTAAAAGGTAGATGGGATACAAGGAGAATAGAAGCATCAGGGAAGAGAGAGGTGAAGGTTTATAAACTAAAAGAGGAGGCAGTTAGGGTAAGATATAAACAGCTATGGAGGATAGATGGGCTAATGAGAGCATAGGCAATGGGGTCGAAGAGGTATGGGGTAGGTTTAAAAATGTTGTGTTAGAGTGTTCAGCAGAAGTTTGTGGTTACAGGAAAGTGGGTGCAAGAGGGAAGAGTGAGCGATTGGTGGAATGATGATGTAAAGAGAGTAGTAAGGGAGAAAAAGTTAGCATATGAGAAGTTTTTACAAAGTAGAAGTGATGCAAGGAGAGAAGAGTATATGAAGAAAAAGAGAGAAGTTGAGAGAGTGGTGAAGCAATGTAAAAAAGAGAGCAAATGAGAGAGTGGGTGAGATGTTATCAACAAATTTTGTTGAAATAAGAAAAGTTTTGGAGTGAGATTATCAAGTTAAGGAAGCCTAGAGAACAAATGTATTTGTCAGTTAAAAATAGGAGAGGAGAGTTATTAAATGGAGAGTTAGAGGTATTGGAAGATGGAGGGAATATTTTGAGGAATTGTTAAATGTTGATGAAGATAGGGAAGCTGTGATTTCGTGTATAGGGCAAGGAGGAATAACATCTTGTGAGTGGGGAAGAGCCTTTTGTGAGTGTGGGGGGAAGTTCGGAGGCAGTAGTAAAATAAAGGGGGGTAAGGCAGCCGGATGATGGGATAAAGAAGAAATGTTAAAAGCAGGGGGGGATATAGTTTTGGAGTGGTTTGGTAAAAATTATTTAAAAAATTAGGAAGAGGGTAAGTACCTAGGGATTGACAAGAGCATGCATATTCCCTTTGAATAAAGGCAAAGGGACAAAAAGAGTGAAAAATTTTAAAGGGGGATAAGTCTGTTGAATACCTGGAAATTTAGGTAAGTTATTATTGAAAGTTTAAAGAGAAAAAACAGAGAATAGGAGAGCAGATGAACAAGGGGGCTTTGGAAAGGAGGGGTTTGGCCCAGGTTTTTACAGTGAAACATAAAGTGAACAGTATTTAGAAAAGGGGCTAAAATCTTTGTGGCTTTTATGGTTTTTGGAAAAGCTTATGACAGGGGGATGGGGGGGGAAAGTGGCAATGTTGCAGGTGTAGGTGTAGGAGGTAGTTACTGAAAGCAGGAAATTTTTTTACGAGGATATGGGCTCAAGTTAAAAATGAGGAAAGGGGGAAATATTTCCCGTAAAAGGGCTTAACAATGATTGATGTCACCGGGTTGTTTAATATTTTATAGATGGGTTGTAAAGAATAAAGCGAGGGTCTGGCAAGAGGTTGGAGTTAAAAGAAAAAAATCCACACAAAGTGGGATTTTTCAAGTTGCCTTTTGCTGAAGACACGTCCCTTTTGGGGAATTTCAAAGAAAAGTTGCAGAGTTTGGTGATAAAATTTGGGTAGGTATGCAAAAAAAAATTTAAAGTAAATACGGGAAAGAGAAAGGGTTTATGAGAATAACAAAAAATTGGGAAAAAGTTTGGTATCAGTTTGGGAGGGGAGAGTATGGAGGAGGGAATGTATCCAGATATTTGGAGTGGCTGTCAGCGATGGTTTTAAAAAAGATGGGGTAATCAAGAATTGATGGGGGGAAAAGGTGAGGGGTGCATTTAGGATCTGTGGAGAAAAAGAATTTTGTCCAAAGGGGAAAGGGAATGATGAGAGTATATTTAAAACTCTTATATGGGGGAAGCAGGGTGATGAATGTTGCAGGGGAGAAGGGTGGGGCAGTGAAGATGCATGTCGAGGGGAATGTGTGGGGAATAAATGCAGAAATTTGTAATTTGGGAAATTTGGAAGTCGGATTACCAAAACGTTGTCCAGAGGGCTGAGGGAAGGGGGTTTTTTGGTGTTCGGGCATGTAAAGAAGGAGCAAAAAGAATGACTTAAGAGTGATCCCTTTGGGAAGGGGAAACGGGGTAGTGGGCGGGCCTAGGAAAGGTGGGGGGGGGGAAAGGGGGTTTTTTGGCAGGGGGTTGGCTTCCAGCAGGCTGCGTGAGCATGTTTGATAGGGGTGAATGGGGACAAATGGTTCTTTAAAACTTGACGTGCTGTTGGAGGGGAGCAAAGTAACTTTATGAAAGGGTTTTAGGAAACCCCAGCTGGACTAGCCTGGGGATGGGAGTACATCCTGCACTCTGAAAGGGGGGTGTTAAGTTCAGTTTAAAAACTTAGTGTAAACCCCCTCTGGGAAACAGTGATGGGGTGAATGATGGTGAAAGTTTTTCTTTTTTGGGGCCCCCCGCCTTGGTGGGAACAGCCAGTGGATAAAAAAAAAAAAATAGATAGAAATGACAGGGGAGCAATTTGGGAATGTTTCAAAATAAAGGGAAAGGGGTAATTACTAAAAGCTGAAAGAGTTTTTATGAGGATAGTGAGGGCCCGGTTAGTGGGTAGAAGCGAGGGGGAATTTCCTGTAAAAGAGGGGTTTTAAAAGGGAAAGTTAATGTAACTATGGTTTTTAATACATTTATAGATGGGTTTAAAAGAAGTAAAGCAGGGGTTGGGGAGAGGGTAGGATTAAGTTATGGAAACAAATACAAAATGGGGGTTGAAAAGTTACTTTTTGCTGATGATACTGTGTTTTTGGGGATTCTAAAGAAAAATTTCAAAGGTTAGGACGAGTTTTGAGGGAAGGTATGAGGTATCAAATGATTAGATAAAGAAAAATTGGATATACTTTTGGGGGGAGGGAGTATGGAAAAGTGAATGTTTTTCAAATTTTGGGGGTTACTGTCAGCAGATGGGTTATAAGGAAGGTTAACCAAAAACTGAAAGAAGGAAAAAAGGTAGTGGGGGGCTTGAGGTATATATTTTTATTTTTTTTTATTATCACACTGGCCGATTCCCACCAAGGCAGGGTGGCCCGAAAAAGAAAAACTTTCACCATCATTCACTCCATCACTGTCTTGCCAGAAGGGTGCTTTACACTACAGTTTTTAAACTGCAACATTGACACCCCTCCTTCAGAGTGCAGGTATATGTGGAGACAAAAAACAATATCCATCTAGGCAAAGAAGGGAATGTATGAAAGTATAGTAGTACCAACACTTTTACATGGGTGTGAAGCTTGGGTTGTGAATGCAGCAGTGAGGAGGCAGTTGGAGGCAGTGGAGATGTCCTGTCTAAGGGTAATGTGTGGTGTAAATATTATGCAGAAAATTCGGAGTGTGGAAATTAGGAGAAGGTGTGGAGTTAATAAAAGTATTAGTCAGAGGGGGCTGAAGAGGGGTTGTAGATGTGGCTTGGTCATTTAGAGAGAATGGATCACAGTAGAATGACATGGAGAACATATAAATCTTTAGGGGAAGGAAGGCAGGGTAGGGGAGGGGGTAAAGGAGGTTTTGTGGGCGAGGGGCTTGGACTTCCAGCAAGCATGCGTGAGCCTGTTAGATCGGAGTGAATGGAGACGAATGGTTTTTGGGACCTGTCGAGCTGTTGGAGTGTGAGCAGGGTAATATTTAGTGAAGAGATTCAGGAAAACCCGTTATTTTTATATAGCAGAACTTCAGTATTGGAAATGAGAAGTACAATGCCTGCACTTTAAAGAAGGGGTTTGGGATATTGGCAGTTTGGAGGGGCATGTTATATATCTTTATATATGCTTCTAAACTGTTGCATCTGGGCACCTCTGCAAAACCAGTAATTATGTATAAGTGAGGTGAAAGTGTTGAATGATGAAAGTATTTTCTTTTTGGGGATTCTCTTCTTTTTAGGTCACCCTGTCTCGGTGGGAGACGGCCGACTTGTTGAAAAAAAAAATCCAGCACATAGAAAGCGGAGCAGAATTCTTCCTCCATAAGCCATGCGTGACTTAAGAGGCGACTAAAATGCCAGGAGCAAGAGGCTAGTAACCCCTTCTCTTGTATACGTTACTAAATTTCAAAAGAGAAACTTTTTCTTTTTAGGTCACCCTGCCTCAGTGGGATATGGCCGGTTTGTTTAAAAAAAAATCCTGTACATATCCAAGGTCTCGAAAACAGTTGGTATTCTCTCGAGATGCATTGCTGTGTACCTCAAACAACAATACTTACACTGTACTACTCTCTTAAATACCCTTACCTCACCTAAGGTATTTGTGCCTGGGGATCTATTAATAAAATCACATAAAACCATTAATAACCCAACAAATAGCAGGTGTGCAGACTATCACCCACTCTAGTGCCAGACAACACATTCCCTCACTCTTCAAAGCTTGAACTTACTTAATGTACAAAATATGCACTCATACTGCAACAGAACACAAAGGCCTAATTCAAGACACAATAACCTCTTGACATCCCCAGTGTCCAACTCAACCTGTGTAAAAAGTCAATGCACATGAAAGGCCCTCAGATCTAGAATTCACTACCTGAAGCATCAAAAGGTCCCCTGACTGCCAATCAATTCAGAGCTGTTGTTAAAAAGCACCTCATCTTCCTAACTAAACCTGCAATATGCTATGTCAAACAAAACAAGCTTTCATCCAACTCTGCCACTGTTCTTCCATCTTCCTTCAACTCTATCCCTGTTCTGCTTCCATCTTCCTTCAACTCTGTCCCTGTCCTTCCAGTCTTCCTTCAACTCTGCCCTGTTCTTCTTCCAATCTTCCTTCAACTTTGTCCCTGCTCTTCTTCCAGTCATTCTTCATATCCCATACATAAATGGCAACATATCACGTCTCATTAGTTTCATTGTAACTAAGTAACCTGCTGTATTTTCACCATTTCAATTCAATTATTTCCCTGCACAGTGCAAGTACTGTACTTCCCACCTCCAGGACTCAAGTCAAGCTAACCAGTTTCTCTGAATCCTTTCATAAATGCTACCTTGCTCACACTCCAACAGCATGTCCAATTCCAAAACCAGTTTGACTCCACTTTGATCTAAGAAGCTGACACAAGCCTAATAATACTCAAACATTTACTACTCAAAACCTTTCTCAAGCCTTTCTCCAACCATTCCTGGGACAGAAGGCAAGACTTACCCTTCCTTCAGTATAACTGGGGTATCATAGGCTTTATGGCTTCCATTGGGCATCGATGAGATGATCTCCAGGAACTGAAGAAGAAAACTTTGTTAGAATAAATCACGATACTGCAGCCGCAATAATTTACTTTAAACCCAAAAACTGTCTAAAAAAAATTACAACAAACCCCACAATATTTATCTCAACAATTTAAAACCCCCGAAACTGTGCACAACAATTTACGACTACCCAAAACGTGTCTACAACAATTAATACTGACAATACCTGGGTGCAACATTCACACCCCCTTAATAACACTGTCGTAAAAATTTCTAACTCCCACATTATTGTGGCGAAATATTCACACAAACCCTAGGTAAAGTTGAAGATAAGCCAGGAAAACCCGGAAAGTCAAGTAGTAGGTTTAGGACATGATGTCATTGGGGTCCCCCCCAGGATCCACCCACAACATCCTTAAATCTCAAGTTCCTTTTTACTATTGGGTGAAGGGGGACAGTAGCAGGTGCAAGACTTCCCAACTTCTCACCCTGCCCAGGTTCACTAGCTGCACAATACCCGAAACCATTTACTGCTGGGGAGAACAGGGAACGGTGTAAAAACATACCCACAAGTCCCCCCTGCCCAGGATTAACCCTAATTTTTAAATTTGTGGAATTTATTTCCAAAATAAATCTCTGCATAGCTTTCACGTAACAAACCTTTCATCAAAAATGTCTTGTCGGGTTTTTTTTTTTTTCAATCCCCGGGGCCGTACCCCCCAAGGCAGGGTGACCTAAAAAAACAAGTTTTTTTTTTAAAATGTTTAATTTATCAAGGGGGGTTTAAAAAATTTTTTATTTTTAAACCCCATCACGTCCCCCCACCAAGGCAAGGGGCCCCAAAAAATAAGAAACAAAAATTTTTTCTTCATTTAAATTTATAATTTATACAGGGAAGGGTTCTAGCCCTTGCTCCCGGCATTTTTTGTCCCCCCTCTTACGACCACATGACTTACGGGGGAAGAATTTTTTTCCACTTCCCCAGGAAAAAAATTTTACATTTTTTTTAATATTGGGAAAGGGGAGACAAATGCATATAGGGACGGGCTCTGCTTTACAGCGCTTCACTTTATGGTGTTTCACTAATACAGCAGTTTTCAATTCTAGTCATTCTTCATTCATTCAGACTTGCTACAATAAATATATTCACCAATCACTATAAGCTAAAGAAGAAAATATTTTAAGGTAATTTTTGTACTGCATATGCATTTTTGAGGCCTAGCATTATTGCTCACTTATTTATGATAGTGCAAAAACATGTTATCAGGCTTTCATATGCATCTGAAAGTGAAAAAAAAGACTTTCAGTTTAGAGCAGCAGCCTGGAACCTGACCTGCTGTATAAGTGGGACTGGAACCTGACCTGCTGTATAAGTGGGACTGGAACCTGACCTGCTGTATAAGTGGGACTGGAACCTGACCTGCTGTATAAGTGGGACTGGAACCTGACCTGCTGTATAAGTGGGACTGGAACCTGACCTGCTGTATAAGTGGGACTGGAACCTGACCTGCTGTATAAGTGGGACTGGAACCTGACCTGCTGTATAAGTGGGACTGGAACCTGACCTGCTGTATAAGTGGGACTGGAACCTGACCTGCTGTATAAGTGGGACTGGAACCTGACCTGCTGTATAAGTGGGACTGGAACCTGACCTGCTGTATAAGTGGGACTGGAACCTGACCTGCTGTATAATGGGACTGGAACCTGACCTGCTGTATAAGTGGGACTGGAACCTGACCTGCTGTATAAGTGGGACTGGAACCTGACCTGCTATATAAGTGGGATTGGAACCTGACCTGCTGTATAAGTGGGACTGGAATCTGACCTGCTGTATAAGTGGGACGATCCTGTGCAACTTTATCAAGTCACAACCCACTGTTTTGGGCTAAACTTTGCCAATAAAACACTGCATTATACTACAGCATTTGTGTCTTGTTTTATACTGTGTCGGTATTTTAAACCTTTTATCTCCATTTATTCTTATTATTTATTACACATAGCAAGAGCATCGGTGGGTGGTAGAGAGGGTAAGAATGACCATGTGGGCAGTAAAGAGAGTAAGAGTGACTGTGTGGGTGGTAAAGAGAGTAAGAGTGACTGACCGTACGCATGCCTTCCACATGTTTGTCAGTCACACAGTGACCAAACACTTCCCGCATGTAACTCTCCCGGAAGTTGTGGTGTGAGGTGCGAGAACTGACCAGGTTGCCCACACTCTGAACCGTCTTGCTCAACAATGTTAGTGTTCGATGAGTTGATGAATCCTGCAACCATTACCAACACTCAACAACACACAAACAAAAAAAATTCCAGAATGAAGAAATTAGCAAAAATACTTTGATTGATGATTTATTATTGTTATTATCATTATTATTATTATTATTATTATTATTATTAAAGTGAATAATTGTCTCTGCTAAGGCAGGGTGATCAAAAGAAGAAAATACATTAACTAATTACTATTATTATATTATCAATGTTTTGTTACTATAGTATTATGATAATATAAAAACCTAAGGCTGGAGGAACACTGCAGTAGACCTACTTGCTGAAAAATGAGACTTTTTTATTTATATCATAGGCCTATGGCCTGCACAAAACCCATAAGGTCATACAAAAGGCAAGCTAAAAAATTGAGACAGCAAAATTCAAAATTATTTTTTGACAAGCATAAGGAGTATTTTAAATCGGTTTTTAACACAAGTAAAATAGTTCAAACTTACTACTCACAAAACCTTAATTTTGAAAAGCTTCATAAGTACTTTGAAGAAATAATGATATTAACTTTTTCAGGTCCTTACTAACTGTAACAAGTGTTACAATGTGTTACTGCAACACAAGCATCTACTTACTATCTGGTCAACACAAACATTAACTAATTTTCTTTAATAGAGAGGCTAAATGACCACTTATTACTTGTTCAGTAGTGAGGTTAAACCACCACTATCTCTTCAACAGAGGTTTATCTCTTCAACAGAGGTTTATCTCTTCAACAGAGGTTTATCTTTTCAATATCAAATCAATCAAATCAAAATTTATTTATTTCCTAAGGTTACAATGTGTGTTTACATTTCATAATTTAATTGGTACAAAGAAAGCCACTATCATGCTGAGGCATTTCGGGTTTATCTCTTGAACAGAGGTTTATCTCTTCAATGGAGAGATTGAACAACCACTATCATTTCAAAAGAGAGGTTAGTCCTTTCGGTGTCGGTCCCGTCATATAATGGCTTTGATGCCATTATATGACAAGGAATACTAGCAAAATAGTTATGAGTTTGGTTCACTGGAACAATGGAATTAGTCGAAAGACTGGGGCACAAAGTGGACAAAATCACCAATGCGAAAACATTGCCGAAACCACTAACTTTGCAAGAGAGTAATTCCCTAATTTTTCCATCAAATTTCATACTTTTGGTTTCATTACCTTCGGAAAAAGATTCTCTATCATTTCAGAAAAAAATTTAATTCTTTGACCCTGAGAGCAAGTTTGAGATCAGGGCTCTTGACCCTAAAAGGGTTAAACAACAACTCTCTCTTCAACAGAGCTTAAACAACGACTATCTCTTCAATAGAGAGCTTAAAAGACCACCAGCTATCTCTTCAAAAAAGAGCTTAACCTTTCAGGGTCTGAAACTTGAGCACGGGGTAAAAGAACATTAAAAAGAAAAATATTTTTTTTTATAAAATGGTAGAGAATCTTTTTCTGAAAGTAACAAAAAGTACAAAATTTGATGGAAAATTGACAAAATTACACTTTCAGGAATTTTGTTGAGTCAGTGATATTTACGCATCAGTGATTTTGCCTACTCTGTCTTATGGCCAATTACATTGTTCCAGACAACCAAATTCTTAGCTATTTCGTTAGTATGTCTTCCATTGTATTGAGTAAACACAAAAAACACCTAACCAACATTTCAACTCCCCAATAAAGTGATCAGAAATTGGTAATTTGGCCAATTTTACACAAATTTCAAAATATGCCAATTTCAAATTAGGGTCCAGAATAAACAATGCAGGCATTCCTGGCAGTAAAATGGCATTTCCTCTGTTCATTAGTTACATTCCCAGGCTTTACACATGAATTCCATTTTGAATTTTTATTCAGACAAAGAACTTTTATTCACAAAAAAATTGAATATTTACCGTTATGCATTACTGTAATAATTGTATAAATAATGTCAGCACTAATTATCTCTTCAAAAGAGAGGTTAAATGACCACTATTTCTTCAATATAGAGACTGAACCAGCACTTACTATTTGTTCAGTAGTGAGGTCAAACAACTTGGGATAGAGTATTGCTGGAGCGAAGAACCTGAGGAAGACGAAGCCGGATATCACTGAGTAACGCACTTCTCGCTCATCTGTTCAAACAATAACAACATAACAACATAAGAAAGGAGGAACACTGCAGGAGGCCTGCTGGCCCATACTAGGCAGGTCCTTTACAATTCATCCCACTAACAAACATTTGCCCAACCCAATTTTCAATGCTACCCAAGAAATAAGCTCTGATGTGAAAGTCCCTCTCAAATCCAACCCCTCCCACTCACGTACTTATCCAACCTAAATTTGAAACTACCCAAAGTCCTAGCCTCAATAACCCAACTAGGTAGACTGTTCCACTCATCTACTACCCTATTTCCAAACCAATACTTTCCTATGTCCTTTCTAAATCTAAACTTATCTAATTTAAATCCATTACTGCGGGTTCTCTCTTGGAGAGACATCCTCAAGACCTTATTAATATCCCCTTTATTAATACCTATCTTCCACTTATACACTTCGATCAGGTCTCCCCTCATTCTTCGTCTAACAAGTGAATGTAACTTAAGAGTCTTCAATCTTTCTTCATAAGGAAGATTTCTAATGCTATGTATTAATTTAGTCATCCTACGCTGAATGTTTTCTAACGAATTTATGTCCATTCTGAATATGGGGGACCAGAATTGGCTGCATAATCTAGGTGAGGCCTTAATAATGATGTATAAAGCTGCAGTATGCCCTGGACTTCGTTGCTACACTTTTTTACATAAAACCCAGTAAAACTATTTGCCTTATTCGTCGCTTGGCATTGCTGTCTTGGTTTAAAGGGTTTCTCTCACCATAAACCCCCCAAATCCTTTTGCAATCTGTATGGTTAAATTCAAAATCTTTAACTTATAAATACTAGGGTTATGGGCACTCCCAAGCTTCAGAACCTTGATTTATCTCATTGAACTGATCTGCCACTTTTTGACCAAAAATAAGTTTGTTTAAATCCCCGAAGTTCCTTTTCATTTTGTTTGAATCAAATTTTCCTACCCCATCTTTTGTCTCGGGGAATTTTCTATATCACTGAATTCCCCTCAAGATCATTGATATATCATGTATTTTAAAAAACAACGGGCCCAAGTTGATCCTGTGGAAAAGCCACTTGTTACGATCCCCATCGGATTTAACCCCATTTTGGACACTCGTTCCTGTCAGTGAGCCCTGACCGATCCACGGAGCATTTTCCCCAATGCCATGGCTGCCCCTTTTTTTAAAGTCTATGGTGCAGAACTCTATCCAAAAGCCTTTTTAAAATTAAATTAAATAATATCAAATTCCTTATCGTGGTCAACAGCCTCGAAAGCTTTACTGAACAAAAATTAAAAATTAGGGTTTGACAAGACCCGGCCCCTTTGTCCTGTAGTATCATTTAAACAAGCATGTTATCGAGATGGCTTCTTATAACTAGCTATAATTGCCTTTTAATTTGCCTACATTTTAGGGTCAGGTTATTGGGCGGGAATTTGCGGAACGACTTGTCCCCGTTTTTAAAAAATGGATTTTCATTAGCCATCTTTCCCCATATCAGGGCCTACACCTGTTTGAAGAGATAAATTAAAAATATTAGTTAATGGTTCACAGAGTTCCATTTTGCATTCCTTAAGAACCCTTGAAAAAACCTCATCAGGGCCCGGCGACTTATTTGCTTCAGTCTGTCTATCTGCTTCAAAAACCATTTCACTAGTGACTGTGATGTTACATAATTTATCTTCTTCTAGCCCACTAAAAAATTAAATTTACTGGAATATTGTTAGTGTCTTCCTGTGTAAAAACTGAGAGAAAATAATTATTAAAAATCGAGCACATTTCATTCTCTTTGTCAGTAAGGTGCCCATAGTTATTTTTAAAGGGACCTATCTTATCTCTAACTTTTGTTCTATAGACCTGGAAAACACTTTTTGGGTTAGTTTTAGAATCCCTAGCAACTTTAATTTCATAGTCCCTTTCAGCTTTTCTTATCCCCTTTTTAATGTCCCTCTTAACCCTTTGAGTGTTTCAGGCCCCTCTCTGAAACTGTCATTCTATGTCGCCAAATATTAAAAAAAAAAAAATTATTTTTTCTTATGAAAATGTTAAGATTATTTTTCTGAGTGTTTTAGGCCAAAAAAAAAATTTTTGCCATCGGTACTTACCGAGATATAGAGCCGTGAAGTTTGCAGAAAATGAGCCGTGTATGGCAACAGCGGCGACTGCCACTCACCGGGTAAACTTTAGTTTACTTGTAATTGAAGGTTTTTTGTTTTTTTCACTATTTTATTTTTTCACATAACTTATGTGGCCTATGAGACCAAAGTAAGGTGCAATGTATATATATACACTCGTTGTATACAACACAATAAGCACACAAACATAATTATCAATATATTGTTTACAAAACTTGTTTACAAAAACAAACAAACAAAATCATCATCATCATCCTCATCATCCTCCTCATCATCATCATCCTCCTCATCATCATCCTCCTCCTCCTCCTCATCATCATCCTCCTCCTCATCATCATCATCATCCTCCTCATCATCATCCTCATCATCCTCATCATCATCCTCCTCCTCCTCCTCATCATCACATCCTCATCATCATCATCCCCCCTCCTCATCATCATCATCCTCATCATCATCCTCCCATCATCCTCCTCCTCATCATCACATCCTCCTCATCATCATCATCATCATCCTCATCATCATCATCCTCATCATCATCATCCTCATCATCCTCCTCCTCATCATCATCATCCTCCTCCCATCACATCATCCTCCTCATCATCATCATCCTCCTCCTCATCACATCCTCCTCCTCCTCCTCCTCCTCATCATCATCCTCCTCATCATCATCATCATCATCCTCATCATCCTCCTCCTCATCATCCTCCTCCTCCTCATCATCCTCATCATCATCATCATCCTCATCATCCCCCATCATCATCATCCTCCTCCTCCTCATCATCCCATCCTCATCATCATCATCCTCCTCATCATCATCATCCTCCTCCTCCTCATCATCATCCTCCTCCTCCCATCATCCTCATCCTCATCAACATCCTCCTCCTCCTCATCACATCATCCTCCTCCTCCTCCTCATCATCATCATCATCATCCTCATCATCATCATCATCCTCCTCCTCATCATCATCATCCTCCTCCTCCTCCTCATCATCATCATCCTCCTCCTCCTCAATCTCCTCATCCTCATCATCATCATCCCCCTCCTCCTCATCATCATCCTCCTCCTCATCATCATCCTCCTCCTCCTCATCATCCTCATCCTCATCATCATCATCCTCCTCCTCATCATCATCATCCTCCTCCTCCTCATCATCCTCATCCTCATCATCACATCCTCCTCCTCATCATCATCATCCCCTCCTCACATCATCCTCCTCCTCCTCCTCCTCCTCCTCATCATCCTCCTCATCATCATCATCATCATCATCATCCTCCTCCTCCTCATCATCCTCCTCATCATCATCATCACATCCTCATCATCCTCATCATCATCATCCTCCTCCTCATCATCATCATCATCATCATCATCACCTCCTCCTCAAACATCATCATCCTCATCCTCATCATCATCATCATACATCCTCCTCCTCCCCTCCTCCTCCTCCTCCTCCTCCTCCTCTTCCTTCCCTCTTCCTTCCCTCTTCCTTCCCTCTTCCTTCCCTCCTCCTCCTCCTCCCCTCCTCCTCCTCCTCCTCCTCCTCCTCTTCCTTCCCTCCTCCTCCTCCTCTTCCTCCTCTTCCTTCCCTCCTCCTCCTCCTCCTTCCTCCTCTTCCTTCCCTCCCTCCTCCCCCCTCTTCCTTCCCCCCTCCTCCTCCTCCTCTTCCTTCCTCCCCTCCTCCTCCTCCTCCTCTTCCTTCCCTCCTCCTCCTCCCCCCCTCCTCTTCCCCCTCCTCCTCCTCCTCCTCTTCCTTCCCTCCTCCTCCTCCTCTTCCTCCCTCCCCCCTCCTCCTCCTCCTCCTCCTTCTCCTTCCCTCCTCCTCCTCCTCCTCCTCCTCTTCCTTCTCCCCCCTCCTCCTCCTCCCTTCCCTTTCCTCCTCCTCCTCCTCCTCCTCCCCTTCCTTCCCTCCTCCTCCTCCCCTCCCTCTTCCTTCCCTCCTCCTCCTCCTCCTCCCCTCCCCTTCCTTCCCTCCTCCTCCTCCTCCTCTTCCTTCCCTCCTCCTCCCCCCTCCTCTTCCTTCCCTCCTCCTCCTCCTCCTCCTCCTCTTCCTTCCCCCCTCCTCCTCCTCCTCCTCCCTCTTCCTTCCCTCCTCCTCCTCCTCCTCCTCCTCTTCCTTTCCCTCCTCCTCCTCCTCCTCCTCCTCTTCCCTTCCCTCCCCCCTCCCCTCTTTCCTTTCCCCCCCCTCCTCCTCCTCCCTTCCTTTCCCCCCTCCTCCTCCTCCTCCTCCTCTTTCCCTTTCCCCCCTCCTCCTCCTCCTCCTCCTCTTTCCCTTTCCCTCCTCCTCCTCCTCCCTCCTTCCCCCCTCCTCCTCTCCTCCTCCTCTTCCTTCCCTCCTCTCCTCCCCTTTCCTCCCTTCCCCCTCCTCCTCCTCCTCCTCCTCCTCTCCTTCCCCTCCTCCTCCTCCTCTTCCTTCCCTCCTCCTCCTCCTCCTCCTCCCTCTTCCTTCCCTCCTCCTCCTCCTCTTCCTTCCCCCTCCCTCCTCCTCCTCCTCCTCCTCCTCCTCTTTCCTTCCCTCCTCCTCCTCCTCCTCCTTCCTCTCCTCCCCCCTCCTCCTCCTCCTCCTTCCCCCCTCCTTCCTCCCCCTCCTCCTCTTTTCCTTCCCTCCTCCTCCTCCCCTCCTCCTCTTCCTTCCCTCCTCCTCCTCCTCCCCCTTCCCTTCCTTCCCCCCCTCCTCCTCCTCCTCCCCTCTTCCTTCCCTCCTCCTCCCCCTCCTCCCCTCCTCCTTCCCTCCTCCTCCTCTCCCTTCCTCCCTCTTCTCCCCCCTCCCCCTTCCCCTTTCCCCTCCTCCTCCTCCTCCTCCTCTTTTCCCCCCCCCCCTCCTCCTCCCCCTTTCCCCCCCCCTTTTCCCCCTCCTCCATTGCTTTTTTGGGCTCAAACTCCTCCAAATCATGAAATTGATCTTCACTGACACTTTCCATCTGTGTTAGAGCATCACTTGGGAAGAGAAAAAGGGCCCAGATTTGCTGGGGAATCACATATTTCTTACCGCTAGACATGCTGAAAAAGGACTGAAATGGCATTCCCACAATGCACCACTGGCTCCCCGATTTTTTTTATATGGTGCACACTGACCATGGAGACCCATTCTCTCACATGTGGGCCTACCAGCTTTCTCCTGCTTGATTTGAAGCTGCTAGAATTTATGCGTATAAATACGTCAGAAACATTGGCTCGTAAGACGTATTTATACTCGGAAACGTCAAAGGTTAATGTCAATATACTGATTCATAAGATGACCCTCACCTCTTTTGATACGCCTATAAATTCCTTTCTTATGCCCAAGTAGATATTTGAGCCTATTATTCATCCATTTTGGGTCATTTCTATTTGATCTAATTTCTTTATATGGGATAAACGTTCTTTGAGCAGCATGTATTGTGTTCAGAAAACTGTCATATTGATAGCTCACTTCGTTACCCCAGTCAACAGATGATAAGTGTTCTCTAAGCCCATCGTAATCTGCTAAGCAAAAATCTGGGACTGTTACTGAGTTATCGCTACTATCGTACTTCCATTTAATGCTAAAAAAACTGGACCATTCATTCTGAAAATAATCAGATATTCTATTTTTTCTTCTAAGAGTAAAGGAAGAAATCTAACAATGATTTTAGGTTGTGCATCTCACGTTGAATATTATCGTCATCGTTAACAGGGAACACTAAACCTGTAGGGGTCATATAACATTAGATTAAGAGCCCTTTGGCAGCATCAAGAGACCTCCCCCAGCCCGAAAGACAGACTTAGGAAAAATTAACAATGAGAATAGATTACAAATTACATTTATTTATATGTGATAAAAACACATGATGTTGCAACTATGTATGTCGTATATTGTATACATTTTGGCAGAATTACCAACAATATGTAAAGTAAAAGGGTGCAAGTGCAACTAATGTGATATTTTATTGTGGCAACGTTTCATTTTCCAGGAGCTTTGTCAAGCCGTCAACGGCTCAACAAAGCTCCTGGAGAGCAAAACGTTGCCACAATAAAATGTCACATTAGTTAACCATGTGTCTTTTTACTTTACATGTTGTATATTGTATGATGTATACCATATATTGTATACTGCTAGAAACAAACCCAACTGACAAAGAGTGAACCCACTCACAGCCGACCCAAATATAGCAAATTTAGGTACAAGAAGAGATTACTGGTCTGTACTTGCATTCTCACACCTTATTGAACACTCAACACTAAGTGCAATATTGTTTGACACCTTATTGAACACTCAACACTAAGTGCAATATTGTTTGACACCTTATTGAACACTCAACACTAAGTGCAATATTGTTTGACACCTTATTGAACACTCTCAACAGTTTAAGTGGAATAAAATACTGACACCTTATTGAGCACTCTCAACAGTGTAAGTATAATAAAGATTATTTACACAGCATAAAACAAAACCTTACTGACACTTTGCCTGTTTAATTAAAGAATATCTGTAGAGCATAAACAAAAAGTGTTGAACTTACTTGGAAAGTAAGTGTTGGCTAGTTCCTTGAGTTCTGAGAATATTTGGCACATGACTGGCGGACAGTTGAGTGCTGAGTTGATGATGGCCTTTAAGATGAGACTGATATATTCCTGAGAAAGACGACAATCCTTTAGTTATTACTGAGAGATATATTCACCATTATGGATTGCCTTCAAGACAAAGCTAAAAGAGGAGTAAGATTATATTAGGATCATTAACCAGGAAGGTTATTAACCCAGGATAACCCAACAGGTGTGCGTGAGCACGTTCGATAGGAGTGAATGGAGACGAATGGTATTTGGGACCTGACAATCTGTTGGAATGTGAGCAGGGTAATATTTAGTGAAGGGATTCAGGGAAACTGGTTATTTTTATATAGCCGGATTTGAGTCCTGGAAATGGGAAGTACAATACCTGCACTCTAAAGGAGGGGTTTGGGATACTGACAGTTTGGAGGGATATGTTATGTATCTTTATAGGTATATGCTTCTAAGCCGTTGTGTTCTGAGCACCTCTGCAAAAACTGTGATTATGTGAGTGAGGTGAAAGAGTTAAATGATGATGAAAGTATGTATTTTCTTTTTGGGGATTTTCTTTCTTTTTGGGTCACCCTGCCTCGGTGGGAGACGGCCGACTTGTTAAAAAAAAAAAAAAATAATGACACTGCTATCAAACTGGCTCATTTCCATAGTGGTGCTTTAATCCTCTTCCCCAGGATGTCATACACACCAAAATTCAAACAGATCACAGCTGGTCACTGCTTATACGCTGCATATAAAGTCATTTTTTAACACACCGACCATCTCCCACAAAGGTAGGTAAGCCGCAAAAGAAGAAACACTTTCACCATCACTCATGCCATCAATGTCTTGCCAGAGGCAAGTTTTAAATCTTACTCCTGAAGATCATTGTACTTTCAATGTTGAATATACATTACTGGAAGACATAAGTGTTTTCTACTGTGTAAGATGAACACTTCTTCTAGGCAACTTATACTCACTTCTACTGTGTAAGATGAACACTTCTTCAAGGCAACTTATACTCACTTCTACTGTGTAAGATGAACACTTCTTCTAGGCAACTTATACTCACTTCTACTGTGTAAGATGAACACTTCTTCTAGGCAACTTATACTCACTTCTACTGTGTAAGATGAACACTTCTTCTAGGCAACTTATACTCACTTCTACTGTGTAAGATGAACACTTCTTCAAGGCAACTTATACTCACTTCTACTGTGTAAGATGAACACTTCTTCTAGGCAACTTATACTCACTTCTACTGTGTAAGATGAACACTTCTTCAAGGCAACTTATACTCACTTCTACTGTGTAAGATGAACACTTCTTCAAGGCAACTTATACTCACTTCTACTGTGTAAGATGAACACTTCTTCAAGGCAACTTATACTCACTTCTACTGTGTAAGATGAACACTTCTTCAAGGCAACTTATACTCACTTCTACTGTGTAAGATGAACACTTCTTCAAGGCAACTTATACTCACTTCTACTGTGTAAGATGAACACTTCTTCAAGGCAACTTATACTCACTTCTACTGTGTAAGATGAACACTTCTTCAAGGCAACTTATACTCACTTCTACTGTGTAAGATGAACACTTCTTCAAGGCAACTTATACTCACTTCTACTGTGTAAGATGAACACTTCTTCAAGGCAACTTATACTCACTTCTACTGTGTAAGATGAACACGTCTTCAAGGCAACTTATACTCACTTCTACTGTGTAAGATGAACACTTCTTCAAGGCAACTTATACTCACTTCTACTGTGTAAGATGAACACTTCTTCAAGGCAACTTATACTCACTTCTACTGTGTAAGATGAACACTTCTTCTAGGCAACTTATACTTACTTCTACTGTGTAAGATGAACACTTCTTCAAGGCAACTTATACTCACTTCTACTGTGTAAGATGAACACTTCTTCTAGGCAACTTATACTCACTTCTACTGTGTAAGATGAACACTTCTTCAAGGCAACTTATACTCACTTCTACTGTGTAAGATGAACACTTCTTCTAGGCAACTTATACTCACTTCTACTGTGTAAGATGAACACTTCTTCAAGGCAACTTATACTCACTTCTACTGTGTAAGATGAACACTTCTTCAAGGCAACTTATACTCACTTCTACTGTGTAAGATGAACACTTCTTCAAGGCAACTTATACTCACTTCTACTGTGTAAGATGAACACTTCTTCTAGGCAACTTATACTCACTTCTACTGTGTAAGATGAACACTTCTTCAAGGCAACTTATACTCACTTCTACTGTGTAAGATGAACACTTCTTCAAGGCAACTTATACTCACTTCTACTGTGTAAGATGAACACTTCTTCAAGGCAACTTATACTCACTTCTACTGTGTAAGATGAACACTTCTTCTAGGCAACTTATACTCACTTCTACTGTGTAAGATGAACACTTCTTCAAGGCAACTTATACTCACTTCTACTGTGTAAGATGAACACTTCTTCAAGGCAACTTATACTCACTTCTACTGTGTAAGATGAACACTTCTTCTAGGCAACTTATACTCACTTCATACATAATGTTACAGAAGGTTTTTAAATAAGCTGAGATAAGTAATAACTCAAAGCTTGTAAAATAGTTTATCCTAGCTGAGCTGAGGTAGGTACCAGCTCTTAACTTGTAAAATAAGGTAGTTTATCCTAGCTGAGCTGAGGTAGGTACCAGCTCTTAACCCTTTGATTGTCGCAGCCCCTTTCTAAAACTGTCATTCTGTCGCAAAATTTTTGGGAAAAAAATTTTTTTTTCTTTTGAAATGGTAGAAAATCTTTTCCCGATAGTAATGACACCAAAAGTATGAAATTTGGTCAAAAACTTACGGAATTACACTCCCACGAAGTTAGCGGTCTCAGCGACATATACGCATTGGCAATTTTGCCGACTTTGAGCCCTGTTTTTGGCCAATTCTGTTGTTCCAGTTGACCAAGCTCATAGCTATTTCTTTAGAACTCCATTTTTTCTATCAATTGAGTACAAGAAACCGCCCATTTACCGATTTCAACTACCCAATAAAGTGGTCAGAAATTGGCAATTTGGCCAATTTCACGCAAGTTAAAAAGATGCCAATTTAGAAATACGGTCCAGAAAAAACAATGTAGACATTTTTGGCACAAAAATAACATATCTTCTGTTCATTAGTCATGTCTCTAGGCCCCTCTTATATTACTATTGCTTTCTATTTTTATTTTTTATTCATACAAAAAATACAAAATTTACTTTTATGCAGACTACTGCATTATTGTAAAAATGGTATAAATAATATCAGTGCACTAGTGAAAGAATATTAGACTCACCAGTTGACATGTATTGGACGTGTGGTGTGATTTGCTTACTTGAACATTAGTAAAAATCGAACATTTCCGCCACTTTGAGCTCAATTTCAAGGTCGTTTTCATCGTGAAACTAATCAAAATCATCTCTATTTATGCAATATGTTTTCCATTTTATCACGTGAGACCATGAAAATGAGAATACAACAATAAATACTATACGAAAATACACCTCAAAGTCGGCGTTTTAATCCAAAAAAACGGTCAGTTTTTTTTCTCTTTATGCACTGCGTGTTGAAGGATTTTTTTATGTGGTGCACACTGACCACACAGACCCATTCTCTCGCATGTGGGCCTACCAGCTTTCTCCCAGTTGATTTGAAGCCGCTAGAATTAGAGTATATATACGTCTGAAACAGTGGCTCAAAAGACGTATATATACGACCAAACAGTCAAAGGGTTAACTTGTAAAATAAGGTAGTTTATCCTAGCTGAGCTGAGGTAGGTACCAGCTCTTAACTTGTAAAATAAGGTAGTTTATCCTAGCTGAGCTGAGGTAGGTACCAGCTCTTAACCCTTTGACTGTTTCAGTCATATATATACGTCTTACGAACCACCACGTTTGACGTATATATACAGTGGACCCTCGCCTAACGATATTAATCCGTTCCTGAGAGCTCAACGTTAGGCGAAATTATCGTTAGCCATATTAATTTTCCCCATAAGAAATAATGGAAATCAAATTAATCCGTGCAAGACACCCAAACGTATGAACAAAAAAAATTTTTACCACATGAAATATTAATTTTAATATACACAAACTGAAGAAGACATGCACAGTTGCATGACACTTACCTTTATTGAAGATCTGGTGATGACTGATGGGATGGGAGGAGGGGAGACTGTGGATGGTGTTAATGTTTAGAAGGGAAATCCCCTTCCATTAGGACTTGAGGTGGCAAGTCCTTTTCCAGGGTTACTTCCCTTCTTCTTTTAATGCCACTAGGACCAGCTTGAGTCACTGGACCTCTGTCGCACAACATATCTGTCCATAGAGGCCTGTACCTCCCGTTCCTTTATGACATTCCTAAAGTGTTTCACAACACTGTCAGTGTAATAGTCACCAGCATGGCTTGCAATAGCTGTCTGAGGGTGATTTTCATCAAAAAAGGTTTGCACTTTAAGCCACATTGCACACATTTCCTTAATCTTTGAAGTAGACAACTTCTTCAATTTCTCAATCCCCTCCTCCGGAGCTGTTTCCTCAGGTCTGGCCTCTTGTTGTTGAAGATGATCCAGCAGCTCATCAGTGGTTACTTCGTCATTGTCCTCCTCTAACAACTCTTCCACATCCTCCCCACTAACCTCCAACCCCAAGGACTTCCCCAATGCCACAATAGATTCCTCAACTGGCAAAGGATTCGCAGGGTTAGCCTCAAACCCTTCAAAATCCCTTTTGTCTACACATTCTGGCCACAGTTTCTTCCAAACAGAGTTCAAGGTCCTCTTAGTCACTTCCTCCCAAGCCTTACCTATAATGTTTATACAATTGAGGATGCTAAAGTGATCTCTCCAAAACTCTCTTAGAGTCAATTGAGTTTCCGAGGTCACTACAAAGCACCTTTCAAACATAGCTTTTGTGTACAGTTTCTTGAAGTTGGAAATGACCTGCTGGTCCATGGGCTGCAGGAGAGGAGTGGTATTAGGAGGCAAAAACTTGACCTTAATGAAGCTCATTTCCGCAGAAAGTCACTCTGCCACGTCTGAAGGATGACCAGGAGCATTGTCTAATACGAGGAGGCACTTAAGGTCTAATTTCTTTTCAATTAGGTAATTTTTCACAGTGGGGGCAAATGCATGGTGTAACAAGTCATAAAAAAAGTCCCTAGTGACCCATGCCTTACTGTTTGCCCTCCACAGCACACACAAATTAGCCTTGAGGACATTGTTTTTCCTGAACACACTGGGAGTTTCAGAGTGATACACCAATAAAGGCTTCACTTTGTAATCCCACTAGCATTAGCACTCATCAACAGAGCAAGCCTGTCTTTCATAGGCTTATGTCCTGGGAGTGCCTTTTCCTCCTGAGTAATGTAGGTCCTGCTTGGCATTTTCTTCCAAAACAGGCCTGTTTCGTCACAATTAAACACTTGTTCAGGTTTCAGTCCTTCACTGTATGTACTCCTTGAATTCCTGCACATATTTTTCAGCCGCTTTGTGGTCCGAACTGGCAGCCTCACCATGCCATATCACACTATGTATGCCACTGCGATTCTTAAATCTCTCAAACCAACCTTTACTGGCCTTAAATTCACTCACATCACCACTAGTTGCAGGCATTTTTCTAATTAAATCGTCATGCAACTTCCTAGCCTTTTCACATATGATCGCTTGAGAGACGCTGTCTCCTGCTATCTGTTTTTCGTTTATCCACACCAATAACAGTCTCTCAACATCTTCTATCACTTGCGATCTCTGTTTCAAAAACAAAGTTGCACCTTTGGCAAGAACAGCTTCCTTGATTGCCATTTTCTTGGCCACAATAGTAGCAATGGTTGATTGGGGTTTTGTGTACAACCTGGCCAGCTCGGAGACACGTACTCCACTTTCATACTTAGCAATGATCTCTTTCTTCATATCCATAGTAATTCTCACCCTTTTTGCTGTAGGGTTGGCACTAGAAGCTTTCTTGGGGCCAATGGTGACTTATTTTGCAGGTGCAATCACTAAAAAGGCTGTGATAATATGAAATGTTCCGATTGTATGCTTGGAAGCAACCGCGGTGGCTGGCTTGTAAACACTGGCACCCACGGAACAAGTGAGGCGGGCTCAGGCTGCACGTGGACGTGTCTCGAGCGAAACGCGTTGAGCGAGTTTTTTAGCGCTAGCCGAGGCAAAATTTTTGCGTTAAAATGTATCGCTATGCAGATTTAACGTTATGCAATGCGTTTGTTAGGCGAGGGGTCCACTGTACTCAAATTCTAGCGGCTTCAAATCAAGCAGAGAAATCTGGTAGGCCCACATGTGAGAGAATGGGTCTGTGTGGTCAGTGTGCACCATATAAAAAAAATCCTGCAGCACGCAGTGCATAATGAAAAAAAAAAAGCTCCGACTGGTTTTTTTAACCCTTAAATGGTCCAAACGTATATATACGTTCACGTGCGTAGCGCCCCAAACGTATATATACGTTTTCTTTGTCATTCATTCAACACTGCCACGATAAGCCTGAGTCACCTAGACATGAGAGAATGAGTGTGCGCACTCACTGTGCGCCATATTAAAATAACTGTGGACGCCTGGGTACCATATGCTCTTTTTTCCTATTAAAAAAAAAAAGAATTTTTTTTCTCTCAAAAAATTTGAGGCGCTACGCGAGTGAACGTATATATACGTTTGGACCATTTAAGGGTTAATTAAAATGCCAACTTTGTGGTCTAGTATTTTCATTTAGTATTTATGGTTGTATTCTCGTTTTCTTGGTCTCATTTGATAGAATGGGAAACATGTTACAGAAATAGTGGTGATTTTGATTGCTTTTACTATGAAAAGAAACCTTGAAACGGAGCTCAAAGTAGGGGAAATGTTTGATTGTTGCCAAGTTCAAACGTTAACAATATGCATTGTAATAAAATGCCAACTTTGTAGTCTAGTATTGGTTACATTTATAATTTAATTTGTATTCTGCTCGTATTCTTCTTTTTTTGATAGAATAAAACAAATTACAAACAAGGGGTAATATTAGAGGGGCCTTTTGACTATGAAAAGAAATTGAAAATAAAGTTGGAGGAATGTTGATTTTTCCATTTGCCATAATTTGAAACAATTTTTTAATTTTCGATAAATGTCCAATTGCATTTCAATATGCAGTATTGAATGTTGGGCAGTTATTTGTACAATGAAAATATGGCATAACTCTCAAACAGGTAAATCTTCTATGTTGTTAGGTAAGAATATAAAGTTCAAAATTAGAAAGCAGCAGTATATCAGAGGGGCCTTGAGTGTGACGATAAGACAGGAAAAGTAATTGTGGAAAGACATGTAATGTCCTGCATTGTCTTGCTGGAACTCCCAATGTTTGAAACCTCAATTTTTAATTTTTGGTGAAATCGTCCAAATTTTTGCATTTTTGGACAATGATATTGGGTAGTTGAAATTTCGGTAAATGGTCTATGTTCTTGTGCTACCTAACAGAAAAAATGGAGTTCTAAAGAATTAGCTATGAGTTTGGTTGACTGGAACAATGGAATTAGCCGAAAATAGGTCTCAAAGTGGGCGAAATCGCCGATTTGTAAATATCGCCGAGGTTGCTAACTTCGTTACCATCGGGAAAAGATTCTCTATCATTTCATAAGAATAAATTATTTTTTTTTTTTTTTCAAAAAATGTTTCGACACCAGGAGACACCTCAGGATTTGGGGTTTCGACAGTCAAGGTTAACTTGTAAAACAAGGTAGCTCATCCTAACTGAGCTGAGGTAAGTACCAGCTCTTAGCTTGTTAAAGAACATATATATCTTAGGCTACTAATGTAATACCTTTGTGTTGCCAATATTTCAGGTTGAATTAGGGACCATCATTAGGTGATATGTGTAGAATAAGACACTTGTGCAACAAATAATCAATCCCTCAGCCTTTTTTTTTTTTTTTCCAACAAGTCGGCCGTCTCCCACCGAGGCAGGGTGACCCAAAAAAGAAAGAAAATCCCCAAAAAGAAAATGCTTTCATCATCATTCAACACTTTCACCACATTCACACATTATCACTGTTTTTGCAGAGGTGCTCAGAATATAACAGTTTAGAAGCATACACATATAAGATACACAACATATCCCTCCAAACTGCCAATATCCCAAACCCCTCCTTTAAAGTGCAGGCATTGTACTTCCCATTTCCAAGACTCAAGTCCGACTATATGAAAATAACCGGTTTCCTTGAATCCCTTCTCTAAATATTACCCTGTTCACACTCCAACAGATCGTCAGGTCCCAAGTACCATTCGTCTCCATTCACTCCTATCTAACACGCTCACGCATGCTTGCTGGAAGTCCAAGCCCCTTGCCCACAAAACCTCCTTTACCCCCTCTCTCCAACCCTTTCGAGGACGACCCCTACCCCGCCTTCCTTCCCCTATAGATTTATATGCTTTCCATGTCATTCTACTTTGATCCATTCTCTCTAAATGACCAAACCACCTCAATATCCCCTCTTCTGCCCTCTGACTAATACTTTTATTAACTCCACACCTTTTCCTAATTTCCACACTCCGAATTTTCTGCATAATATTTACACCACACATTGCCCTTAAACAGGACATCTCCACTGCCTCCAACCGTCTCCTCGCTGCTGCATTTACCACCCAAGCTTCACACCCATATAAGAGTGTTGGTACTACTATACTTTCATACATTCCCTTCTTTGGCTCCATAGATAACATTTTTTGCTTCCACATATACCTCAATGCACCACTCACCTTTTTTCCCTCATCAATTCTATGATTAACCTCATCCTTCATAAATCCATCCCTCAGCCTTGCACAACTATATACAGGAGATAGTGGATGATGAGGTAATCAGTCCCTTAGCTTGAAAGCCAATGTTAAAACTATAAGAACATAAGGAAGAGCACTGCAGGAGAAGAAAATATTTTCATCATTCAACACTTTCACCTCACTCATACATAATCACTGTCTTTGAAGAGGCGCTCAGATACAACAGTTTAAAGCATATATAAAGATATACAACATATCCATCCAAACTGTCAATATCCCAAACCCCTCCTTTAAAGTGCAGGCATTGTACTTCCCATTTCCAGTACTCAAGTCCGGCTATATATTAAAATCACCAGTTTCCATGAATCCCTTCACTAAATGTTACCCTGCTCACACTCCAACAGCTTGTCAGGTCCCAAAAACCACTCATCTTCATTCACTTCTATCTAACACAAACAAGCACACTTGCTGGAAGTCCAAGCCCCTCGCTCACAAAACCTCCTTTACCCCTTCCCTCCAACCTTTTCGAGGACAACCCCTACCCCGCCTTCCTTCCCCTACAGATTTATATGCTCTCTATGTCATTTGATCCATTCTCTCTAAGTGACCAAACCACCTCAGCAACCCCTATTCAGCCCTCTGATTATTACTTTTATTAACCCTTTGACTGTCGCAAGCTCATTTCTGAAACTGTCATTCTATGTTGCAAAATTTTTGGGAAAAAAATTATTTTTTCTTGTGATATGAGAGAATCTTTTCTCGATGGTAATGACACAAAAAGTACAAAATTTGATCGAAAACTCATGGAATTACTCTCCCGCAAAGTAAGCGGTCTCAATGATATATACGCATCAGCGATTTCTCCAACTTTAAGCCCTATTTTTGGCCAATTCCACTGTTCCAGTCAACCAAACTCATAGCTATTTCTTTAGAACATTCACTGTTTCTATCGACTGAGTACAAGAAACCGCCCATTTACCGATTTCAACTACCCAATAAAGTGGTCAGAAATTGGCAATTTGGCAAATTTCATGCAAATTAAAAAAGATGCCAATTTCAAAATAGGGTCCAGAATAAACAATGTAGACATTCTTGGCACTAAAATAACATATCCTCTGATCATTAGTCACATCTCCAGGCCCCTCTTATATTACTTTTGCTTTCTATTTTGATTTTTTAGTCGCACAAAAAATAGAAGATTTACTGTTATGCAGACTACTGCATTATTGTAAAAATGGTATAAATAATATCAGTGCACTAGTGAAAGAATATTAGACTCCCCAGTTGACGTGTATTGGACGTGTGGTGTGATTTGCTTACTCTTGAACATTGATAAAAATCTAACATTTCCGCTACTTTGAGCTCAATTTCAAGGTCGTTTTCATCATGAAACTAATCAAAATCATCTCTATTTCTGTAATCTGTTTTCCATTCTATCGAATGAGACCAAGAAAACGAGAATACAACCATAAATACTATACAAAAATACACCTCAAAGTCAGTGTTTTAATCCAAAAACAGTCAAGAGTTTTTTTTTTCTCATTATGCACTGCATATTGCAGGATTTTTTTTATACAGTGCACAATGACCACACAGACCCATTCTCTCACATGTGGGCCTACCGGCTTTCTCTTGCTTGATTTGAAGCCGCTAGAGTTATTGAGTATACATATGTCTGTAACACTGGCTTGTAAGATGCATATATACGGCCGAAACAGTCAAAGGGTTAACTCCAAACCTTCTCCTAATTTCCACACTCATTGCAGCATTTACAACCCAAGCTTCACACCCATAAAAGAGTGTTAGTACCATTTAACTTTCATACATTCCCTTCTTTGCCTCCATGGATAACGGTTTTTGTCTCCAGAAATACCTCAACTCACCACTCACCTTTCTTCCTTCATCACTTCTATGAGGTTTAGTAGATCTAGAATAATGCCGGTACACTGGCATGTATTGTTAGTGCTGGTTCATGAAAATTTAGCAAGTTTCTGCTAGTTTTTAGACAAGAGCCTAGTGGTGTTTGAAAATTGCATTGGCAAACCTGCTAGGGTGGCTGCATCAGTGGTATATAATCATAGAACAAACCATCGATGTGTATTTTTATAAATAATGCTTCAGGCTTAATCTAACTTTGTTACCATGTGTTGCGACCCCTGAATGGGTCACAATGTATATAATGTATATTACCTGTTCATATAATTTTATATTGCTTATATTTGCGATATTAGCTAAATCGTAAATATATTGCTTTATATTATTATTTAACTTAGTTATATTATTAGGTAGGATGTAACATTTATATATTATTCAGTGCTCATAGTTCGAGAGTGTTAAGTAGCTGACAGCATTGTATAACTACTGTATTATCACTCCACTTGTTTCCCTGCCAGCTTCTCTGTGTTGCTGGGCAGCAGCAGTCCACGGAGAATCACGTGATCGGGGGGGGGGGGGGGAGATGATCACACCTCACCTTGAGTAGTCTGCCTGGCCTGCGCTTGCTCTTGTCTGTTTGACGCTCTTCTAACAAACGTGCCTCTAGCTCTCCCTTCCTGGCCCTTGTTGGAAGATCATCTCTGTCGCTTTCTTGTTGTTGGTTCTGTGTAATTCTGTTCACAGAACATGGTCTAGACTTAGTGATTTTCGACGTTGTACTGAGGTTGTGTGTCTCATAGACACTCTGAGAAACTCAGGTCCTGAGCTGTAGCTTCTGACCTAATTTGTACTCGTATCTGTGTTACTGTAAGTAGTAGGTTGGTAGACAGCAACCACCCAGGGAGGTACTACCGTCCTGCCAAGTGAGTGTAAAACGAAAGCCTGTAATTGTTTTACATGATGATAGGATTGCTGGTGTCTTTTGTCTGTCTCATAAATATGCAAGATTACAGGTACGTCTTGCTATTTCTTCTTACACTCAGGTCACACTACACATACTGTACAAGCATATACATATATACACACCCCTCTGGGTTTTCTTCTATTTTCTTTCTAATTCTTGTTCTTGTTTATTTCCTCTTATCTCCATGGGGAAGTGGAACAGAATTCTTCCTTTGTAAGCCATGCATGTCATACGAGGCGACTAAAATGCCGGGAGCAAGGTGCTAGTAACCTCTTCTCCTGTATATATTACTAAATTTAAAGGGAGAAACTTTAGTTTTTTTTTTTGGGCCACCCCGCCTCGGTGGGATACGGCTGGTACATTGAAAGAAGAAGAAGATTACAGGTATGTCTTGCTGCTTCTACTTACACTTAGGTCACACTACACATACATGTACATGTTTATTTATACACACTCATCTGAGTTTTCTTTGATTTTATCTTTAATAGTTCTTGGTCTTATTACTCTTCCTTTTATATCCATGAGGAAGTGGAGTAAGAATCTTTCCTCCGCAAACCATGCGTGTTGTAAAAGTCAACTAAAATGCCGGGAACAATGGGCTAGTAACCCCTTTTCCTGTAAAGATTACTAAAAAGAATAAGAAGAAGAAAATTGTCAAAGTGGGAAGTCTGAATGTGCATGGATGTTGTGCAAATGATAAGAAAGAGATGATTGTGGATGTTATGAATGAGAAGCTGGATGTCCTGGCTTAAAGTGAAACAAAGCTGAAGGGGGTGGGAGAGTTTCAGTGGAGAGGAATAAATGGGATTAGGTCAGGGGTTTCAAATAGAGTTAGAGCTAAAGAAGGAGTAGCAATATTGTTGAAGGATAAGATATGGCAGGAAAAGAGTGACTATAAATGTATTAATTCAAGGATTATGTGGAGTAAAATAAGGTTGGATGTGAAAAGTGGGTTACAGTAAGCGTATATGCACCTGGAGAAGAGAGAAGTGTAGAGGAGAGAGAGAGAGATTTTCGGAAATGTTGAGTGAATGCATGGGGAGTTTTGAACCAAATGTGAGAGTACTTGTGGTTGGGGATTTTAATGCTAAAGTGGGTAAAAATATTGTGGAGGGAGTAGTAGGTAAATTTGGGGTGCCAGGGGTAAATGTAAATGTGGAGCCTTTAATTGAGCTATGTGTAGAAAGAGATTTGGTAATAAGTAATAAATATTTTATGAAATAGAGGATAAATAAATATACAAGGTATGATGTAGCACGTAATGAAAGTAGTTTCCTCGATTATGCATTAGTGGACAAAGGTTGATGGGAAGGCTCCAGGATGTACATGTTTATAGAGGGGCAACTGATGTATTGGATCATTATTTAGTTGTAGCTACAGTTAAAGTAAGAGGTAGATGGGACAAGAGGAAGGTGGCAACAACAAGTAGGAGGGAAGTGAATGTGTATAAACTAAGGGAGGAGGACGTTCGGGTGAGATATAAGCGACTATTGGCAGAAAGGTGGGCTAGTGCAAAGATGAGTAGTGAGGGGGTTGAAGAGGGTTGCAGGAGTTTTAAAAATGCGGTATTAGAATGTGGGCAGAAGTTTGTGGTTATAGGAGGGTGGGGGCAGGAGGAAAGAGGAGTGATTGGTGGAATGATGAAGTAAAGGGTGTGATAAAAGAGAAAAAGTTAGCTTATGAGAGGTTTTTACAAAGCAGGAGTGTTATAAGAAGAGCAGAGTATATGGAGAGTATAAGAAAGGTGAAGAGAGTGGTGAGAGAGTGCAAAAGGAGAGCAGATGATAGAGTGGGAGAGGCACTGTCAAGAAATTTTAATGAAAATAAGAAAAAAATTTGGAGCGAGTTAAACAAGTTAAGAAAGCCTAGGGAACATATGGATTTGTCAGTTAAAAACAGAGTAGGGGAGTTAGTAGATGGGGAGAGGGAGGTATTAGGTAGATGGCGAGAATATTTTGAGGAACTTTTAAATGTTGAGGAAGAAAGGGAGGTGGTAATTTCATGCACTGGCCAGGGAGGTATACCATCTTTTAGGAGTGAAGAAGAGCAGAATGTAAGTGTGGGGGAGGTACGTGAGGCATCACGTAGAATGAAAGGGGGTAAAGCAGCTGGAACTGATGGGATCATGACAGAAATGTTAAAAGCAGAGGGGGATATTGTGTTGGAGTGGTTGGTACTTTTGTTTAATAAATGTATGAAAGAGGGCAAGGTACCTAGGGATTGGGAGAGAGCATGTATAGTCCCTTTATATAAAGGGAAGGGGGACAAAAGAGACTGAAAAAATTATAGAGGAATAAGTTTACTGAGTATACCAGGAAAAGTGTATGGTAGGGTTATTATTGAAAGAATTAGAGGTAAGACAGAATGTAGGATTGTGGATAAGCAAGGAGGTTTCAGAGTGGGTAGGGGATGTGTAGATCAAGTGTTTACATTGAAGCATATATGTGAACAGTATTTAGATAAAGGTAGGGAAGTTTTTATTGCATTTATGGATTTAGAAAAGGCATATGATAGAGTGGATAGAGGAGCAATGTGGCAGATGTTGCAAGTATATGGAATAGGTGGTAAGTTACTAAATGCTGTATAGAGTTTTTATGAGGATAGTGAGGCTCAGGTTAGGGTGTGTAGAAGAGAGGGAGACTACTTCCCGGTAAAAGTAGGTCTTAGACAGGGATATGTAATGTCACCATGGTTGTTTAATATAGTTATAGATGGGGTTGTAAAAGAAGTAAATGCTAGGGTGTTCGGGAGAGGGGTGGGATTAAATTATGGGGAATCAAATACAAAATGGGAATTGACACAGTTACTTTTTGCTGATGATACTGTGTTTATGGGAGATTCTAAAGAAAATTGCAAAGGTTAGTAGATGAGTTTGGGATGTGTGTGTGTAAAGGTAGAAAGTTGAAACTGAACATAGAAAAGAATAAGGTGATGAGGCATCAAATGATTTAGATAAAGAAAAATTGGATATCAAATTGGGGAGGAGGAGTATGAAAGAAGCGAATGCTTCCAGATACTTGGGAGTTGACATGTCGGCGGATGGATTTATGAAGGATGAGGTTAATCATAGAACTGATGAGGGAAAAAAGGTGAGTGGTGCGTTGAGGTATATGTGGAGTCAAAAAACTATCTATGGAGGCAAAGAAGGGAATGTATGAAAGTATAGTAGTACCAACACTCTTATATGGGTGTGAAGCTTGGGTTGTGAATGCAGTAACGAGGAGGCGGTTGGAGGCAGTGGAGATGTCCTGTCTAAGGGCAATGTGCGGTGTAAATATTATGCAGAAAATTCGGAGTGTGGAAATTAGGAGAAGGTGTGGAGTTAATAAAAGTATTAGTCAGAGGGCTGAAGAGGGGTTGTCGAGGTGGTTTGGTCATTTAGAGAGAATGGATCAAAGTAGAATGACATGGAGAGCATTTAAATCTGTAGGAGAAGGAAGGCGGGGTAGGGGTCGTCCTCGAAATGGTTGGAAGGAAGGGGTAAGGGAGGTTTTGTGGGCGAGGGGCTTGGACTTCCAGCAAGCTTGCATGAGCGTGTTCGATAGGAGTGAATGGAGACGAATGGTATTTGGGACCTGACGATAAGTTGCAGTGAGCAGGGTAATATTTAGTGAAGGGATTCAGGGAAACCAGTTATTTTTATATAGCCGCACTCGAGTCCTGGAAATGGGAAGTACAATGCCTGCACTCTAAAGGAGGGGTTCGGGATATTAGCAGTTTGGAGGGATATGCTGTGTATCTTTATACGTATATGTTCTAAACTGTTGTGTTCTGAGCACCTCTGGAGTTTACCTGGAGAGAGTTCCGGAGGTCAACGCCCCCACGGCCCGGTCTGTGGCCAGGCCTCCTGGTGGATCAGAGCCTGATCAACCAGGCTGTTACTGTTGGCTGCACGCAAACCAACATACGAGCCACAGCCCGGCTGGTCAGGAACCGACTTTTGGTGCTTGTCCAGTGCCAGCTTGAAGACTGCCAGGGGTCTGTTGGTAATCCCCCTTATGTATGCTGGGAGGCTGTTGAGCAGTCTCAGGCCCCTGACACTTATTGTATGGTCTCTTAATGTGCTAGTGACACCCCTGCTTTTCATTGGGGGGATGTTGCATCGTCTGCCAAGTCTTTTGCTTTCGTAGTGAGTGATTTTCGTGTGCAAGTTCAGTACTAGTCCCTCTAGGATTTTCCAGGTGTATATAATCATGTATCTCTCCCGCCTGCATTCCAGGGAATACAGGTTCAGGAACCTCAAGCACTCCCAGTAATTGAGGTGTTTTATCTCCGTTATGCGCGCCGTGAAGGTTCTCTGTACATTTTCTAGGTCAGCAATTTCACCTGCCTTGAAAGGTGCTGTTAGTGTGCAGCAATATTCCAGCCTAGATAGAACAAGTGACCTGAAGAGTGTCATCATGGGCTTGGCATCCCTAGTTTTGAAGGTTCTCATTATCCATCCTGTCATTTTTCTAGCAGATGCGATTGATACAATGTTATGGTCCTTGAAGGTGAGATCCTCCGACATGATCACTCCCAGGTCTTTGACGTTGGTGTTTCGCTCTATTTTGTGGCCAGAATTTGTTTTGTACTCTGATGAAGATTTAATTTCCTCGTGTTTGCCATATCTGAGTAATTGAAATTTCTCATCGTTAAACTTCATATTGTTTTCTGCAGCCCACTGAAAGATTTGGTTGATGTCCACCTGGAGCCTTGCAGTGTCTGCAGTGGAAGTCACTGTCATGCAGATTTGGGTGTCATCTGCAAAGGAAGACATGGTGCTGTGGCTGACATCCTTGTCTATGTCAGATATGAGGATGAGGAACAAGATGGGAACAAGTACTGTGCCTTGTGGAACAGAGCTTTTCACCGTAGCTGCCTCGGACTTTACTCTGTCGACTACTACTCTCTGTGTTCTGTTAGTGAGGAAATTATAGATCCATCGACCGACTTTTCCCATTATTCCTTTAGCATGCATTTTGTGCGCTATTACGCCATGGTCACACTTGTTGAAGACTTTTGCAAAGTCTGTATATATTACATCTGCATTATTTTTGTCTTCTAGTGCATCTAGGACCTTGTCGTAGTGATCCAATAGTTGAGACAGACAGGAGCGACCTGTTCTAAACCCATGTTGCCCTGGGTTGTGTAATCTGATGGGTTTCTAGATGGGTGGTGATCTTGCTTCTTAGGACCCTTTCAAAGATTTTTATGATATGGGATGTTAGTGCTATCGGTCTGTAGTTCTTTGCAAAAACAGTGATTATGTGTGAGTGAGGTGAAAGTGTTGAATGATGATGAAAGTATTTTATTTTTGGGGATTTTCTTTCTTTTTGGGTCACCCTGCCTTAGTGGGAGACAGCCGACTTGTTGAGAGAATAAAAAAAAAAAATATCTGTGGACTGTCACAGTCGTGGATTTTTCTAATCAGTAATATGGGAGTTTCTGTGACTTTTGTGGAGGATCTGCAGATGGTCCCTACTTAGTGTCGTTATATTATCTCCTTGTTCCTGATTTTGTGTTGCAATTGCTTGTAATATTGCTGTTCGGCTTATCAGTCATTTTATTGTTCAAGCAAGCTGTTCTGATTGCCAGGTTAGTTAAGAAGTTAGTTTATGTGAGGACTTTTAGACAGTATAGAGCGTCTGCTCAGCGCGAAAGAAAAATTTTGTCGAAAAATTCACAAATTGAATTAATCTTATAGAAAAATAGCTTAACTCTCTGGCAACACAATGGTACAAGAATCATTGTTCTACGACATTCCTACAAGGAATTATGGTCATTTAAAACACCTAGGGTGACGTCACCACCTGCGGCAGGTGTGCTCACCTGTCGTCAATTTTCATTTTTTTTCCGTTTTTTTTCGTGTATTTATTGTATTACTCTTTCTAAGATAATAATTGACGATCTGGCATCATAATACAGTGGGTTGGACTTATCCGTAGACTTCCAGCCAACCAGGAACCTCCTGGCACCATTTTGCTGACGTCATGGAAAATTCCAGTCTCAGGATGGCCGGGGAATATGCTTCAATATAACGCTATTATAACTTCTACGGCTTATTTATCTATCACAATTGATCTAATATGACATAATAAACAATATAAATAACAAAGAAATATGGTAAATACTCCAGAATGAATAATATATGGCATATTCCTAGAGCGTTCCCACAGGAATATAATATTCCCATAGTCAGGGATGGGCTTCCATTCTCCTTCTTTCACCTCCAGGGTCCTTATATTAAAGAAAACAGACATGGGTAACTATGATATGCACTCATAATGCAGTATAAGACTGAGAAAAATGCTATTTTCTCGAAAAAAAATCGGTGGTCCGGCTGTTTCGCGGATTATCTCGGAAGTAAGTTATTCACATATATATGACTGTATTTTTGCTAATAATAGCAAGAATGCAATGAAATTCACAGACAACATAAAGGAAAGATTGTTTTACAAACAAATGATTAGCATTTTGAGATATCATAATTTGTTTTTTATTTTTGTGAGGGCAAAAGTCAGATATTTGGCTGAATGTCAAAACCATACAAACTTTATTTTTTTTAAGAATGAAGAAAGGATAAATTACAGTTCGGATAATCATGATAAATACAGTTTAGCATTGTTTTATGCGTAGATAATGCCAAAACAGCTTCTCCAAGTCCCATTACGAAAATACAGTTCAATATGTGTGATTATTAGTAAATAAATTTTTTCTCAGTTGTTTTTTGAGCTATCTTATTGAAACTTGGTCACATTACTATTGAAAGGTGCTTCTTCACGCTCTATACTGCCTAAAGGCAGTATAGAGCGTCCGCACCTGTCTCAAGTCTTGAGACAGCCAACTACTTAGAGCACTTACATACAAACTTACTTGTATATATTTGTATTATGTTATTAAATGCTAACTATGTACCAGACAGTACTTAAAAGCCATAAAGATGTGATATGTGCCTTCAGCACTATACTACTGTACACGAGAGAAGTGTAGGAACTTGTGTCCTATATTATATTCAATTGATTAATTTAATTTACTTCGATAATATACGCCTAGACAACTTTGTTATTAATAGACTTATTAAATTTTAATTTCTATAGTTAGTAGCCTACCAGTTGTAATCTTGAAGCACTATTGAATCTTACTAAATTCTAATGGATAATTGGACCAGGATACTGACTACTTGTTACAAAAACCCAGTAACAGGCTGGATGCTAGAAGGGCAGTCCTTTCTAGTATTCACTGGAGATCTCTATCATTATTAGAAATCGCGCTTTTTGTAACACCATGGATACTGTTTATCTTCTTTTTCCAAAATTTAGCCAGTCAAAATTTGAGGGGGTTAGGGATCTTCAACAACAGATGGTCTTGTTTACTGTAAAATACAGTATACAGTGGACCCCCGGTTAACGATTTTAATCCGTGCAAGAGGGATAATTGTTATGCGAAATAATCGTTATGCGAATGAATTTTCCCCATAAGAAATAATGGAAATAAAATTAATCCGTGCAAGACGCCCAAAAGTATGAAAAAAAATTTTTTTTACCACATGAAATGTTAATTTTAATACACACAAACTGAAAAAGGCATGCACAATTACATGACACTTACTTTTATTGAAGATCTGGTGATGATTGATGGGATGGGAGGAGGGGAGAGCATTATCTTCTTACTGTTTAGAAGGGGAATCCCCTTCCATTACGACTTGAGGTAGCAAGTCCTTTTCCGGGGTTACTTCCCTTCTTCTTTTAATGCCACTAGGACAGCTTGAGAGTCACTGGACCTCTGTCGCACAACAAATCTGTCCATAGAGCTCTGTACCTCCGTTCCTTTACGATTTGTCTAAAATGGGCCACAACATTGTCATTGAAATAGTCACCAGCACGGCTTGCAACAGCTGTGTCAGGGTGATTTTCATCTATAAAGGTTTGCAGTTCAACCACTGTGCACACATTTCCTTAATCTTTGAAGTAGGCACAATGGATTCCACAACTGGCATAGGCTTCTCAGGGTTAGCCCAAACCCTTCAAAATCTTTCTTAATTTCCATACTAATTCTCACCCTTTTTACCACAGGGTTGGCACTAGAAGCTTTCTTGGGGCCCATGGTCACTTATTTTCCAGAAACAGCACCGAAAACACTGTAATAATACGAAATATTCGAGTGTATGCTTGGATGTTACCGCGGAGGCTGGCTGGTAAACAATGGGACGGGCGGCACATGTGAGGGCACATTGGACGCGTCTCGGACGAAAATCGGTGAGCGGGTTTTTAATCGGTATGCGCGGCAAAAATTTTGCGTTAAAAGTAAGCGGTATGCGGAAAAATCGCTATGTGATGCCATCGTTATGCGGGGGTCCACTGTATATGAGAGTGTTAACACATTATTAGGCATTTTAGACAAATCTGGTAAAAAAAAAAACACTTTTCCAGCAGCCAGCTACATTCACTTACCACACAAGGGGATGCTAAGAGCCATATAAACAGAGCCAACCTCTACTTACCTACCTCCTTTCTTAATCTCAGTTTATCTAATTTCTTCTTTCTACAAACTGGCTGTATCCCACCGAGACAGGGTGCCCCATGAGGTAAAATGAGTTTCTCATTTTAAATTTAGTAATGTATACAGGAGAAGGGGGTTACTAGCTCCTTGTTCCAGGGATTTTAGTCGCCTCTTAAGACACACATGACTGACGGAGGAAGAATTCTGTTCCACTTCCCATGGAGATAAGAAGAAATAAACAAGAACAAGAACTAGTAAGAAAATAGAAAACCCAGAGGGGTGTGTGTATATATATGCTTGTATATGCATGTGTAGTGTGACCTAAGCTTATCTAATTTATATACATTATTTCTAGTTCTTACTTAAAAAATATCTTCAAGCCTACTCAGGTGTTGCAAGTGTCAAATTCCTCATCTTCTGGGAATGGTATAGCAATATTAATACAGGTCAGCCATCACTAATCCGGCAATCAGTTATCCGGTTCCATCAGTAATCCGGCACTAATTCCGGCTAGCATAATTTCAAATTTCATCAATATACTGACTCAGAAATTGTGCAGATGGTTGTAAATCCACATCAGCAAGCCAGTGGAGGAGAAAGCAGTGATGAAAATAAGGAAGATGTAGCAGAGTCTCTAATGATAGGTTAATTAAGTGTATTCAAACCTAACCACTCTGTAATCTGGTAAACTCACTAATCTGACACACTACAGGTCCCAATGATGCCGGACTAGTGATGGCTGACATGTAGTAAAAAAAGGTAACATTACAAGGCAATGTAAAAAGAGAGCAAATGAGAGAGTGGGTGAGATGTTATCAACAAATTTTGTTGAAAATAAGAAAAAGTTTTGGAGTGAGATTAACAAGTTAAGAAAGCCTAGAGAACAAATGGATTTGTCAGTTAAAAATAGGAGAGGAGAGTTATTAAATGGAGAGTTAGAGGTATTGGGAAGATGGAAGGAATATTTTGAGGAATTGTTAAATGTTGATGAAGATAGGGAAGCTGTGATTTCGTGTATAGGGCAAGGAGGAAAACATCTTGTAGGAGTGAGGAAGAGGCCAGGGGTGAGTGTGGGGAGTTCGTGAGGCAGTAGGTAAAATGAAAAGGGGGGTAGGCAGCCGGGATTGATGGGATAAAGATAGAAATGTTAAAAGCAGGTGGGGATATAGTTTTGGAGTGGTTGGTGCAAATTTTTTAATAAATGTATGGAAGAGGGTAAGGTACTAGGGATTGGCAGAGAGCTGCATAGTTCCTTTGTATAAAGGCAAAGGGGGTAAAAGAGAGTGCAAAAATTATAGGGGGATAAGTCTGTTTGAGTGTACCTGGTAAGTGTATGGTAGAGTTTTAATTGAAAGAATTAAGAGTAAGACGGAGAATAGGATAGCAGATGAACAAGGAGGCTTTGGAAAGGTAGGGGTGTGTGGACCAGGTGTTTACAGTGAAACATATAAGTGAACAGTATTTTTGATAAGGCTAAAGAGGTCTTTGTGGCATTTATGGATTTGGAAAAGGCGTATGACAGGGTGGTTTGGGGGGGGGCAATGTGGCAGAGTTGCAAGTGTATGGTGTAGGAGGTAGGTTTACTGAAAACAGTGAAGAGTTTTTACGAGGATAGTGAGGCTCAAGTTAGAGTATGTAGGAAAGAGGAATTTTTTCCCAGTAAAAGTAGGCCTTAGACAAGGATGTGTGATGTCATGTGGTTGTTTAATATATTTATAGATGGGGTTGTAAGAGAAGTAAATGCGAGGGTCTTGTCAAGAGGCGTGGGTTAAAAGATAAAGAATCACACACAAAGTGGGAGTTGTCACAGCTGCTCTTTGCTGATGACACTGTGCTCTTGGGGAGATTCTGAAGAGAAGTTGCAGAGATTGGTGGATGAATTGGTAGGGTGTGCAAAAAAAGAAAATTAAAGGTGAATACAGGAAAGAGTAAGGTTATGAGGATAACAAAAAGATTAGGTGATGAAAGATTGAATTCAGTTGGAGGGAGAGAGTATGGAGGAGGTGAACGTATTCAGATATTTGGGAGTGGCGTGTCAGCGGATGGGTCTATGAAAGATGAGGTGAATCATAGAATTGATGAGGGAAAAAGAGTGAGTGGTGCACTTAGGAGTCTGTGGAGACAAAGAACTTTGTCCTTGGAGGCAAAGAGGGGAATGTATGAGAGTATTAGTTTTACCAACTCTTATATGGGTGTGTGAAGGTGGGTGATGAATGTTGCAGCGAGGAGAGGTGGAGGCAGTGGAGATGTCATGTCTGAGGGCATGTGTGGTGTGAATATAATGCAGAGAATTCGTAGTTTGGAAGTTAGGAGGAGGTGCGGGATTACCAAAACTGTTGTCCAGAGGGCTGAGGAAGGGTTGTTGAGGTGGTTCGGACATGTAGAGAGAATGGAGCGAAACAGAATGACTTCAAGAGTGTATCAGTCTGTAGTGGAAGGAAGGCGGGGTAGGGGTCGGCCTAGGAAGGGTTGGAGGAGGGGGTAAAGGAGGTTTTGTGTGCGAGGGGCTTGACTTCCAGCAGGCATGCGTGAGCGTGTTTGATAGGAGTGAATGGAGACAAATGGTTTTTAATACTTGACGTGCTGTTGGAGTGTGAGCAAAGTAACATTTATGAAGGGATTCAGGGAAACCGGCAGGCCGGACTTGAGTCCTGGAGATGGGAAGTACAGTGCCTGCACTCTGAAGGAGGGGTGTTAATGTTGCAGTTTAAAAACTGTAGTGTAAAGCACCCTTCTGGCAAGACAGTGATGGAGTGAATGATGGTGAAAGTTTTTCTTTTTCGGGCCACCCTGCCTTGGTGGGAATCGGCCGGTGTGATAATAAAAAAAAAATAATAAAAATAAAATTACAAGGCATTATGTGTGAAGGCTGCCAGATAATGACACTGTCAAATTATTATTAATACATATAGTGGTACCCCGAGTTTCATATAGCTCCCAACTAGAACAATTATGTAAGTGTATTATTATAAGTGCTTATGAAAGTGTATTTTTGGGGGTCTGAAACGGGCTAATCTAATTTACATTATTCCTTATGGGTACAAATTCGTTCAGTAACAGTACTCGAACAGCCTTCTGGAACAAATTATGGCCGAAACTCTGGGTACCATTGTACTCAGGAAAGATAATAAACCCTCAAACAGCAGTTGGTGGAACTGGAAGGTAATCATGTTTGATATGAGGAAAGAGAAAACAGCTCCAGTTCCAGAGATCAAAATTTTTATCATAATCATAACTAAGCACTAAACCCATAAGGATCATACAACGCTGTATCCCCAAAGATCAAAAGTACTTCAACAAATTGTAACTTTATATAAAACAATCATAATTTAATACAGGTCTCCCTCAACATTCATGTTTTCCACTTTCGAGGCTTCGAACACTGGTGACTTCCCAGCTGCTCAATCATATTTAAAATATGTCATTACATATGTTAGGAATTATGACGGGGGCAGAGTTTGTTTGGAGACAAGACAAGACAGTCCTTCAATATGACACTAATATCAACTCTACGGCTTATTTAACTATCACGTTTCATCTGACATAATAAACAATATTAATAACATAGAAACGTGACTGTTGCGGCCCCCTACCAAACTAGCGGTTAAATAGTTAACCTGCCGGCCGGCAGTACCACTGGGTACGTCATCAAACCCAATGTGGGGACTGCTGAGCCGGCCTTAGAGCATTATGTACCTGAGCACCTCACGGTACGCATGTAAGCATTAAGTACCTGAGCACCTCACGGTACGTATCTAAGCAGTAGGTACCTGAACACCTAATGGTACACATCTACTGGCCTTAGAAGCAGTAGGTACCTGAACACCTAATGGTACACATCTACTGGCAGTAGAGAGTATTCTACTGGCTTCTACTGGCGTTAGAGGAAGCGCTCACCACAGCTCACTGAGTCTGTTGGCCTCAGTTACTTGACGGCCGCATTCAGTGAGCTTGCAGCATGGTGTTCGGCAAGCAGGATTAACCGAACCACCCTGTGGTGTGTCAACTGGTCTTGAAGGCGGTAGATAGTACTCACCAGACCATCTTACGGTGTACTTCTACCGGCCTTAGAGAGTATTTACAGGACTACCGGTGATGTCTGCGGACTCACCGCCTACGCTGGTCAACTGTGGGCCGGAGTCATCGGATGCTGTTTAGTGGGACATTACATGAAGAAAAGGTTGGAGTGTTACACTGAACTGGGCTAGGACTGTAGTGTGACACTTAAGCAAGTATGATGGAGTGGAACACTGATATATGCTACAGGACCGTAGTGGAACACTGAGAAGAAAAGGGTGTCGTGTGACACTGAAGATGGCTTGGTTGTAGTGTACATTGAATAGTGTCATGTGACTGGCCTCGATAAAGACGCTATGCGGGTAGTGTGACGCAGAGACAAGGGTGTCAAGTGTGACACGGTTGCGAAAGTGTGTATTACACGGAGAAAAGGGTGTCAAGTGACACGGTGGAGAAAGAGCGTCACAACTCGGACAAGTGTCGTGAGAAACGCAGTTGATTGTAATTTATTATTCTAAATGTTACTTAATTTATTATTTTAGCATAGATATATATATATATATATTTTTTTTTTTTTTTTTTTTTTTTTTTCAACAAGTCGGCCGTCTCCCACCGAGGCAGGGTGACCCAAAAAAGAAAGAAAATCCCCAAAAAGAAAATACTTTCATCATCATTCAACACTTTCACCACACTCGCACATTATCACTGTTTTTGCAGAGGTGCTCAGAATACAACAGTCTAGAAGCATAAACATATAAAGATACACAACATATCCCTCCAAACTGCCAATATCCCAAACCCCTCCTTTAAAGTGCAGGCATTGTACTTCCCATTTCCAGGACTCAAGTCCGACTATATGAAAATAACCGGTTTCCTGAATCCCTTCACTAAATATTACCTGCTCACACTCCAACAGATCGTCAGGTCCCAAGTACCATTCGTCTCCATTCACTCCTATCTAACACGCTCACGCACGCTTGCTGGAAGTTCAAGCCCTTACCCCCAAAACCTCCTTTACCCCCTCTCTCAACCCTTTCGAGGACGACCCCTACCCCGCCTTCCTTCCCTATAGATTTATATGCTTTCCATGTCTTCTACTTTGATCCTTTCTCCTAAATGCCAAACCCCTCAACCCCCCTCTTTGCCCTCTGCTAATATTTTTTTAACTCCACACCTTCTCCAAATTTTCCACACTCCGAATTTTTGCAAAATATTTACCCAACATTGCCTTAAAAACAGGACATCTCCGTGCCTCCAAACGTCTCCTCGTGCTGTTTACCCCCAAGCTTCACCCCCATAAAGGTTTTGGTATACTATATTATAATTCCCTTCTTTGCCTCCATAGTAAGTTTTTTGACTATATATATGTCTTGTACTTCTACTTACACTTAGGTCACACTACAACTAATGTACACTTTATTTATACACACTCATCTGGTTTTCTTTGATTTTTTTTAATATTTCTTGGTTTTTTAATTTTCCCTTTTTATATCCAGGGGGAAGTGGAAAAAGAATTTTTCCCGTAAGCCATGGTGTTGAAAAAGTAACTAAATCCCGGGAAAATGGGTAGAAACCCCCTTTTTCCCTGTAAGATTACAAAAAAGAATAAGAAGAAGAAAATTGTAAAAGGGAAAGTCTGAATGTGCGGGGTTTTTGTGCAGATGATAAGAAAAGAGATGATTGTGGAGTTAGGAATGAGAGAAGGGTTTTGGGCTTTAAGTGAAACAAAGCTAAAAGGGGTGGGAGATTTTCAGGGGAGAGGAAAAAAGGGGATTAGGTCGGGGGTTTAAAATGGTTAGGCTAAAGAAGGAGTAGAAAATAATGTTGAAGGAAAGGGTAGGGCAGGAAAGGGGATATAAAGTATTAATTCAAGGTTTTATGTGGAGTAAAAATAAGTTGGATGTAAAAAGGGGGTTATAAAAAGGTGTATGCCTGGAAAGAGAAAGGTAGAGGGAGGAGAGATTTTGGGAATGTTGAGTGAATGCGGGGGATTTTGAAAAGTGTGAGATAATGGGGGTTGGGGTTTTTAATGCTAAAATGGGTAAAAATGTTATGGAAGGAGTAGTAGGTAAATTTGGGGGGCCCGGGTAAATGTAAAAGGGGGGCCCTTTAATTTAGTATGTTGAAAGAAAATTTGGTAATAAGTAATCTATTTTTTGAAAAGAGGAAAATAAATATACAAGGTATGATGTAGCACGTAATGAAAGTGTTTTTAGATATTATTGGGATAAAAAGGGTTTATGGGTAGGCTCCAGGGTGTACAGGTTTTTTAGAGGGGCAACTGATATATCGGACATTATTTAGTTTTTGCTTTCAGTTTTAGTAAGAGGTAGAGGGAAAAAAGGGAAAAGGGGGCAAAAAAAAAGTAAGAGGGGGTGAAAGTGTTAAATAAGGGAGGAAGAAGTTCGGGGGAGATATAAGCGATATTTGGGAGAAAGGTGGGTAGTGCAAAGAGGTGTGGGGGGGTTTAAGGGGTTGGAAAAGTTTTAAAAAGCGTTTGAATGTGGGGGGAAGTTTGTGGGTTTTGGAGGGTGGGGGCAGGAGGGAAAAAGGGGGTGATTGGTGGGAAAGAGAAATAAGGGTGTGATAAAGAGAAAAAAGGGGCTTTGAGGGTTTTTACAAAGCAGAAGTTTATAAGAAGAGCAGATATATGGAGGTAAAAGAAAGGGAAAAAGGGGTGGTGAGAGAGTGCAAAAGGAGGCAGATTATAGGTGGGGAGGGGGGGATGTCAAGAAAATTTTTAAAGAAAAAAAAAAAATTTTGGGGTGGTTAAACAAATTAAGAAAGCCCCAGGGAAAATATGGTTTTTTCAGTTAAAAAAAGAGTAGGGGGGTTTGTAATGGGGAGATGGAGGTATTGGGTAGATGGCGAGAATATTTTGAGGAACTTTTAAATATTAAGGAAGAAACAGAGGCAGTAATTTCATGCACTGGTCAGGGAGGTATACCATCTTTTAGGAGTGAAGAAGAGCAGAATGTAAGTGTGGGGGAGGTACGTGAGGCATTACGTAAAATGAAAGGGGGTAAAGCAGCTGGAACTGATGGGATCATGACAGAAATGTTAAAAGCAGGGGGGGATATAGTGTTGGAGTGGTTGGTACTTTTGTTTAATAAATGTATGAAAGAGGGGAAGGTACCTAGGGATTGGCAGAGAGCATGTATAGTCCCTTTATATAAAGGAAAGGGGACAAAAGAGACTGTAAAAATTATAGAGGAATAAGCTTACTGAGTATACCAGGAAAAGTGTACGGTAGGGTTATAATTGAAAGAATTAAGAGGTAAGACAGAATGTAGGATTGCGGATGAGCAAGGAGGTTTTAGAGTGGGTAGGGGATGTGTAGATCAGGTGTTTACATTGAAGCATATATGTGAACAGTATTTAGATAAGATAGGGAAGTTTTTATTGCATTTATGGATTTAGAAAAGGCATATGATAGAGTGGATAGAGGAGCAATGTGGCAGATGTTGCAAGTATATGGAATAAGTGGTAAGTTATTAAATGCTGTAAAGAGTTTTTATGAGGATAGTGAGGCTCAGGTTAGGGTGTGTAGAAGGAGGGAGACTACTTCCCGGTAAAAGTAGGTCTTAGACAGGGATGTGTAATGTCACCATGGTTGTTTAATATATTTATAGATGGGGTTGTAAAGGAAGTAAATGCTAGGGTGTTTGGGAGAGGGGTGGGATTAAATTATGGGGAATCAAATTCAAAATGGGAATTGAACACAGTTACTTTTTGCTGATGATACTGTGCTTATGGGAGATTCTAAAGAAAAATTGCAAAGGTTAGTGGATGAGTTTGGGAATGTGTGTAAAGGTAGAAGTTGAAAGTGAACATAGAAAAGAGTAAGGTGATGAGGGTGTCAAATGATTTGGATAAGAAAAATTGGATATCAAATTGGGGAGGAGGAGTATGGAAGAAGTGAATGTTTTCAGATACTTGGGAGTTGACGTGTCGGCGGATGGATTTATGAAGGATGAGGTTAATCATAGAATTGATGAGGGAAAAAAGGTGAGTGGTGCGTTGAGGTATATGCGGAGTCAAAAAACGTTATCTATGGAGGCAAAGAAGGGTATGTATGAAAGTATAGTAGTACCAACACTCTTATATGGGTGTGAAGCTTGGGTGGTAAATGCAGCAGCGAGGAGACGGTTGGAGGAGTGGAGATGTCCTGTTTAAGGGCAATGTGTGGTGTAATATTATGCAGAAAATTCGGAGTGTGGAAATTAGGAGAAGGTGTGGAGTTAATAAAAGTATTAGTCAGAGGGCAGAGGAGGGGTTGTTGAGGTGGTTTGGTCATTTAGAGAGAATGGATCAAAGTAGAATGACATGGAAAGCATATAAATCTATAGGGGAAGGAAGGCGGGGTAGGGGTTTCATCCTCGAAAGGGTTGGAGAGAGGGGGTTAAAGGAGGTTTTGTGGGTAGGGGCTTGGACTTCCAGCAAGCGTGCGTGAGCGTGTTAGATAGGAGTGAATGGAGACGAATGGTACTTGGGACCTGACGATCTGTTGGAGTGTGAGCAGGGTAATATTTAGTGAAGGGATTCAGGGAAACCGGTTATTTTCATTTAGTCGGACTTGAGTCCTGGAAATGGGAAGTACAATGCCTGCACTTTAAAGGAGGGGTTTGGGATATTGGCAGTTTGGAGGGATATGTTGTGTATCTTTATATGTGTATGCTTCTAGACTGTTGTATTCTGAGCACCTCTGCAAAAACAGTGATAATGTGCGAGTGTGGTGAAAGTGTTGAATGATGATGAAAGTATTTTCTTTTTGGGGATTTTCTTTCTTTTTTGGGTCACCCTGCCTCGGTGGGAGACGGCCGACTTGTTGAAAAAAAAAAAAAAAAAAAAAAAATATATATATTCTAGGTAGTAGGTTGGTAGACAGCAACCGCCCAGGGAGGTACTACCGTCCTGCCAAGTGAGTGTAAAACTGAAGCCTGTAATTGTTTTACACGATGGTAAGATTGCTGGTGTCTTTTTTTATCTGTCTCATACACATGCAAGATTTCAGGTATGTCTTGCTACTTCTACTTACACTTAGGTCACACTACACATACATGTACAAGCATATATATACACACCCCTTTGGGTTTTCTTCTATTTTCTTTCTAGTTCTTGTTCTTGTTTATTTCCTCTTACCTCCAAGGGGAAGTGGAACAGAATTCTTCCTCCGTAAGCCATGCGTGTTGTAAGAGGCGACTAAAATGCCGGGAGCAAGGAGCTAGTAACCTCTTCTCCTGTATATATTACTAAATGTAAAAGGAGAAACTTTCGTTTTTCCTTTTGGGCCACCCCGCCTCGGTGGGATACGGCCGGTGTGTTGAAAGAAAGAAAGAAAGAAATATATATATATATATATATATATATATATATATATATATATATATATATATATATATATATATATATATATTATATAATATAAAATATATATATATATATATATATATATTATATATATATATATATATATTATATATAATATAAATATATATATATATATATTATATATATATTATATATATATTATATATATATATATATATATAGACACAGTAGTGTCAAGAGAGTTGTACCCTGTGTAGGGTCACGAATTATTTATTATTTTTGTAAAATCCTAATTATAATTTATTATTGTAACATGTATATATTATCAGATGTTAGTTCAAATACCTCTAGACCAAAGAAAGTTGATTTTTATATAATATTAAAGATTAATTTATTTTAAGGTGTGTATTTATGTATCCCGAACTCTTTATTACAAAAGGAGTAAAACTACCATCTTTTAAAAATAACTTTTTTTGTAATAGTGACATATACTCTAGAATGAATAAAATACGTCATTAAGTATGTCACGAATGTTGCTGTGTTGTTGTTGTTGTTGTTGGGTGTATAAGGGCCACTGAGACATATGCGATACATAGTGGTGGTGGAGGTGGTAGAGACTAGAGATGGTGGTGTTGTCAGTCACCCTATATAACTCCAACAACATTGGAGGAGTTAGGTTCGTGCTGTCCTTTTTCTTTTGATTAATCGCTTCACTTACTTGCTACACTGTTAATGCTACATTTTATCGCTGGTTGGCGCTATAGCCTTTATCGACTCCTGCTGCTTTAGTATCATACATATCGCAGAATCAGTGAATCACTTCCTCCTCCACTTTGGTACTCTGCTACGAGTTCTTTCTTGAATTCTATAGTTTTTCTCACCTTCTTTACCAAAGGGCTGGCACTAGCACAATATTTTACAATGTTTTCATGTGTTTTATGATTGTTCATGGTTCAATAGGTTAAGGAAGCAGTATTGTATTATATTTCCTTACAATATATTGGGGCACCAAACATTCACGATTTTTCAACATTCACGAGGTTCTTGATCCCCTAAACCCTCATGAATGTTGATGAAGACCTGTGTTTAAATTAATATTTCTTTCTTTTTGGGCTTTTCTTTCTTTTTGGGTTTTTCTTTCTTTTTGTTGTTTTTTTCTTATTGGGTCATCCTGCCTCAGTGGAATATGGCCGATGTGTTAAAAAAAAAAATTTAATATTAAGTTAGGTTTGCTTCCTGGCTCTCTCTTCCTTGGATCAAGAGCCCTTCACCAGTGGAAGAAGGGTAACTATCGTATTAAATACAAACATACCTTAAGATTAGTTAGGTTTGCTTCTCGACTTTCTCCTTGCTGTAGTTTGGTTGGGTCGATCTCACAAGGTTTACGCTCACGGAAGATGAGATCGAGTGTGGGTTTGAGCGTTGAGCGCAGGTAGTGGTGACCAACCAGCTTCATCAACTCATCAATACACTTGGAAACAAGCGTGTTGCCACGGAAGATGGTATTAGTATCCCTGCAACACAAACAACATACATTATTCCTCACTTAATTAACACATGGCAATCTCCCACCGACATACGCTCACACACAAAAAAACACACATGCATCATCATTCAGTCAATGAGTCTTAGCAGAAGTGTGTTGACCTGACAGTTCAGATAATACTCTCACTGCAATATCCTCACATCTCCTCTCTCTTATACTTTATATAACACAAGTTATCTGTTGCTTCTATATCAACCATTAGTCATGTACATCATATACATCAATAGTAATGTATATAATGTCATCATAATAACAGTTACTTCAGAGTAAATAAGATTCTCAGCATATCATGTAAGAAATCTTTGTAAGACAAGTGGATCTTCTTGAAAAATAGATGTTTATCATTACAATAATTACAAATTATGATTACAGGAAAATGGGTGCGAGAGAGAAGAAGTGATTGGTGGAATAGTGAGGTAAAGAGAGTAGTAAGAGAAAAAAAAAAGTTTTTTTTTACAAAGTAGAAATAATACAAGGAGGGAGGAGTATTTAAAGAAAGAGAGAGAGATTAAGATAGTGGTGAAGGAATGTAAAAGGAGAGTGATAGAGTGGGTGAGATATCAATGAATTTTGTTGAAAATAAGAAAAAGTTTGGGAGTGAGATTAATAAGCTGAGAAAGCCTAGGGAGAGAATGGATATGACAATTGAAAATAGGAGAGAAGAGTTATTAGACAGAGAGTTAGAGGTATCAGGAAGATGGAGGGAATATTTTGAGGAACTGTTAAATGTTGATGAGAACAGAATTTGTGATTGTGTGCATTGGACAAGGAAGTATAGCATCTTGTAGAGTGAGGAAGAGCCAGTTGTGAGTGTAAGGGAGGTGCATGAGGCAGTGGGTAGACTGAAAGGGGGTACAACAGCTGAGACTGATGGGATAAGACAGAAATATTAAAAGCAGGTGGGATATAGTTTTGGAGTGGTTGGTGGTTTTATTTTAACAAATGTATGGAAGATAAGGTACCTAGTGATTGTCAGAGGGTGTGCAGAGTACCTTTGTATAAAGGCAAAGAGGAGAAAAGAGAGTGCAAAAATTATATAAAAATAAGCCTGTTGAGTATACCTGGTAAACTGTAGGGTAGAGTTATTATTGAGAGAATTAAGAGGAAGATGGATAGCAGGATTGCAGATGAACAATGAGGTTTTAGGAAGGGTAGGGGATGTGTAAACCAAATGTTAACAGTAAAACATATAGATGAACAGTATTCAGATAAGGGTAAAGAGATTTTTCTTGCATTTATGGAATTGGAAAAGACATGTGATAGGGTGGATAACGAGACACTGTAGCAGATGTTGCAAATGTATGGAATAGGAGGTAGGTTACTGAAAGCAGTGAAGAGTTTTTACAAGGATAGTGAGGCTCAGCTTAGACTATATAGGAGAGAGGGAGATTATTTCCCAGTAAAAGCAGGCCTTAGACAGGGATGTGTGATGTCACCATGGTTTTTTTTTTTTTTAACAAGTCGGCCGTCTCCCACCGAGGCAGGGTGACTCATAAAGAAAGAAAATTCCCTAAAAGAAAATACTTTCATCATTATCCAACACTTTCACCTCACTCACACATAATCACTGTTTTTGCAGAGGTGCCCAGAATACAATAGTTTAGAAGTACATATATACGTATAAAAATACACAATATATCCCTCCAAACTGCCAATATCCCTTTAGAGTGCAGGCATTGTACTTCCCATTTCCCATTTCCATGGTTGTTCAATATATTTATGGATGGGGTTGTAAGAGAAGTGAATGCTCGGGTGTTGGAAAGCTTTAGGTGTGGGACTAAATGATAAAGAATAACACAAAGTGGATGTTGTCACAGTTGCTTTTTGCTTATGACACTGTGCTTTTGGGAGATTCTGAAGAGAAGTTGCAGTGACTGGTGACAGTTTCAGAGGGTATGTAAAAAAAAGAAATTCAAAGTGAACATAGGAAAGAGTAAGGTGATGAGGATAAAAAAAAAAATTTGGTATTGAAACACTGGAAATCAGATTGGAATGAGGGAGTATGGAGGAAGTGAATGTATTCAGATACACAAATGACCCGCACATAGAAGAGAGGAGCTTACGACGACGTTTCAGTACAACTTGGACCAGTTACAAAGTCACAGTGTGACTTCGTAAATGGTCCAAGTCGGACCGAAACACTATCATAAGCTCCTCTCTTCTATGTGTGGGTTATTTGTGTATTGTTCCAGTCACGGTATTGTGCCTTTTTTTGTTATTAATGTATTCAGATAACTGAGAGTGGACTTGTCATCAGATGGGGTCTATGAAAGACGAGGGAAAAAGACGAGTGGTGCATTGAGAAGTCTGTGAAGACAAAGAATGTTGTAATAATGTTGGTAGAATTACTGACAGTATGTAAAGTAAAAGGACACAAGTGCAACTAATGTGACATTTTTATTGTGGCAACATTTCGCTCTCCAGGAGCTTTGTCAAGCTGTTACAAACAGTACATGGACACAGAGGGTATATTTAGGCTCAGAGTGAGGTGCAATACTAGTGGTGGTAGTAATAATACAATATGGTAGAACAATTAACTTGCACATGAGTAAAAGGATATATAAGCTATTACTTGGGTAACATAAAAATAGGTTAGACAAATATTTCTATAGGAGGCTGGATAGAGAAGGCCTGTTTCAATATTCATTCTCTGTGATGTGCTTGTGTAGTATTAACAGGAGAGACTATGTGATGGCAGGGTTTACTGTTTTCAGGAGAATTCTTGTTAAAACTTCAGAGATGGTGAAGCTGCCTTTGTTTTGTTAAATTGTATTAGAAGCAGCGATTAGTGATGATTCAAGGCACTTGTGTCTGCAGAAATTAGTTTCTTTCATCACTAATTGGGCGTCCCTGAAGCCACTAGTATTGCACCTCACTCTGAGCCTATACATACCCTCTGTGTCCATGTACTGTTTGTAACGGCTTGACAAAGCTCCTGGAGAGCAAAACGTTGCCACAATAAAAATGTCACATTAGTTGCACTTGTGTCCTTTTACCTAACAAAGAATGTTATCCATGGAAACAAAGATGGGAATGTATGAGTACATAGTTATACCAATGCTCTTATATGTAGAGAATCTGTAGCATGGAGATTAGGAGAAGGTGCAGGTTGCTAAAAGTATTATCCACAGGGCTGAGGAGGGGTTGTTGAGGTGGTTCAGACATTTTGAGAGGATGGAACAAAACAGAATGACTTGGAGAGTGTATAAACCTGTAGTGGAAGGAAGGCGGGGTAGGGATCAGCCTATGAAAGGCTGGTTGAAGGGAATAAAAGAAGTTTTGTGCGTGAGGGGCTTGGACTTCTAGCACACATGCATGAGCATGTTAAATAGGAGCGAGTGGAGATGAATGTTTTATATGATTTGACATGCTGTTAGAGTATGAGCAGGGTAACATTTATGAAGGGATTCAGGGAAACGGCAAGCTGGACTTGACTCTTGGAGGTGGGAAGAACAGTGCCTGTGCTCTGAAGGAGGGGTGTTGAGATTGCAGGTTTTTATCTTTAGTGTAGCAGGTGCATCTCTGACAAGACAGTGATGGAGTGAATGATGATGAAAATTTTTCTTCTTTTTTGGGTCATCCTGCCGTGATGGAAAATTGCCATTGTGTTAATAAAAAAAATATAATGATTACTATGAGCAGAAGTGTTTTGTTGCAGCTGTAAGTCACAAAGTGCGTAACCCAGCCACAGTGTGTACTGGATGTATCAACCCAGCCACAGTGTGTACTGGATGTATCAACCCAGCCACAGTGTGTACTGGATGTATCAACCCAGCCAGAGTGTGTACTGGATGTATCAACCCAGCCACAGTGTGTACTGGATGTATCAACCCAGCCACAGTGTGTACTGGATGTATCAACCCAGCCACAGTGTGTACTGGATGTATCAACCCAGCCACAGTGTGTACTGGATGCATCAACCCAGCCAGAGTGTGTACTGGATGTATCAACCCAGCCACAGTGTGTACTGGATGTATCAAATCAGCCAGTGTGTGTACTGGATGTATCAACCCAGCCAGAGTGTGTACTGGATGTATCAACCCAGCCACAGTGTGTACTGGATGTATCAACCCAGCCACAGTGTGTACTGGATGTATCAACCCAGCCACAGTGTGTACTGGATGGATCAACCCAGCCACAGTGTGTACTGGATGTATCAACCCAGCCACAGTGTACTGGATGTATCAACCCAGCCACAGTGTGTACTGGATGGATCAACCCAGCCACAGTGTGTACTGGATGGATCAACCCAGCCACAGTGTGTACTGGATGATTCAACCCAGCCACAGTGTGTACTGGATGTATCAACCCAGCCACAGTGTGTACTGGATGAATCAACCCAGCCACAGAGTGTACTGGATGTATCAACCCAGCCACAGTGTGTACTGGATGTATCAACCCAGCCACAGTGTGTACTGGATGTATCAACCCAGCCACAGAGTGTACTGGATGTATCAACCCAGCCAGTGTGTGTACTGGATGTATCAACCCAGCCACAGAGTGTACTGGATGTATCAACCCAGCCACGGTGTGTACTGGATGTATCAACCCAGCCACAGTGTGTACTGGATGTATCAACCCAGCCACAGAGTGTACTGGATGTATCAACCCAGCCACAGTGTGTACTGGATGTATCAACGCAGCCACAGTGTGTACTGGATGTATCAACCCAGCCACAGAGTGTACTGGATGTATCAACCCAGCCACAGTGTGTACTGGATGTATCAACCCAGCCACAGTGTGTACTGGATGTATCAACCCAGCAACAGTGTGTACTGGATGCATCAACCCAGCCACAGTGTGTACTGGATGTATCAACCCAGCCACAGTGTGTACTGGATGTATCAACCCAGCCACAGTGAGTACTGGATGTATCAACCCAGTCACAGTGTGTACTGGATGTATCAACCCAGCTACAGTGTGTACTGGATGTATCAACCCAGCCACAGTGTGTACTGAATGTATCAACCCAGCCACAGTGTGTACTGGATGTATCAACCCACCACAGTGTGTACTGGATGTATCAACCCAGCCACAGTGTGTACTGGATGTATCAACCCAGCCACAGAGTGTACTGAATGTATACACCCAGCCACAGTGTGTACTGGATGTATCAACCCAGCCACAGAGTGTACTGGATGTATCAACCCAGCCACAGTGTGTACTGGATGTATCAACCCAGCCACAGTGTGTACTGGATGTATCAACCCAGCCACAGTGTGTACTGGATGTATCAACCCAGCCACAGTGTGTACTGGATGTATCAACCCAGCCACAGTGTGTACTGGATGTATCAACCCAGCCACAGTGTGTACTGGATGTATCAACCAGCCACAGTGTGTACTGGATGTATCAACCCAGCCACAGAGTGTACTGGATGTCTCAACCCAGCCACAGTGTGTACTGGATGTATCAACCCAGCCACAGTGTGTACTGGATGTATCAACCCAGCCACAGTGTGTACTGGATGTATCAACCCAGCCACAGTGTGTACTGGATGTATCAACCCAGCCACAGTGTGATTGGATGTATCAACCCAGCCACAGTGTGTACTGGATGTATCAACCCAGCCACAGAGTGTACTGGATGTATCAACCCAGCCAGAGTGTGTACTGGATGTATCAACCCAGCCACAGATTGTACTGGATGTATCAACCCAGCCACAGTGTGTACTGGATGTATCAACCCAGCCACAGTGTGTACTGGATGTATCAACCCAGCCACAGTGTGTACTGGATGTATCAACCCAGCCACAGTGTGTACTGGATGTATCAACAATGCCACAGTGTGTACTGGATGTATCAACCCAGCCACAGTGTGTACTGGATGGATCAACCCAGCCACAGTGTGTACTGGATGGATCAACCCAGCCACAGTGTGTACTGGATGGATCAACCCAGCCACAGTGTGTACTGGATGTATCAACCCAGCCACAGTGTGTACTGGATGTATCAACCCAGCCACAGTGTGTACTGGATGTATCAACCAGCCACAGTGTGTACTGGATGTATCAACCCAGCCACAGTGTGTGTACTGGATGTATCAACCCAGCCACAGTGTGTACTGGATGTATCAACCCAGCCACAGTGTGTACTGGATGTATCAACCCAGCCACAGTGTGTACTGGATGTATCAACCCAGCCACAGTGTGTACTGGATGTATCAACCCAGCCACAGTGTGTTACTGGATGTATCAACCCAGCCACAGTGTGTACTGGATGTATCAACCCAGCTACAGTGTGTAATGGATGTATCAAACCCAGCCACAGTGTGTACTGGATGTATCAACCCAGCCACAGTGTGTACTGCATGTATCAACCCAGCCACAGTGTGTACTGGATGTATCAACCCAGCCACAGTGTGTACTGGATGTATCAACCCAGCCACAGAGTGTACTGAATGTATCAACCCAGCCACAGTGTGTACTGGATGTATCAACCCAGCCACAGAGTGTACTGGATGTATCAACCCAGCCACAGTGTGTACTGGATGTATTAACCCAGCCACAGTGTGTACTGGATGTATCAACCCAGCCACAGTGTGTACTGGATGTATCAACCAGCCACAGTGTGTACTGGATGTATCAACCCAGCCACAGTGTGTACTGGATGTATCAACCCAGCCACAGTGTGTACTGGATGTATCAACCCAGCCACAGTGTGTACTGGATGTATCAACCCAGCCACAGAGTGTACTGGATGTATCAACCCAGCCACAGTGTGTACTGGATGTATCAACCCAGCCACAGTGTGTACTGGATGTATCAACCCAGCCACAGTGTGTACTGGATGTATCAACCCAGCCACAGTGTGTACTGGATGTATCAACCCAGCCACAGTGTGACTGGATGTATCAACCCAGCCACAGTGTGTACTGGATGTATCAACCCAGCCAGAGTGTGTACTGGATGTATCAACCCAGCCACAGTGTGTACTGGATGTATCAACCCAGCCAGAGTGTGTACTGGATGTATCAACCCAGCCACAGTGTGTACTGGATGTATCAACCCAGCCACAGAGTGTACTGGATGTATCAACCCAGCCACAGTGTGTACTGGATGTATCAACCCAGCCACAGTGTGTACTGGATGTATCAACCCAGCCACAGAGTGTACTGGATGTATCAACCCAGCCACAGAGTGTACTGGATGTATCAACCCAGCCAGTGTACTGGATGTATCAACCCAGCCACAGTGTGTACTGGATGTATCAACCCAGCCACAGAGTGTACTGGATGTATCAACCCAGCCACAGAGTGTACTGGATGTATCAACCCAGCCACAGAGTGTACTGGATGGATCAACCCAGCCACAATGTGTACTAGATGTATCAACCCAGCCACAATGTGTATTGGATGTATCAACCCAGCCACAATGTGTACTGGATGTATCAAACCAGCCACAGAGTGTACTGGATGTATCAACCCAGCCACAGAGTGTACTGGATGGATCAACCAAGCCACAATGTGTACTGGATGTATCAACCCAGCCACAGAGTGTACTGGATGTATCAACCCAGCCACAGAGTGTGCTGGATGGATCAACCCAGCCACAATGTGTACTGGATGTATCAACCCAGCCACAGAGTGTACTGGATGGATCAACCCAGCCACAATGTGTACTGGATGTATGAACCCAGCCACAGTGTGTACTGGATGGATCAACCCAGCCACAGTGTGTACTGGATGTATCAACCCAGCCACAGAGTGTACTGGATGTATCAACCCAGCCACAGAGTGTACTGGATGTATCAACCCAGCCACAGAGTGTACTGGATGTATCAACCCAGCCACAGAGTGTACTGGATGGATCAACCCAGCCACAGAGTGTACTGGATGTATCAACCCAGCCATAGTGTGTACTGGATGTATCAACCCAGCCACAGAGTGTACTGGATGGATCAACCCAGCCACAGAGTGTACTGGATGAATCAACCCAGCCACAATGTGTACTGGATGTATCAACCCAGCCACAGTGTGTACTGGATGTATCAACCCAGCCACAGAGTGTACTGGTGTATCAACCCAGCCACAGAGTGTACTGGATGGATCAACCCAGCCACAATGTGTACTGGATGTATCAACCCAGCCACAGAGTTTACTGGATGGATCAACCCAGCCACAATGTGTACTGGATGTATCAACCCAGCCACAGTGTGTACTGGATGGATCAACCCAGCCACAGAGTGTACTGGATGTATCAACCCAGCCACAGAGTGTACTGGATGGATCAACCCAGCCACAGTGTGTACTGGATGTATCAAACCAGCCACAGTGTGTACTGGATGTATCAACCCAGCCACAGTGTGTACTGGATGGATCAACCCAGCCACAGTGTGTACTGGATGTATCAACCCAGCCACAGAGTGTACTGGATGTATCAACCCAGCCACAGTGTGTACTGGATGTATCAACCCAGCCACAGAGTGTACTGGATGTATCAACCCAGCCACAGTGTGTACTGGATGGATCAACCCGGCCACACTGCGTACTGGATGTATCAACCCAGCCACAGTGTGTACTGGATGTATCAACCCAGCCACAGAGTGTACTGGATGTATCAACCCAGCCACAGTGTGTACTGGATGTATCAACCCAGCCACAGTGTGTACTGGATGTATCAACCCAGCCACAGTGTTTACTGGATGTATCAACCCAGCCACAGTGTGTACTGGATGTATCAACCCAGCCACAGTGTGTACTGGATGTATCAACCCAGCCACAGTGTGTACTGGATGTATCAACCCAGCCACAGTGTGTACTGGATGTATCAACCCAGCCAGTGTGTACTGGATGTATCAACCCACCCACAGTGTGTACTGGATGTATCAACCCAGCCACAGAGTGTACTGGATGTATCAACCCAGCCACAGTGTGTACTGGATGTATCAACCCAGCCACAGTGTGTACTGGATGTATCAACCCAGCCACAGTGTGTACTGGATGTATCAACCCAGCCACAGTGTGTACTGGATGTATCAACCAGCCACAGAGTGTACTGGATGTATCAACCCAGCCACAGAGTGTACTGGATGTATCAACCCAGCCACAGAGTGTACTGGATGTATCAACCCAGCCACAGAGTGTACTGGATGTATCAACCCAGCCACAGAGTGTACTGGATGTATCAACCCAGCCACAGTGTGTACTGGATGTATCAACCCAGCCACAGAGTGTACTGGATGTATCAACCCAGCCACAGAGTGTACTGGATGTATCAACCCAGCCACAGTGTGTACTGGATGTATCAACCCAGCCACAGTGTGTACTGGATGTATCAACCCAGCCACAGAGTGTACTGGATGTATCAACCCAGCCACAGTGTGTACTGGATGTATCAACCCAGCCACTGTGTGTACTGGCTGTATCAACCCAGCCACAGTGTGTACCTGGATGTATCAACCCAGCCACAGTGTGTACTGGATGTATCAACCCAGCCACAGAGTGTACTGGATGTATCAACCCAGCCACAGTGTGTACTGGATGTATCAACCCAGCCACAGAGTGTACTGGATGTATCAACCCAGCCACAGTGTGTACTTGGATGTATCAACCCAGCCACAGTGTGTACTGGATGTATCAACCCAGCCACAGTGTGTACTGGATGTATCAACCCAGCCACAGAGTGTACTGGATGTATCAACCCAGCCACAGAGTGCAATGGATGTATCAACCCAGCCACAGAGTGTACTGGATGTATCAACCCAGCCACAGTGTGTACTGGATGTATCAACCCAGCCACAGAGTGTACTGGATGTATCAACCCAGCCACAGTGTGTACTGGATGTATCAACCCAGCCACAGTGTGTACTGGATGTATCAACCCAGCCACAGTGTGTACTGGATGTATCAACCCAGCCACAGTGTGTACTGGATGTATCAACCCAGCCACAGTGTGTACTGGATGTATCAACCCAGCCACAGTGTGTACTGGATGTATCAACCCAGCCACAGTGTGTACTGGATGTATCAATGTTCATAGGACTGAAAGAGCATAATGAGAAGAATAAATCTGCCAGAGCTACGTAACAGTTAAGCATGACTGAGGAACATGTCAGTCAGACCTGTGTTCAGAAGGTAAGAACAGTGCCTGCACTCTGAAGGAGGGGTGGGGATGCTGAACATAGAAGGGTTACTCAAACTCCAATGTCTGCACTTTTGAAAAGACATCTAATGAATTAGAAATGGTGAATGTGTCTTCTTCCTTGGATCACGCTACCTTAATGGGAAAAAGTTGATATAAAAAAAACAAGTTCTTCATTAAAAAGGTGCAGTTTACTAGTTAAAAAAGCCAGTGTATGTATATATAACTCGCAAATAACTCACACAGAGAAGAATAAAATTTATAACTATGTTTCGGTCTGACTTGTAGCATTAACTAGTCCTATGTGCAGGTTATTTGTGTATTGTTCCAGTCACGATAGTGTAACTTTTTATTCTTGACATATATAATAGTTATAGTGATGGTGGGTTGGAGGAGGTAGAGTTGTACCACCGCTCTAGTGTCAACAACACAAGTTCCCCGAGGCTGCGGCAAACTAAAAACCGAGACCCACACACGGTTATGCCTGAGAAATGAATCTGATTTCAGATTTGGTTTCATTTAGAGTTTTAAAGATCACATATCTGTAATATATCTCACTAATGATGAGAAATAATAATGAGAATGAACAGAGAGCAAAGTCTGTCCATCAGTAAACTATTCTGTAGTTACCCATCAATAAAACCTCTAACGAACACAATAATAATGCATAGTATAATCAACATGTGTTAAACCTGAAGGGGTCAAACAGCGTTCATCAGTTAAGATGAACAACTGTATAGTGCACACTGTACACCTACACACACTGTACAGCACACTCAGTGTACCTCCACTTTACAGTACACTCAGTATACCTCCACAGACTGTATAGTACACTCAGAGTGTACTCCACAGCCTGTATAGTGCACACTGTACACCTCCACAGACTATACAGTACACTCAGTGTACCTCCACAGACTGTACAGTACACTCAGTATACCCCCACAGGCTGTACAGTACACTCAGTGTACCCCCACACTGTACAGTACAATCAGTGTACCTTCACAGACTGTACAGTACACTCAGTATACCTCCAAAGACTGTACAGTACACTCAATATACCTCCACAGACTCAGACTGTACAGACTGTAGTGTACACTCAGTGTATCTCCACACACTGTATAGTACACTCAGTGTGCCACCATGGATGACTGCTGTCTATCAACCAACTACATTACAATCTATCAAACAAAGTAATGTACAAAGTGCACTTACGTGATCTTAGATATTTCATGTCTTGCAAAGGCTGAGACGAAGGGGACCACTTGACCATGATGGAGGAAGACCCGGGTGAGCGGTTGTACTACATCTTGCTTCTGTGGTACCACCTCTCCCAGCAACCATGCCACAGATGATGTGATGGGCTGCATGGTTGTAAACATTCTCTTAGTCCTTCCTTATAAATGTTACAAACATTGTACATGTTTGATAAATTAGACTCGTGTGCAACATTGGATCCGTCTAAGGTGATACTGTCTACAACTGCTTTACCTCACCTGTTTACCTGGAGAAGGTTTTCGGGGGTCAATGCCCCCATGGCCTAGTCTGAGACCAGGCCTTGTGGTGGATCAGGGTCTGATCAACAAGGCTGTTACTGCTGGCTGCACATAAACCGACGGACGAACCACAGCCCGGCTGATCAGTTACTGACTTTAGGTGCCTGTCCAGCACCTTCTTGAAGACAGACAGGGGTCTATATTTGTAGTATATAAGCCCCTTCTTCATGAATATGCTGTGTTCTTGTAAAGATTGATGGACTGATTACAATGACTCCACTCTGAGGGACTGATTACCTCAAACTCCTTCTGACCTTCAACCATTCTTCCTTGTATTGGACTGATGAAGCCACTGTGTGGCAAAATGCTTAAACAATAAAGATACAAAAGTGTTGCACATGTGTCTGATTTATCAACATGTGGGTTCTCTGAACCATTTATCACCTTACTTTATGTGGGTTCTCTGAACCATTTATCACCTTACTTTATGTGGGTTCTCTGAACCATTTATCACCTTACTTTATGTGGGTTCTCTGAACCATTTATCACCTTACTTTATGTGAGGTTCTCTGAATCATTTATCACCTTACTTTATGTGGGTTCTCTGAACCATTTATCACCTTACTTTATGTGGGTTCTCTGAACCATTTATCACCTTACTTTATGACACAACAACACTTTATGACACAACAACAGTTCATGACACAACACTTTATTGCAAAATACCTCTGAAATATGACACTTACCACCACCCCAGTACAGTGAAGCATGACACTTACCACCACCCCAGTACAGTGAAGCATGACACTTACCACCACCCCAGTACAGTGAAGCATGACACTTACCACCACCCCAGTACAGTGAAGCATGACACTTACCACCACCCCAGTACAGTGAAGCATGACACTTACCACCACCCCAGTACAGTGAAGCATGACACTTACCACCACCTCAGTACTCTAAAGGATGACACTCACCTCCACCCCAGTACTCTAAATGATGACACTTACCACCACCTCAGTAGTCTGAAGGTTGACACTTACCACCACCCCAGTAGTTGAAGGGATGACACTTACCACCACCCCAGTATCTGAAGGCTTGACACTTACCTCCACCCCAGTAGTTGAAGGTTGACACTTACCACCACCTCCAGTAGTCTGAAGGATTGACACTTACCACCACCTCAGTAGTGAAGGATGACACTTACCACCACCCAGTAGTCTGAAGATGACACTTACCACCACCTCAGTAGTCTGAAGGATGACACTTACCACCACCTCAGTAGTCTGAAGGATGACACTTACCACCACCCCAGTAGTCTGAAGGATGACACTTACCACCACCCCAGTAGTCTGAAGGTTGACACTTACCACCACCCCAGTAGTCTGAAGGTTGACACTTACCACCACCCCAGTAGTCTGAAGGATGACACTTACCACCACCCCAGTAGTCTGAAGGATGACACTTACCACCACCTCAGTAGTCTGAAGGATGACACTTACCACCACCCCAGTAGTCTGAAGGATGACACTTACCACCACCTCATTAGTCTGAAGGATGATACTTACCTCCACCCCAGTACTCTGGAGGATGAGGTTGCGCAGAGAGTCATATGACTGACTAGAAAACACGTGATCGGAGGTATAGTATATATTAAGCCGTAGAGTTCCCAAGTCTGCACGCTGATGCTTCCCTGCTGACTCTCTGGGCTGAAGGAAGTACCTGCAAGAACAAAAGAATCATCATAAACCATAGATAGTGTAGATAGGGATGAGCACTGTCAGGGATGCAACAACAAGAGGATAAATCATAGATAGAGAAGATAGGGATGAGCACTCTGTCAGGGATACAACAACAAGGGGATAGAGAAGATAGGGAGGAGCACTCTCTCAGGGATACAACAACAAGGGGATAGAGAAGATTGGGAGGAGCACTCTGTCAGGGATACAACAACAACAACAACAACAACAACAACAACAAAAAAGGGATATGCTTGGCAATTTAGAGCTAACAATAAATAAGTTTGGGTGCCTCTTGACTTACGATATTTCAACTTTATGATGTTGCAAAAGCAATACTTTGGAGATGAACTCTTGAAATTCTTGGAGAAAATTCCCTATAAAATGTATATTTTATTAATATTTTTGGGTGTTTGGAATTGATTAATGGGTTCCATTCCAGACACCCAAAAATATTAACAAAAAAATACATTTTATAGAGAATTTTCTCCAAGAATTGTCTCCAACTAGGGCATACGAAAACCGAGGTTCCATTGTTTTTATTTACAGTAGTTATTTATTTATTTACCATATATTTATATTCAACTTATATTTTAGACTTATGATGGGTTCATCAAAACGTAACCCCACAGCAAGTCGAGGAGCAGCCACAGAGTTAAGAAAGAGGAAGAGGTAGATTAGGTAGTAAGAACAAAATAGGATTGCTCACCATGCATTGTGTTCATGGGTGGGAAGCATATCACTGAGGGGTATCTTCACTTCTCCCAGGAAAACATTACCAAAGACAGCAGGAGAGTCGTGCCACAGTGCTACACGTACTTCCTGGAAGCCAGCATCCTCATCCACCAGACTGTACATGTTGTCACGCTCTTGACTCCCACCTCTCTGACCGTTCTGCTGCCGTGGCCACCACAACAAAAATAAAGACCTCACATTCGTTATTTACAATTTTAATACAAATTATTATAGTCCAGAGGAAGAGCTAAAGCACTAAGGGTCATAGAATGACTAAGGAATGAGAAGTAATTATTACTGTTATTGTTATTCTAAGGAGAGTGCTAAACTCACAGGGGTCACACATCTGAGGAATGAAGGATAAATAGGTTTGATGCAAGGCATGTAACAACCAAGAACACTTCATCACTCTACTAACCTCAACAAAGAAGACTTTGTTCGGGTTATTAACCTGAAGGATTAATAATCCCAAAAAACACAATAGTCAGAATGTTATCAAAGACTGTTTATCTTATTCCCATTGTGGGCCTTTAATGTTCTTCCCCAGGATGCCATCCATGACAGTCCATTAACACCCACGTACCTACTTACTGCTAGGTGAACAGGGGCAGCAGCAGCTGCAGGTATAAACAAACAAGCCCAATGTTTCACCCATGCTGGGGATCAATCTCCAGTCCTTCAATATGAGTTTTGACAACACTACCAACTGAGCAATAAGACACCCACACAGACATACATACTACTACAATCTCACATAGTTTTCTCTACATCATGAGCTCAGCTTACTCAGATAAGCTGAGAGTGATAAATTTTGGCCTAGATATAAGATATTGGCTATGAGGTGAATATGCAGTATAACAAAATCCTGCCTCACACAGTGCATGATGGGAAAAACTAAATTCTGACTCTGGTTTTGGTTTAAAACAGCAACTTTAAGGTGCTTTCTAGGATAATTTTTATGGTTTAATTGGCTGTTTTTTTTTTGGTACCATTCAATAGAATGGAAGACATACTACTGAAGTAGATGAATTAGATTGATTTCAGGGCTGGAGGTAGCTTCGTATCGGCCTCAAAGTACCAGAAATATTCTATTTTTGATGATTTTCCTGAGAACAGGTAAGGCCTCCCCTACACCCCTGGTCTGTTTTGTGGGTTATTGCAAGGTCTGATTCAATTATTGTGATGCCATAAACCATGACCAATCGTAAGCTCCTCTCTTCTATGTGCGGGTTATTTACGTATCGTTCCAGTCACGGTATTGTGCCTTTTTTTTTTTTGATTATATTTTATTATCTGAGAAATAGAGTAAATCTTTGAATTTTTTGTGAAAATTAATTCAAAATGGAAGGCAAGTGTAATATAGTTGAGGTTGGGGAGGACATGATTAACCCTTTGACTGCTGCAACCCCAAATCCTGAGGTGTCTCCTGGAGTCACAAAATTTTTGAAAAAAAAAAAAAAAATCTTATGAAATGATAAAGAATCTTTTCCCGATGGTAATGACACCAAAAGTTTGAAATTTGATGGAAAATTTATGGAATTACGCTCTCATGAAGTTAGCAACCTCTTGCTATATTTACAAATCAGCAATTTCACCCACTTTGAGCCCTATTTTCAGCTAATTCCATTGTTCCAGTCGACCAAACTCCTAACTATTTCTTTAGAACTCCATTTGTTCCATCAACTAAGTACAAGAAACTGCCCATTTACCGAATTCAACTACCCAATAAAGTGGTCAAAAATTGACATTTTGGCCAATTTCATGCACATTAAAAAATATATCAATTTCAAAATAGGGTCCAGAATGAACAATGCAGACATTCCTGGCTCTAAAATAACATTCTTTGTTCATCAGTCACATCTCCAGGCCCCTCTGATATTACTCTTGCTTTCTATTTTGAATTTTTATTCAAACAAAAAATAGAAGATTTACTGTTATGCAGACTACTGCAATATTGTAATAATAGTATAAATAATGTCAACCCATTCATGACTGCATATTAGAATGGCTAGTTGGACATTTATTGGGCAATGACATCATTTGTTTACTTCTGAACATTGGCAAAAATCGAACATTTCCCCTACTTTGAGCTCCATTTCAAGGTCCTTTTCATAGTAAAACCAATCAACATCACCTCTAATTCTATAACATGTTTTCCATTCTATCAAATATGACTACGAAAACAAGAATATAACCATAAAAACTATACGAAAATACACCTCAAAGTCAGCGTTTTAATCCAGAAACAGAGTCAGAGATTTTTTTTTCTCATTATGCACTGCTCGCTGCAGGATTTTTTTTTATATGGTGCACACTGACCACACAGACCCATTCTCTCACATGTGGGCCTACCAGCTTTCTCCTGCTTGATTTGAAGCCGCTAGAATTTTTGAGTATATATACGTCAAGCACATTGGCTCGTAAGACGTATATATACGACCGACACCGTCAAAGGGTAATTAACCCTTTCAGGGTCCGTCCTGTAGATCTACGGCTTTACGTTCAGGGTCCAAACCGTAGATCTATGCCAAAATTCTAGCGCCGTCAAGTTTAGCACGAGAAGGCTGGTAGGCCTACATCTAAGAGAATGGGTCTGGGTGGTCAGTGTGCACACCATAGAAAAAATCTGGATGCCCACATGGCATTGTGGGAACGCCGGCAAAGTAGCTTTGTTCATAGTGCCTGGCGGCAAGGAAGCTCTCACTCCCCACTCACTCTCGGGGCGAATTCTGACTCTCCTCTTCACAACTTACAGTTCTAAGACTGATGGAAGTGGAGCTGAAGATGAATTCTATGGTTTTGAACCATATGGTACCATTGTGCCATATGGTACAATGGTACCATATGGTACAATGGTGCCATGTCATACAATGGTATATGGTACAATGCTATATGGTACAATGCTATATGGTACAATGGTGTATGGTACAATGTACCATATAGTACACTGTACCATATAGTACATTGTACCATATGGTACAGGGTACAGGGACCCTAATGGAAATAAATCTGTCTGACTTTTTTGGGTTATCCTAGGTTCTCCAAACATATGCTGCTAAGTATGATATTCTATGTAACTTTATTTGTGTATACCTAAATAAACTTACTTATGATGCCACATGCACTTGAGTAAGTTTATTCGGGTGTACAGAAATACAATTACATAGATTATCATACATAGCAGCATATGTATAAAATCCTAGGATAACCCAAAAAAGCCAGGGTGACTTATTTCCATAGTTATCCCTGTATCTGTACCATATGGTGTCCTGTGCTGTATGGTACCCTATACCATATGGTACCCTATACCATATGGTACCCTATATCATATGGTACCCTGTACCATATGGTACCCTGTACCTTATGGTACCCTGTACCTTATGGTACCCTGTACCATATGGTACTCTGTAACATATACCGTGTACCATATGGTCAATAGGCGTTGGTGGCATGAGACACCAGCCAAGACTGAGTGAGTGGTGACACAAGCTAGCTACTGACTCCGCAGTTTCCGAGACAAAGCTCCACCTCGAGGAACATGTCGAGTTCCTGTACACTTGTAAATATATAATAGAACATTACTAATATACAACATTTTTGCATATTTTTGTTGTAAACAACTATTGTAAACAAAATAATAATGAAAATATTAGTGTGTTTATTGTGTTGAATACAACAGTACCATATGGTACAATGTATCATATGGTACCATAAGGTACCATTGCACCATATGGTACCATTGTATCATATGGTACCATTGTACCAAATGGTGCCATTCTACCATATGGTACCATTGTATCATATGGTACCATTGTATCATGTGACATTTTGCCATATTGTACCATATGGTACCATTGTATCACATGATGCCATTGTACCATATGGTACCATTGCACCCTATAGCACCATTGTACCATATGGTACTATATGGTACCATTGTATTCAACACAACCACACTAATATTTTCATCATTTTGTTTACAATAAACTTGTAAACAAGTTTTGTAAGCAATATAATGATAAACAAATTAGTGCAGTTATTGTGTAGAATACAATGAGTGTACACTTATACAATATACATTATATTGGTCTCACAGGCCACAAATGTTATTAGAAAAAGAAAAAAAATTAGAAAAGAAAAGAAAAAAGTATAAAAAACATAAAATAAAAAAATGGGATTTTTCAGAAGTCACTGATGTTGCCGCCACCCGGTCATTTTGGGTCAACTTCCCGCCGCTGTATCTCGGTAAGTACTGACCAGAAAAAAAAAAATTTTATCTTATTACCTTCACAAAAACATACTCTTTAATTCTGTAGGAAAAAAATTTTTTTTTTTTTTTTTCAAAATTTCTTGTACACTGGAACACTACTTCAGATTTCGGCCTCGGACCCTGAAGGGGTTAACAGAAGAAATGTTTTAGTGCCAGCAATGTCTACACAGTTTATTTTGCACTGTGTAAAGGAAGAAAGTTGAAAGTGAACAAAGATAAGAGTAAAGTGAAAAGGGTATCAAACAATTTAGATAAAGAAAAATTGGATATCACATTGGAGGAGTATGGAAGAAGTGAATGTTTTCAGATATTTGGGAGTTGACTTGTCAGCTGATGGGTTTATGAAGGATGAGGTTAACCACAGAATTGATGAAAGAAAAAAGATGAGTGGAGCTTTGAGGAACCAGTCATCCAATTTTCCGCGCGCGCTCAAAAAAATATCGAAAAATTATGGAAATTGAGTTAGTCATATAGAAAAATAGCTCAACTCTTTGGCAACACAATGGTACAAGAACCAATGTTCTACGACGCTTCTACAAGAAATTATAGTAATTTATATCAGGTATGGTGATGGCGATATGCGTAGCGCGTCTGCTCACAGCCCATATATTTTTTGGAATTTTTTCCTTGCTTTTTATCGCTTTTTCTTGCATTATTCTTTCTAATATAATAATTGACTATTTGGCATCATATAAGAGTAGGCGGAGCTTATCCGTAGAGTGCCAGCCAATCAGGAACCATCTGGGAACACTCGGCAGTACTCCCGCTCCAGAGAGAGCCAGGAGAAATCTCTTCAATATTACGCTTATATCAGCTTATATATCAACTCTATGGCTTATTTATCTATCAGAATTGATTTAATATGATATAATAAACACTATAAATAACATACAAACATGTTATATACTATCGACTGAATAAAATAGGCCATAATATGGCGAGAGTCCACCACCAATATTTCGATATAAATGAGTTACTCCTCTCCATGTCGTCTTTGAGTAAGAGAAAACGGTGTTTTGAAGAGGATAACTGCACTAGAACATCAGTTTACTAAGAAATGCAACCAAACACGATTTTCGCAAAAAAAAAAAAATTTTCGAGACGGTGGGCCGGCCGGCACTCCAGGCCAATATCTCGGAAGTAATTTATTCACTTATTTCGCTAAGGTACGCCTTTATTACTTAATATAGTGGAATAATATTCACAGAAATGGTAAAATAACGATTTCTCTAATTAATTTCGAGGGAATTTTGGAAATATTCCAAATACTTTGGGATTTATGTGGGAGTAAAGGGCAGATTTTTTTCAACATTCCAAGAGCTAACAAACTTTATTTTTTTGTGAAATAAAGATAAGTTATTTAGAGGAAAGGTCTCGAGGAAAATTAGTATTAGCATTGTTCTCTCGCACCAAGTGTCCAAACAATGTCGTCCCATGTAGGACTACCTTCCTGCCGAAGGGCAATGTTTGATTTTTGCCAATATTCTAGAGTGCCCAAATGACATCACTCGCCCAATACGCATCCAACTGCTCAGTCTAATATGCATTTAGGAATGAACTGACATTATTTATACAATTATTACAATAATGCAGTAGTCTGCATAAAAGTAAGCCTTTTATTTTTTGTGTGAATAAAAATTCAAAATGGAAAACAAGCATAAAGTAAGAGAGGCCTAGTAAGAGAGGAAATGTTTTTTAGTGCCAGGAATATCTATAGTGCTTATTCCAGACCCTATTTTTAAATTGGAATTTTTTTTTATTTTATGTGAAATTGGCCAAACTGCCAATTCCTGATCACTTTATTGGGCAGTTGAAATAGGTAAATGGGTGGTTTCTTATACTCGGTCACTAGAATAAAAGGAATACCAGCAAAATAGCTATGAGTTTGGTTGACTGGAACAATGGAATTGGCCGAAAATGGCTCAAAAAAGGTGAAAAACTTTGCGAGAGCATAATTCCATAACTTTTCCATCAAATTTCGTACATTTTGTTTCATTTGACCCTGAGAGCAAGTTTGAGATCAGGGGTTTCGACCTCAAAGGGTTAAATACTGATGATAGATGAAGTGGAGCAGTGGTAGGCGAACAAAGCCAATAGTAGAAGTAGATCATTTCTGTAGATTAGACAAGTTTTGAAGAAATCCCTGCATCAAGATTGATGGACCGAACACATCGACTCCAGGCTGAGGGACTAATTACCTCAAACTACTCCTCATCTTCCACCTTTTTCTGCATTGGACTGAAGAAGCCACTGTGTGACAAAACTTTTCCAGAATAAAGATACCCAAATATAGCACAGGTGTCTCATTTATAAAGGTGTAATTTATTGCAGTTACTGTATCAATACTTTCCACAAGTCTATGAAGAGCCACAGGGGATATTCATTTCTCCCAGTGTTTGCATAAGGCAGTTTGAGCATTTGTATAATTGCATCATTCATATTTTTTTGGCCTAAATCCAAACTGGTAGAGCTCAAGTAAAAATGTGAGATATTTGGTGGAGTAAACTCGTGTGTATATTATTTTTTTGAATATTTTAGACAGTAGGGGCAAGTTTAAATACGGTGTATATTTATTCATTTTCAGTTGGATTGCCTCCTATGAGGATATGGGTGACCTTTACTGTCTTCAGTATGGATGGGAAAGTTGAAGATTCCAATGATTTGTTAAACACAGTTGCAATAAAAGGGTGACAACATATGAACTGCTTTTTTTTGTACATGACTGGTGGCAGTTATTTGATTTCCTGCCTTTTTTTTCGTGACTATGAGTGGACTTCAGTAGGAATTGTAGGAGTTACATATAGAGTACAGTGGACCCCCCTTTACGATCAGCTCCTAATGCAACCAATTATGTAAGTGTATTTATGTAAGTGCATTTGTATGTGTATGTTTGGGGTCTGAAATGGGCTAATTTTAATTCACAATATTCCTTATGGGAACAAATTTTTGTCAGTACTGGCACCTGAACATACTTCTGGACTGAAATAATATCGTAAAACGGGGGGCCACTGTATTTGGGTAACTTCCAGTGAAGTTGTCTTTCACCTGGTATTTGAGACTGGGATTTTGCTTGCTAGTTTTTATCCTATAGTAGAGAAGACATTAAGTTTGTTAGCAATGTCTATAGGCTGGATCTGTGGTTCATCTGGTTTTTTGATTGATATCTTGTTTCTGGATATTTTCTAAAGCCCGGATTTAGAGGGTCTTCCACGTCTTTTTCATATCCCTTTTTTTCATTAAATTGTTTGCATAAAAAAGTTGTTTAGCTTCTGTATTAGATTTTAGTATGTTTAATTATTCTTTGGTTATTAAGCCCCGTCTAAAATGTTTTTCATAAGATGCTTTTTATCAATGTTTTTTGTAATTCGTGGGTGTTTTGTCTGCTGTGATCTGTTGAATTTTTTAAATTTAAAAATGCCTGTTATAGGGTTTTGTGTTTTTGAAGAAAAATTTTTTTTCACATTCATCAAAAAGGAGCTGTCAGGTGACTGTGTGTGCCGGGCAATGTCACTTAAAAAACATAAAACAAACTTCGGGTGTGGGAAGGGGGCCTTTCCCGCCTCTGGAAAATTTACAAAAATCAAATATTTTTGTTACTTTGAGCCCAATTTCAAGCTATGTCCAGTCCTGAAACCTATCAAAATCATCTCTACTTCAGTAATATGTCTTCCATTCTATACAATGATCCCAGAAACTGCCAATAAAACCATAAAAAACCATCCAAAAATACACCACAAATTAGCTATTTAAAACCACAAGCCCTGTCAGTTTTCCTTTTCCCATGCACTCTATGGGGCAGGATTCTTTTTAAATGGTGCACACCCATCACACAGACCCATTCTTTCATAGACTAACCACAAACAAGAAGACTGCATCAAAGCAGCTTAAAGACTAACCTCAAACAAGAAGACTTCATCAAAGTGTGGTGATATGGTCTTCTTCTTGACCTTGGTTCTCTTGGACTCTTGTTTCTTGTTAGTGTACAGCATCGTTACTATGGCAAATGGATCGCAAGATCCACTAATTATTGCTAAGTCACTGCACTCCTGTATCCTGTCACAAACAAGTACCATACATTAAGTTGTGTATACTAGACATCTTTGAACCTGTCACAAACAAGTACCATACATTGTGTATACTAGACATCTTTGAACCTGTCACAAACAAGTACCATACATTAAGTTGTGCATCCTAGACATCTCTCAACCTGTCACAAACAAGTACCATACATTAAGTTGTGCATCCTAGACATCTCTCAACCTGTCACAAACAAGTACCATACATTAAGTTGTGCATCCTAGACATCTCTCAACCTGTCACAAACAAGTACCATACATTAAGTTGTGTATCCTAGACATCTCTCAACCTGTCACAAACAAGTACCATACATTAAGTTGTGTATCCTAGACATCTCTCAACCTGTCACAAACAAGTACCATACATTAAGTTGTGTATACTAGACATCTTTGAACCTGTCACAAACAAGTACAGTACCATACTTTGTGTAAACTAGACATGGAGAAATGGTTAGTGTTTCCTTATTTGTCTTACACTACCTTGGTGGTCAACACCTGTGACAGCAAGACATTTATTGACCAAGTAATGGTGAATGTGTTTCCTCCTTTAGCTCACTATCTCGGTGAGTGGTAAACAGTGTTTAAAACACTATTGGATGAACTTACTTGACTTCAAGGACATGTTGTGGGTAGCCATCGTTCATGTGTCTGACTACCAGCAGTCGCAGAGCAACATGCACCTTCCCCTGCAACACAACACAAATATCTGAGCAACACAAAACAAACATCTGAGAAACACTAAACACTTACATTACACTTGAACTCCATTCATAGTCATCATGCAACATCTGGGGCAATGAGAGGGATGCAGATTTGATGCAATGAAGTTCATGTTACTTAGAATAAGAGTCTCTCCCTAGAGAGGATGATTACACTAAAACAACTGCCTGAAGTTAACACTCAAGTAGCTACTTTGTCCTGTATGTCACACACTAATAATATATGCAACATTTACCATCCCCCTCAAACAACATATATATATATATCTCTCGGGGTTTTTTTTTTTTTTAACACGTCAGCCATCTCCAACCAAGGTAGGGTGACCCAAAAGAAAACCCCCAAAAAGAAAGAAAAAGCTTTCATTATCAGTCAACACTTTCACCACCACTCATACATAATCACTGTCTTAGCAGAGGCACCCACATACAACAGTTTAGATAGTCACTCAAAACTGCCAATATCCCAAACACCCCCTTTACAGTCCAGGCATTGTACTTCCCATTTCCAGACTTAAGTCCAGCTAACCGGTTTCCCTGAATCCCTTCACAAAATATTACCCTGCTCACACTCCAACAGCTTGTCAGGTGCCAAAAACCATTTGTCTCCATTCACTTCTAACACGCTCACACATGCTTGCTGGAAATCCAAGCCCCTCGCCTCCTTTACCGCCTCCCTCCAACCTTTTGAGAACAACCCCTACCCTGCTTTCCTTCCCCTACAGATTTATATGTTCTCCAAATCATTCTACTTTGTTCCATTCTCTCTAAATGACCAAACCACCTCAAGAACCCCCTCTTCAGCCCCCTGACTAATACTTTTAGTAACTCCATACTTTTAGTAACTCCTAATTTCCACACTATGAATTCTCTGCATAATATTTACACCACACATTTCCCTTAGACAGGACATCTCCACTGCCTCCAGCCACCTCTTCGCTGCAGCATTTACAACCCAAACTTCACACCCATATAAGGGTGTTTGGTACCACTATACTTTCGTACATTCCATTCTTTGCCTCCATGGATAACATTTTTTGTATACAACAGAAATAAATCATTATTTCAGGTTTAGACTTGCACAATGTTACATTTTACCCTGTACCTGACACTCAACTATAAATGTAACATGGACCTTGCCTCACCTTTGATATACCTTTGATGAGTTGGAAGTGTCTTTCTACTCCTGGAGCCCGGCCATGGGCCAGGCTTGTCTGGTGCTAGCCTGATCAACCAGGCTCATCTAGTGCTAGCCTGATCGACCAGGCTCGTCTAGTGCTAGCCTGATCAACCAGACTCGTCTAGTGCTAGCCTGATCAACCAGGCTCATCTACTGCTAGCCTGATTGACCAGGCCCATCTACTGTTACCCTGATCAACCAGGTTAACTTCTTCTTTCTTTCTTTCAACACATCGGCCGTATCCCACCGAGGCAGGATGGCCCAAAAGGAAAAACAAAAGTTTCTCCTTTCAAATTTAGTAATATATACAGGAGAAGGGGTTACTAGCCCCTTGCTCCCAGCATTTTAGTCGCCTCTTACAACACGCATGGCTTACGGAGGAAGAATTCTGTTCCACTTCCCCATGGAGATAAGAGGAAATAAACAAGAACAAGAACTAGAAAGAAAATAGAAGAAAACCCAGAGGGGTATGTATATATACGCTTGTACATGTATGTGTAGTGTGACCTAAATGTAAGTAGAAGTAGCAATCCTACCATCATGTAAAACAATTACAGGCTTTCGTTTTACACTCACTTGGCAGGACGGTAGTACCTCCCTGGGCGGTTGCTGTTTACCAACCTACTACCCAGGAACCAGGTTAACATCAGATATAATTATCTCCAGCATTACACTGGAAATAAATAGCTTTAACATTACACCAGACTACCATTAAAAACAAGCATGCCACAATTTATGCTCTCCTTATTCTCCTGGGTCCTTCACTTTCTATACTTCTTCCATTCTCTAGCACACTTAGTTTTGGCCTCTCTACACCTTTGAGTGAACCAAGGGCTCATTCTTGCCTTCTCGTTATATCTGAGTTTTCAATTACAATAAAGGAAAACCAGCACTAATGAATAACATCTAAAACAAAATTAATAAATGGTCCTCCTATATTATAATATAAATAATACTCTACATCAATACTCTATTGCAGTGTCATCAAGACCATTAAAAATATACTGCAGAAGAATCATTGTTTAAAAAAAAAGCCTACATGGAGATTTAAAATAAAGCATGGTGTAAAGGGCATGTAATGTTTGTCTGTGTAGAGCTTTATCAAGACTATTATTACACTTGATAAAGCTCTACACAGTAACACTCACATTATGCTTGATAAAGCTCTGTACAGTGGGTAACACTCTCATTACACTTCATACAGCTCTACACAGTAACACTCATATTACACTTGATAAAGCTCTACACAGAGCAAGTATATGTAACAATGTTTTGTTTGAGTAAAGGATAAGTAAGAAGGGTAAGTATGGTGAAGGGTTCACAGATAATGGAGGTGAGAGAGCCAAGCGAAGGACATTGACCTTAGGAAGGTTAAGTGTGGTGAAGGGAACCATAGGTAACGTAATTCTGTTCTTGGCTTGTTTGCAATCGTGTTATTACGATTTTGTGAGTCATAATGACAGCTTGAGGGAACTTGAGCTAGAGTTTATCACGGCCACGCTGGTGGGAGATTCATCCGTAAAAACTTGCATTTGTGATCACGGTGGGACCCATGCTAACCTCCCCATGGTGTATAAATATACCTGGTTTGATGAATCTTATTGTAGCCAACTGGCCCAGTGACTTATGCGCTGGCCTCAAGTTTTATCACTCACTTGTCATGAGTTCGAACCCCACCCGCCCGTACCCTGGTTTGATAAATAACGTAGTCAGCCATACAGTTAAGATGTACCTGCAAGTATCACCTTTGATAGGCATTGAGTTTTTTCCTACTGCCACAGCCCATCCCCAGGCCAGGTATGTCTGGTGCTTACCTGGTCAACCAGGCTGTTGCTGCTGGTGGCCCACTGACCTACATATGCATCACAGTCTGGTTGATCCAGCAATTGGTGGAGGTACTTGTCAAGTTTCCTCTTGAAGACTTCTACACTTGTTCCAGCAGTGTTTCTGGTATCTTCTGGTAGAGTGCTCAATACTCTGGGATCACAGACACAACATCCTTTTATTGTGCTCATGGCACCATGTTATTCACTGGGTTCACTTATATTTTCTCTTACATCTTTCACTCCACTCTTATTATGGCAGTATATAGCCGGACTTGAGTCCTGGAAATGGGAAGTACAATGCCTGCACTCTAAAGGAGGGGTTTTGGGATATTAGCAGTTTGGAGGGATATGTTGTGTATCTTTATATGTATATGCTTCTAAACTGTTGTGTTCTGAGCACCTCTGCAAAAACAGTGATTATGTCTGAGTGAGGTGAAAGTGTTGAATGATGATGAAAGTATTTTCTTTTTGGGAATTTTCTTTCTTTTTTGGGTCACCCTGCCTCGGTGGGAGACGGCCGACTTGTTGGAAAAAAAAAAAAATGCAGATTTGGGGCAAGGCCCTTATGTATCTTGTAGGTAGAAGGTTGGTAGACAGCAACCACCCAGGGAGGTGCTACCATCCTGCCAAGTGAATGTAAAACAAAAGCCTGTAATTGTTTTACATGATGGTAGGATTTCTGGTGTCTTCTGTCTGTCTCAAACATGCAAGATTTCAGATACATCTTGTTACTTCTTCTTACACTTAGGTCACACTTCACATACATGTACAAGCATATATATACATACCCCTCTGGGTTTTCTTCTATTTTCTTTCTAGTTCTTGTTTATTTCCTCTTATCTCCATGGGGAAGTGGAACAGAATTCTTCTTCCGTAAGCCATGCGTGTTGTAAGAGGCGACTAAAATGCCGGGAGCAAGGGGCTAGTAACCCCTTCTCCTGTACAAATTACTAAATTTAAAAAGAAAAACTTTCATTTTTCTTTTGGGCCATTTGGTGGGATATGGCCAGTTTGTTGAAATAAAGAAGACCTACCCACCCACCCACCCACCCACCCACCCACCCACCCACCCTCCCTCTCCCTCCCTCCCTCCCCCTCCTCCCTCCCTCCCCCTCCCTCCCTCCCCCTCCCTCCCTCCCTCCCTCCCTCCCTCCCTCCCTCCCTCCCTCTCTCCCCCTCTCTCCTCTCTCTCTCTCACTCTCTCTCCAATCAGTACATATTCAGGATTTTGAGGCATTCCCAGCAAATTAAATATATTACTTTGTTGGTTCTATGTGGGAGAGTAAATGATGTGTTGTGTTGTGTTCCACATCTATGTGGGGGAGTAAATGTGTTGTGTTGTGTTGTGTTCCACATCTATGTGGGGGAGTAAATGTTGTGTTGTGTTGTGTTCCACATCTATGTGGGGGAGTAAATGATATGTTGTGTTGTGTTACACATCTATGTGGGGGAGTAAATGATATGTTGTGTTGTGTTGTGTTCCACATCTATGTGGGAGAGTAAATGATGTGTTGTGTTGTGTTACACATCTATGTGGGGGAGTAAATGATGTGTTGTGTTGTGTTCCACATCTATGTGGGGGAGTAAATGTGTTGTGTTGTGTTCCACATCTATGTGGGGGAGTAAATGTTGTGTTCCACATCTGATATTGACCCTGAAACTTCTCCAGTTTTGCCAGAGGAACACAGAAAATGCTACTGTATTTTCCAGCATACAAGAAGCACCATTACTTTAAACACTAACTTTGGGAGGAGTTTTTGTGAGAAAATGCTTTGTGTATGTTGTCAGGCACATACTCTACTGCTGCCATAATTGCATGGAGTAAAATGACATCTTATACTGCATCAGTAGTTCACTAACATTTTTCTCTGGGCCAAACTTTCGGAATAAAAATTTGCTCAAGCCACAACGAATCTTTTGTTGATAAGAAATATGTACATTCAAAAAATACATTCAGGTTCTTTGCAAAACAGTAACTGTGTTTATTTCATCATTGTGAATGAATCTGACATAGGCAAGTAACTGTGCTCTTCCACTAATGTCAGTTGATTCATCAATTTGAAAGAAATTTTGAATTCATATTTTCAGAAACACGCTTCTCAAAATCTGTAGGGGAAGGAAGGCGGGGTAGGGGTCGTCCTCGAAAAGGTTGGAGGGAGGGGGTAAAGGAGGTTTTGTGGGCAAGGGGCTTGGACTTCCAGCAAGCGTGCATGAGCGTGTTAGATAGGAGTGAATGGAGACGAATGGTATTTGGGACCTGACGATCTGTTGGAGTGTGAGCAGGGCAATATTTAGTGAAGGGATTCAGGGAAACCAGTTATTTTTATATAGCCGGACTTGTGTCCTGGAAATGGGAAGTACAATGCCTGCACTCTAAAGGATGGGTTCGGGATATTAGCAGTTTGGAGGGATATGTTGTGTATCTTTATACGTATATGCTTCTAAACTGTTGTGTTCTGAGCACCTCTGCAAAAACAGTGATTATGTGTGAGTGAGGTGAAAGTGTTGAATGATGAAAGTATTTTCTTTTTGGGGATTTTCTTTTTTTTGGGTCACCCTGCCTCGGTGGGAGACGGCTGACTTGTTAAAAAAAAAAAATCAACTACTCTTCTGCAAATTGTATTATCAGACAAAAGGAATTTGCAAAACTTCTCTCTAAGCATGATGAGCAAACACTGCACTTGACACAAAGATAGATGGCAGCAAACACTGCACTTGATACAAAGACTGATGGCAGCAAACACTGCACTTGATACAAAGACTGATGGCAGTAAACACTGCACTTGATACAAAGACAGATGGCAGCAAACACTGCACTTGACACAAAGACTGATGGCAGCAAACACTGCACTTGACACAAAGACTGATGGTAGCAAACACTGCACTTGATACAAAGACAGATGGCAGCAAACACTGCACTTGACACAAAGATAGATGGCAGCAAACACTGCACTTGACACAAAGACTGATGGCAGCAAACACTGCACTTGACACAAAGATAGATGGCAGCAAACACTGCACTTGACACAAAGACTGATGGCAGCAAACACTGCACTTGATACAAAGACAGATGGCAGCAAACACTGCACTTGACACAAAGACAGATGGCAGCAAACTTCTGCAGGTTTCCATACAAGAATGTTTTAATGTTTCTTTGAGTGTCTTTGAATCTCCATGCCACACCTGCCATTCTTTATCTTGCCACACTTACCATCCTCTCTCTTGCCACACTTACCATCCTCTCTCTTGCCACACTTACCACCCTCTCTCTTGCCACACTTGCCATCCTCTCTCTTGCCACACCTGCCATCCTCTCTCTTGCCACACCTGCCATCCTCTATCTTGCCACACCTGCCATCCTCTCTTTTGCCACACCTGCCATCCTCTATCTTGCCACACCTGCCATCCTCTATCTTGCCACACTTACCATCCTCTCTCTTGCCACACCTGCCATCCTCTATCTTGCCACACTACCATCCTCTCTCTTGCCACACTTACCATCTCTCTCTTGCCACACTTGCCATCCTCTCTCTTGCCACACTTACCATCCTCTCTCTTGCCACACTTGCCATCCTCTCTCTTGCCACACTTGCCATCCTCTCTCTTGCCACACTTGCCATCCTCTATCTTGCCACACTTGCCATCCTCTCCCTTGCCACACTTGCCATCCTCTCTTGCCACACTTGCCATCCTCTCTTGCCACACCTGCCATCCTCTCTCTTGCCACACTTGTCATCCTCTCTCTTGCCACACTTGTCATCCTCTCTCTTGCCACACTTGTCATCCTCTCTCTTGCCACACTTGCCATCCTCTCTCTTGCCACACTTGCCATCCTCTCTCTTGCCACACTTGCCATCCTCTCCCTTGCCACACTTGCCATCCTCTCTCTTGCCACACTTGTCATCCTCTCTCTTGCCACACTTACCATCCTCTCCCTTGTCACACTTGCCATCCTCTCCCTTGCCACACTTGCCATCCTCTCCCTTGCCACACTTGCCATCCTCTCTCTTGCCACACTTGCCATCCTCTCCCTTGCCACACTTGCATCCTCTCCCTTGCCACACTTGCCATCCTCTCTCTTGCCACACTTGCCATCCTCTCTCTTGCCACACTTACTATCCTCTCTCTTGCCACACTTGCCATCCTCTCCCTTGCCACACTTGCCATCCTCTCCCTTGCCACACTTACCATCCTCTCTCTTGCCACACTTGCCATCCTCTCTCTTGCCACACTTGCCATCCTCTCTCTTGCCACACTTGCCATCCTCTCTCTTGCCACACTTGCCATCCTCTCCCTTGCCACACTTGCCATCCTCTCCCTTGCCACACTTGCCATCCTCTCTCTTGCCACACTTGCCATCCTCTATCTTGCCACACTTGCCATCCTCTCCCTGCCACACTTGCCATCCTCTCTTGCCACACTTGCCATCTCTCCTTGCCACCTGCCATCCTCTCTCTTGCCACACTTGTCCATCCTCTCTCTTGCCACACTTGTCATCCTCTCTCTTGCCACACTTGTCATCCTCTCTCTTGCCACACTTGCCATCCTCTCTCTTGCCACACTTGCCATCCTCTCTCTTGCCACACTTGCCATCCTCTCCCTTGCCACACTTGCCATCCTCTCTCTTGCCACACTTGCATCCTCTCTCTTGCCACACTTACCATCCTCTCCCTTGCACACTTGCCATCCTCTCCCTTGCCACACTTGCCATCCTCTCCTTGCCACACTTGCCATCCTCTCTCTTGCCACACTTGCCATCCTCTCCCTTGCCACACTTGCCATCCTCTCCCTTGCCACACTTGCCATCCTCTCTCTTGCCACACTTGCCATCCTCTCTCTTGCCACACTTACATCCTCTCTCTTGCCACACTTGCCATCCTCTCCCTTGCCACACTTGCCATCCTCTCCCTTGCCACACTTACCATCCTCTCTCTTGCCACACTTGCCATCCTCTCTCTTGCCACACTTGCCATCCCTCTCTTGCCACACTTGCCATCCTCTCTCTTGCCACACTTGGCACCTCTCCTTGCCACACTTGCCATCCTCTCCCTTGCCACACTTGCCATCCTCTCTCTTGCCACACTTGGCATCCTCTCTCTTGCCACACTTGCCATCCTCTCCCTTGCCACACTTACCATCCTCTCTCTTGCCACACTTGCCATCCTCTCCTTGCCACACTTACCATCCTCTCTCTTGCCACACTTGCCATCCTCTCCCTTGCCACACTTACCATCCTCTCTCTTGCCACACTTGCCATCCTCTCCCTTGCCACACTTACCATCCTCTCTCTTGCCACACTTGCCATCCTCTCTCTTGCCACACTTGCCATCCTCTCCTTGCCACACTTGCCATCCTCTCTCTTGCCATACTTGCCATCCTCTCTCTTGCCACACTTGCCATCCTCTCTCTTGCCACACTTGCCATCCTCTCTCTTGCCACACTTGCCATCCTCTCTCTTGCCACACTTGTCATCCTCTCTCTTGCCACACTTGTCATCCTCTCTCTTGCCACACTTGCCATCCTCTCCCTTGCCACACTTGCCATCCTCTCCCTTGCCACACTTGCCATCCTCTCCCTTGCCACACTTGCCATCCTCTCCCTTGCCACACTTGCCATCCTCTCTCTTGCCACACTTGCCATCCTCTCTCTTGCCACACTTGCCATCCTCTCTCTTGCCACACTTGCCATCCTCTCTCTTGCCACACTTGCCATCCTCTCTCTTGCCACACTTGCCATCCTCTCTCTTGCCACACTTGCCATCCTCTCTTTGCCACACTTGCCACCTCTCTCTTGCACACTTGCCATCCTCTCCCTTGCCACACTTGCATCCTCTCCCTTGCCACACTTGTCATCCTCTCTCTTGCCACACTTGCCATCCTCTCTCTTGCCACACTTGCCATCCTCTATCTTGCCACACTTGTCATCTCATCCCTTGCCACACTTGCCATCCTCTCTCTTGCCACACTTGCCATCCTCTCTCTTGCCACACTTGCCATCCTCTCCCTTGCCACACTTGCCATCCTCTCTCTTGCCACACTTGCCATCCTCTCTCTTGCCACACTTGGCATCCTCTCTCTTGCCACACTTGCCATCCTCTCTCTTGCCACACTTGTCATCCTCTATCTTGCCACACTTGTCATCCTCTCTCTTGCCACACTTGTCATCCTCTCTCTTGCCACACTTGCCATCCTCTCTCTTGCCACACTTGTCATCTTCTCTCTTGCCACACTTGGCAACCACTGCCTCACATGATGGAAAACATTATAATTATTTTCTGAAGAATTTAACAGAAAAATAATTCGGCACAGATTAACTGCTAGTTAAAAAATTGGAACTGGGAAAACTAATTGTGTTCAATATGAAAAACCTTGGGTGGTGAATGGTGCAACAAGGAGGAGGCTGGAAGCAGTTGTGGTGTGAACATTATGCCCAGAATTAGGAGGAGGTGCGGGGGTTACTAAAAGTATTATCCAGAAGGCTGATTAGGGGATGTTGAGGTGGTTCAGACATTTAGAGGGGATGGAACAAAACAGAATGACTTGGAGAGCATATAAATCTGTAGTGGAAGGAAGGCAGGGTAGGGGTGAGCCTAGGAAAGGTTGGAGGGAGGGGATAAAGTAGGTTTTGTGTGTGAGGGGCTTAGAATTCCAGCAAGCATATGTAATCATTACATAGGAGCAAGTGGAGGTAAACAGGTTTTTATGACTTGATGTACTGTTGGAGAGTGAGCAAAGTAATATTTATGAAGGGATTCAGGGAAACCGGTTAGCTGGACTTAAGTATTGAAGGTGGAAAGTACAGTGCTCGTCATGGTATTATGCCAGGTGAGCGCCCCTGCATAATGCCATGATAAAAATCAAGGGCCTATCATACAGGGGGGTCTTTTTTGTCAGTGAATTATGCCGGGTAGCAGCCATTAGCATGATGACATGGCCTGCCACCACACTCCACAGTGACTCTTAAGTGTTCACGTGGCTGCCGTGGTGAGAGGAAGTGTTGCACTTTTGTCTCTCATCCACCCCATCTTTTATCCAGTGTTCCCTTTGGTTTTGGGGCTATATATGTTTGACTATGGACAAAAGAAAGTCTTTAACAGCTGAAACTATAGCTCAAATCACAGGGCTTCACAAAGCTGGGCACCAGACGAAAGAAATAGTGGAGAATGTTGGTATGTGTGAGCATTCAGTGAGGAACTGGGTGCAGCGTTTCAAGGCTGGTGGCGGTGTCGAGATACCATCTGCCAAGCCTCGGCCTGGCCCCTCGAAGAAGACATTTGTTCATACCTTAATTGTGTTACAGAAACAGTTAGAGATTACACCTAAGATAACTGTTAGAAAACTGAAAGAAAAGAACCCACATCTTCTCTCAGAGGTGTCTGTAAGAACTGTTAGCAGGCGTGTGTCAGAACTAGGCTACAGTAGTCACTGCCAGGTTAAGAAACTAATCCTCTCCAAGCCACAGAAGAAATGTAGGCTGGATTATGCAAAGAAATATCTTCACTGGAATCCTCAACAGTGGTCTGAAGTATAGTGGTACCTTGGGTTACGAACTTAATTCGTTCCAGAAGGCTGTTCGAGTGCCGATACTGAACGAATTTGTTCCCATAAAGAATAATGTAAATTAGATTTATCTGTTTCAGACCCCCAAAAATATACTTACAGAAGCACTTACAAAAATACACTTACATAACTGTTTGAGTTGGGAGCTGTTGTGTGCCGAGGTACCACTGTACTTTGGAGTGATGAAGCAACCTTCACCGTCACCTGTAACCATGGTGAACATGTGTACCGGCCCAGAGACAGTGACCCGATAGACCTGTGGGACCAAACACCCAGACTCGCTCATGGTTTGGGGGGGATGTTTCAGTGCTCCAAATATTGGTAAACTCATTGTGCTTCCCAAAAGCCAGTATATGAACCAGTATAATTACCCAGAGTTATTGTGTGACAATTTACCTGAGGCGTTGGACAAGTGTGGTGCTACGGTTTTTATGTAGGACTGTGCACCATGTCATACCGCCAAATCTGTAGTTCAGTGACTTAAGGGCTGTGAAGTGAGGTTCTCTAATGACTGGTTAGGTAATTCCCCAGACATAAACCCTATTGAGAACCTCTGGTAATAGTGAAATGAAGTTTACTGGGCAAGGATGATAGTTCCATCCCGCGGCTGAATGCTACTCTACATGAGGCATCGAATAATATGCCTCCCCAAACCCTCAAGAATTTGTGTGAGAGTCTTCCTACATGCCTGAGGGATGTGATTAAGAGTAAAGAACACAGCACTAAGTATTAAAATCTCAGTAAGTGTGCAAATATATATATTATAATCTTTCACAGTATATGTCTGTGTTTTGGTACATGTGTGGGGGAGGGGCGGCATAATGCTGTGACAAGCACAGTACAGTGCCTGCACTCTGAAGGAGGGGTGCTGATAAGTTGCAGTTTTTAAATGTAGTGTAGGTGCACTGCTGGCAGGACAGCAATGGAGTGAATGATGAAAATTTCTTTTTTTTCAAGCCACCTTGCCTTGGTGGGAAATGGCCGATGTGTTAAAAAAAAAAATCCTCTTGTAAAAAAAAAATATATTTTAACTCATAGCAAAAGATTAGATAAAGAAACTGAAAACTCTTAATCAAAACTGAAGGATAACTGAAAGTGCAGTTTTTGTTCAAACGTTCACCTGAACTTCAGAATCAGCATCGACGGGCGTGATGGGGAACCACTGATCTTTACCATTGTACTTGTGTAGGTCATCCTTCTTGATGGAAACTTTACCCATTATTCTGTCAGTCTTCATGGGGCGGTCGCGGTCGTACAGGTAAAATGAAAGAAACCGGAATTCTCGTGGAATGTCAAACTGAAATTCTTCCCCGAAGAATGCTGACAGACTGAAACAATAAAACGCTTTCAGCATATTCTGAGTCCTTTAAAACTGATAAAAAATCCATAGTAACAACTAAGTCTCGATTAGTGCAAATAATGAATCCCATGAAGTGGTCACATTATTCAAATTATACGTAATTTTTGTACACAATTTGAAGAGCTTGAGGGGAAAAACTAGCATTAATTTTGCATCACATTGTTGAAATTCACACAAATCAAGTACAGTGGACCCCCGCGTAACGATATTAATCCGTGCAAGAGAGCTCATTGTTATGCGAAATTATTGTTATGCAAATGAATTTTCCCCATAAGAAATAATGGAAATCAAAATAATCCGTGCAAAACACCCAAAAGTATGAAAAAAAAAAATTTTACCACATGAAATATACATTTTCCTACACACAAAGAGAAGGATACATGCACAATAGTAGAGTAGTACATGCACAATATATATTGTGCATGTACTAGTCTACTAAATGAAGAATAAATGACACTTACCTTTATTGAAGATGCAGCAATGACTGATGAGACACTTGTCCTGGGAGTGCCTTTTCCTCCTGAGTACTGTAGGTCCTGTTTGGCATTTTCTTCCAGAACAGGCCTTATCACACTGTGTATGCCACTACGATTCTTAAATCTCTCAAACCAACCTTTGCTGGCTTTAAATTCACCAATATGAGCACTAGTTGCAGGCATTTTTCCCTGTTCACCTGGGTGTTAGTCGACCGGTTTGGGTTGCATCCTGGGAGACAAGATTAAGGACCCCAATGGAAATAAGTTAGACAGTCTTCGATGACACTGACTTTTTTGGGTTATCCTGGGTGGCTAACCCTCTGGGGTTAATTGTTTCTTGGTATTCTCAATAAGCCACACCAGCAACAGTGCTACAGCAGCAGCTGACAATGCTACAGCAGCAGCAGCTGACAGTGCTACAGCAGCAGCTGACAGTGCTACAGCAGCAGCAGACGGTGCTACAGCAACAGCAGACGGTACTACAGCAGCAACAGCAGCTGACGGTGGTACAGCAGCAGCAGCAGCTGACGGTGCTACAGCAGCAGCAGCAGCTGACAGTGCTACAGCAGCAGCAGCAGCTGACAGTGCAGCAGCAGCTGACGGTGCTACAGCAGCAACAGCAGCTAACAGTGCTACAGCAGCAGCAGCATCAGCAGTTGACCATGGTACCACAGTATTTCGATAATATTTCTCACCCTTTTTACCACAGGGTTGGCACTAGAAGCTTTCTTGGGGCCCATGGTCACTTATTTTGCAGATAAAATCACCAAAAACACTGTAATAATACAAAATGCTCCGATTGTATGCTTGGATGTTACCGCGGAGGCTGGCTTATAAACATTGCCACCGGCGGAACATGTGAGGCTGGCTCAGGCCTCACACAGACGCGTCTCGGACGAATAGCGTTGAGCGGGTTTTTTAGCGCTATGCGAGGCAAAATTTTAGTGATAAAATGTATCGCTATGCGGATTTAACGTTATGTGATGCCAACGGTATGCGGGGGTCCACTGTACAATTAATCTGAAAATAGCTTGTACAGATATTTAAAAGTGTTTCAGTTAATGATCCCGAAATTAAAAACAATCAACTTGAAAAATTGTACTAGTTTCTCTTTACCATATCTGACACTTCCTTATAAGGTAGGGTGATGCCCTAAAATATAAACACCTTGACCATCACCGACTCACTCTAAAGTCTTTTCCGCCGTCGCTGATCTAAATATTTCTTCTTGGTCCAGTGATATTGAACAGTAAACATCCCGTTGACCTGAGGTTCCATGGTTACGAAGGACAAGATTTTTCGCCTCTCCTGGAAAAAACAAAACAAAGTTAGTAGTGATGGGAGTGAGTGAGTGAGTGAGTGAGTGTGGGGACAAACTGGGGCAGAGCAATTAGTGCTCACTTGGAACAACCAAGTATATTATTATTATTATAATCAAGGGGGAAGCGCTAAACCCGGAGGATTATACAGCGCCTGGGAGGGGGATGTGGAAGGCATTCAGGCTTAATTCGGAGAACTGGAGCACAGATCCAATTCCCTAAATCAAGAGCTTCTCACTAACATCAAGGAACCTTCCTTGAGGGGACAACCAAATATAAACTTTAACCCTTTGACTGTCGCGGCCGTATATATACGTTTGTGAGGTACCGTGTTTGACGTATATATACTCATAAATTCTAGCGGCTTCAAATCAGGCAGGAGAAAGCTAGTAGGCCCACATGTGAGAGAATGGGTCTGTGTGGTCAGTGTGCACCACATAAAAAAAATCCTGGAGCACGCAGTGCATAATGAGAAAAAAAAAACTCCGACCGTTTTTTTTAATTAAAATGCCGACTTTGTGGTCTATTTTCGTATAGTATTTGTGGTTGTATTCTCGTTTTCATGGTCTCATTTGATAGAATGGAAACTATATTATAGAAATGGAGGTGATTTTGATTAATTTTACTATAAAAAGAACCTGGAAATGGAGCACAAAGTACAGGAAATGTTTGATTTTTGCCGATGTTCAAAAGTAAACAAATGATGTCATTGTCCAATAAATGTCCAAATAGCCATTCTAATACGCAGTCATGAATGGGTTGATGTAATTTTTACAATTATTACAGTATTGCAGTAGTCTGCATAACAGTAAATCTTCTATTTTTTGTTTGAATAAAATTTCAAAATAAAAAGCAAGAGTAATATCACAGGGACCTGGAGACATGACTGATGAACAAAGAAAATCTTATTTTAGAGCCAGGAATGTCTGCATTGTTCATTCTGGACCTTATTTTGAAATTGTCGTATTTTTTAATTTTCGTGAAATTGGCAAATTGCAATTTCTGACCATGTTATTGGGTAGTTGAAATCGGTAAATGGGCATTTCTTGTGCTCAATCGATAGAAAAAATAGAGTTTGAAGAAATAGTTATGAGTTTGGTTGACTGGAATAACGGAATTAGCGAAAATAGGGCTCAAAGTGGGCGAAATTGCCGATTTTTAAATATCGCCGAAGTCGCTAACTTCGCGAGAGCGTAATTCCGTCAGTTTTCCATCAAATTTCGTTTTTTTGGTGTCTTTACAATCGGGAAAAGATTCTCTATCATTTCATAAGAAAAAATAATTTTTTTTTTTTTTCGAATATTTTGCGACACCAGGAGCAACTTCAGGATTGGGCCCTTCGACAGTCAAAGGGTTAACTACACTCACCAATGACCACTGAAATATAAAGTATCATACACTGCATACCAGTGGCTTTCTTTTGTGCCTAATGTTTTATTACATGTAAACTACATTATTTTTGTACGGTATAAAGCTCCCGCTTCACACACGGAGGGCCCGGGTTCGATTCCCAGCGGGTGGAAACATTTCGACACGTTTCTTTACACCTGTTGTTGTCCTGTTCACCTAGCAGCAAATAGGTACCTGGGTGTTAGTCGACTGGTGTGGGTTGCATCCTGGGGGACAAGATTGAGGACCCCAATGGAAATAAGTTACAGTCCTCGATGACGCACTGACTTTCTTGAGTTATCCTGGGTGGCTAACCCTCCAGGGTTAAAAATCCGAACAAAATCTTATCTTGTCTCATCTTATCCATGGGAAGTGGTGAAGAATCTTTCCTTGCTAAGTCATGTGTGTTGCAAGAAGCCACTAACATACCAGCAACAAGGTGCTAGTAATCCCTTCTCCTGTATAAATTCCTAAATACCAGCAACAAGGTACAGGTCGGCCATCACTAATCCAGCAATTGGTAATCCGGTTCCATCAGTAATCCAGCACTAATTTCAGCTAGCATAATTTCAAATTTTCAGGGTCGCCACACATACCTGCCGCTACTGTTTGGTGGTGCTACTTGCTGCATAAGTCATTCCAATTTCTTTTTCTCCATTTATTGTTATAACCTGCCTACTTTTAGCCCTAACCATGGTTCCAACGAATAAAAGAAATGCTTCTCGTTGTGTAAAGCACATACACCATACACTGTTCATAAAAGATAAGGAGGCTTTGAAGCCACTGTCAGTTGCCATGAGCTCGGTCACTCACATAAGCTATGACCGGTAAATTTGGCCCTACATATGACAGAATAGGTCTGTGTAGTAAGTGTGCACTATAAAAAAAAATCCTGCTGCATACAGTGCGTGATGAAAAAAAAAACTGCGACAGTACACTCATTACTTACCTTAAAATATGTGTAGTCTTAATATAGGGTGAGAGGTGAGTAGTACTTATTTGTAGGTGTAACTACAGTGGACCCTCGGGTAACGACATTAATCCGTTCCAGAGAGCTTGTCTTTAATCTATTGTTTTGTTATCCAAATTAATTTTCCCCATAAGAAATAATGGAAATCCAATTAATCCGTTCCAGAAACCCACAAGTATTAAACAAAATATTTTTTTTTACATGAAATATACATTTACCTAAACAAAAAACAATGAGACATGCAGAATAAACAATACTGAAATGACACTTACCTTTACTGAAGAAGTATTGATGAATGATGAGATGGGAGGAGGGGAGAGGATGGAGGAGTTTACAACTGTTTGCAAGGGGAATCCCCTTCCATAAAGACTTCAGGTAACAAGTCCTTTTCTGGGGTTACTTCCCTTCTTTGTTTTTTAATGCCACTAGGGCCAGCTTGAGAGTTACTGGACCCCTGTTGCACCAAAAATCTGTCCAGAGAGCTTTGTTTCTGGCATCTCTAAGATTTCCCTAAAACGGGACACAACACTGTCATTGTAGATGTTGCAGCACGGCCTGCAACAGCTGTGTCAGGGTGATGTTCATCCATAAATGTTTGCACATAAGAAAGTAGGAACACTGCAGCAGGCTTGTTGGCCCAAACTAGGCAGGTCCTTCACAAACCATCCCTTTAACAGAATCATATTTGCACAACCCAATTTTCAATGCTTCCCAAGCAATAAGCTTTGATCATTCTATTCATTCATGCACAAGTCCCAATCAAATCAAATCGTGTGTATGGGGAAGTACCTTGGCTAGTATGTGGGGAAGTTCCCTGGCTGGTGTGTGGGGAAGTTCCCTGGCTGGTGTGTGGGGAAGTACCCTGGCTGGAAGATGGGGAAATACCCTGGCTGGTATGTGGGAAAGTACCCTGGCTGATATGTGGGGAAGTACCCTGGCTGTTATGTGGGGAAGTACCCTGGCTGGTATGTAGGGAAGTACCCTGGCTGGTATGTTGGGAAGTACCCTGGCTGGTGTGTGGGGAAGTTCCATGGCTGATGCATGGGAAGTACCCACGCTGGTGTACGTAAGAAAACTCATCACTCCCACCCTCTACCACCACCACTTTCATATCTTTCTACAAACTTTTCTTGAATTCTGTAGTGTTTCTCACCCTCTTTACCAAAGGGCTGGCACTAGAACCTTTCTTTGGGCCCATGGTGGCTTATTTAGCAGTTACAAGCACTAAAAACAATGGAATAATACAAAATATATCGCAATGGAAATAAGTCACTCTGACTTTTTTGGGTTATCCTAGGTTCTCTACACATATCCTGCTATGTATAATAATCTATGTACAGTGGACCCTCGCCTAACGAATGCATCGCATAACGTTAAATCCGCCTAGCGATACATTTTAACGCAAAAATTTTGTCTCGGCTAGCGCTAAAAAACTCGCCCAACGTGATTCGTTCCGTTCGAGACGCATCCACATGTGGACTGAGCACGCCTCACTTGTCCCATGGGTGCTAGTGTTTACAAGCCAGCCACTGCGGTCGCATCCAAACATACAATCGGAACATTTCATATTATCACAGCATTTTTAGTAATTGCACCTGCAAAATAAGTCACCATGGGCCCCAAGAAAGCTTCTAGTGCCAACCCTGTGATAAAAAGGGTGAGAATTAGTATGGAAATTAAGAAAGATTTTGAAGGGTTTGGGGCTAACCCTGAGAAGCCTATGCCAGTTGTGGAATCCATTGTGCCTACTTCAAAGATTAAGGAAATGTGTGCAAAATGGGTTGAACTGCAAACCTTTATGGATGAAAATCACCCTAACACAGCTATTGCAAGCCATGCTGGTGACTATTACAATGACAATGTTATGGCCCATTTTAGACAAATTTTAAAGGAACGGGAGGTACAGAGCTCTTTGGACAGATATGTTGTGCGACAGAGGTCCAGTGGCTCTCAAGCTGGTCCTAGTGGCATTAAAAGAAGAAGGGAAGTAACCCCGGAAAAGGACTTGACACCTCAAGTCCTAATGGAAGGGGATTCCCCTTCTAAACATTAACAACATCCACACTCTCCCCTCCTCCCATCCCATCAATCATCACCAGATCTTCAATAAAGGTAAGTGTCATGTAACTGTGCATGTTTTCAGTTTGTGTGTATTAAAATTAATATTTCATGTGGTAAAAAATTTTTTTTGTTCATACTTTGGGGTGTCAGGAATGGATTAATTTGATTTCCATTATTTCTTATGGGAAAAAATTAATTCGCCTAACGATAATTTTGCCTAACGTTGAGCTCTCAGGAACGGATTAATAGCGTTAGGATGGGTCCACTGCATTTGCTTTGACTTGCAAGCCAAAATCCAAGTTACGAGTGAGCTTCAGATATGCCGCCACTAGCTGGCACAGCAAACACCACAACATCCGCCCAGCATCCCAGCGTTTTGTGCTTTCTGTGCAGTCATTTTGCCAAATTTTTTCTTTCTAACCATGGGTCATAAGAAAGTAAGTGCAAAGGACAGTGCTGAAAAGAGGATGATGATGATGTCCATTGAATTAACCCTTTCAGGGTCCCCAGGCCCTCTCCGAGACTTGTTCTCAGGGTTGCCAAATTTAAAAAAAAAAATTCTTATGAAAAGAGAGAATTTTTTCCCAATCATAATGACACCAAAAGTGTGAAATTTGATGGAAAACTTACAGAATTATGCTCTCGCAAAGTTAGTGGTCTCGACAACGTTTATACATCAGCGATTTTGCCCACTTTGAGCCCTATTTTCGGCCAATTCCAGTGTACTAATCGACAAAAATCATAACTACAGTGGACCCCCGACATTCGATGGCATCGACATTCGATAAATCCGACATTCAATGCATTTTAACGCAAAAATTTCGCCTCGACATTCGATACGATTCGTACGAGACGTGTCCACGTGTGGCCTGAACTGCCCCGTGTGTGCCAGTGTTTACAAGCCAGCCAGTGTGCGCGCATCTAAGGATACATTCGGTACATTCCATATTATCCATATTATCACTGTTTTTGGTGCTTGTTTCTGCAAAATAAGTCACCATGGGCCCCAAGAAAGCTTCTAGTGCCAACCCTGTGGTAAAAAGGGTGAGAATTAGTATGGAAATTAAGAAAGATTTTGAAGGGTTTGGGGCTAACCCTGAGAAGCCTATGCCAGTTGTGGACTCCATTGTGCCTACTTCAAAAATTAAGGATATGTGTGCAAAGTGGGTTGAACTGCAAACCTTTATGGATGAAAATCACCCTAACACAGTTATTGCAAGCCGTGCTGGTGACTATTACAATGACAATGTTATGGCCCATTTTTGACAAATCTTAAAAGAATGGCGACAGAGGTCCAGTGACTCAAGCTGGTCCTAGTGGCATTAAAAGAAGAAGGGAAGTAACCCCAGAAGAGGACTTGCTACCTCAAGCCCTAATGGAAGGGGATTCCCCTTCTAAACAGTAACAACTTCGACATTCTTCCCTCCTCCCATCCCATCAATCATCACCAGATCTTCATTAAAGGTAAGTGTCAATTATTCTAATGTTATTATTCTATTGTTATTGTTGTTTTTATAATTATTCTATTGCATTAAACTTAATATTTCATGTGGTAAATTTTTTTTTTCATACTTTTGGGTGTCTTGCACGGATTAATTTGCTTTCCATTATTTCTTATGGGGAAAATTAATTCGACTTTCGATATTTTCGACATTCGATGAGCTCTCAGGAACGGATTAGTATCGAATGTTGAGGGTCCACTGTATTTCGCTAGAACTCCATTTTTTCTATCAAATGAGTACAAGAAACCACCCATTTACTGATTTCAACTATCCAATAAAGTGGTCAGAATTTAGCAATTTCGTCAATTTCACACAAATTTCAAAAGATGCCAATTTCCAAATAGGGTCCAGAATAAACAAGAAAGACATTCCTGGCACTAAAATAACAAGTTCTCTGTTCGTTAATCACATTCCCAGGACCCCTTATATTTCTTTGGCTTTCCACTTTCAATTTTTATTCTTACAAAATATAGAAGATTTACTGTTATGCAGACTACTGCATTAGTGTAGACATGGTATAAATAATATCAGCGCACTTGTGAAAGAATATTAGACTCACCAGTTGACATGTACTGGACGCTTGGCATGATTTGTTTACTTTTGAACTTTGGTAAAAATCGAACACTTCTGCTACTTTGAGCTCAATTTCAAGGTACTTTTCATTGTAAAACCAGTCAAAATCGTCCCAATTTCTGTAATATGTCTTCCATTCTATAAAATGAGACCAGGAAAACTAGAATACCATCATAAATACCATATGAAAATACAATGCAAAGTTGCTGTTTTAATCCAAAAAACACAGTCAAAGTTTTTTTTTCTCATTACGCACTGTGTGCTGCAGGATTTTTTTTATACTGCGCACACTGACCACATAGACCCATTCTTTCATATGTAGGCCTACCAGTTTTCTCTCACTAGATTTGAGGGCGCTAGAATTTAGGCGTACTAGTACGTCAAAAACCCTGGGGCGTAAGCCGTACTAGTACGGCCGAAACCTTGAAAGGGTTAAAGCATGAAATCAGAAAAACATCAGAAAATCGCTTTTGTTTCAGTGTTTTCCTTATGAAACCAGTGATCTAGTACAGTTAGTACACTCCGGGAAGATAAGGTCAGTGATAATTATTTTTACCTCGGGAGTGGCCGCCACCACATCACATGACATATTTTATTCATTCTAGAGTATTTATCATGTTTCTATGTTATTTATATTGTTTATTATGTCATATCAGATCAATTTTGATAGATAAATAGGCCATGGAGTTGATATTAGCATTATGCTGAAGTATTTTCTCCTGCCTCCCGAGAGCCAGGAATTCCGCTGGAATGGATTAATGGCATCTCAATTAATTTCAATGAGGAAAACTTATTTGATATACAGTGGAATCTCGGCTTACGAATGCCCCACCATGCGAATTTTTCAGGATACGAACCACTGTTCAGTTGATTTTTTGCTTCTGGATACGAGCAAAATTTCAGGATGCGAACTTCCCCCTCAAGTGAGGTTCCTTAAATAAATAAATAAATAAAATATTTATTTCTTTGCAAAGGTTACAATGTGTGTTTACACATCATAATATGATTGGAGCAAAGTCACTATCATGCCGAGGCATTTCAGGCAGACTTAGCCTAATACTAATTGACTACTTAAGTCTAGACAGGTGAAAATTGTACTAGTAGTGGTTACCAATGGTTTGGTGATGGTGGCACCAACTACTAGCAGCCTTTTGAAGTTTCTCCTTACTGTTATTATTAGTATTATTACTATTATATTGTATTATTATTATTATTATTATTAATATGTACATGGTGATGGGCTCTTAATCTAGGGAACTGGATCTGTGCTCCAGTTCCCTAAATTAATAATAATAATAATAACAATAATACACAAGTAGACAGACACACAGGTAGACAGAAAGACACACACAGGTAGACAAAGACACACAGGTAGACAAAGACACACAGGTAGACATAAAGACAGACACACAGGTAGACAGAAAGACAGACACACAGGTAGGCAGACAGATAAACAGACACACAGAGATACACATATATAGGCAGACAGATACAGACAGGTTTATGTGCAACAGTGAAAACAAATAGAGAGTTCGAGAGTAAGAGCCTTTCTTGCCACAATCTCCAGAGCAAGATTCGGACTTCATCTTAGGGGCCATGGTGAAATTTACTGTCCAGTTAGTGCAGTTAATACAGTATGATGCTGCTGATAGGACAGGGTTACTCAAACTGATGCAGCCTGCATGACGCATTGCCCCCGCGAGTATTGTCAAATATTGCACAGTGGTGTGCATCAGCCGGCCCAGCCCAGCTGCCAGATGCACTGTCGTAAGTCGAGTGGACATATGTCGAGCAGGTCGTAAGTCGGGTGGTAGGTGTAATAATAATAATATAGTAATAATAATAATAATAATAATAATAATAATAATAATAATATAATAATAATATGTTGTCATTTTGAGACATTTTTCGTAATTTTTTTTTTTTCATATTTTTGTGGCAAATGCTTCAAAATACAAATTGGTAACCCTCCTGGGTGGCTGTAGGTACTTCTAGACCACAGTTACCTCAGTGCCAGCCAAGGGTTAATAGGAAGGGGAGGTGTGCCGCTCTGGGTGACCGCAGCAGACCCTTGGGATGCATAATTTTGTCTTTTATTGTACAAATTTCTTACACAATGCCTCACCCAAAGAGACAGTATTCACGTACAATTAGTAAGAAGCTCAGGAAGTGATTAGAAACAATGAAAAAAGATAGAGAAATGAAGAAGGCAGCAGCAAAGAGTGAGGCAGCTGGCCACCACCACCACCACTGTGGTCGCAGTGATCATGTTTTCACCTATACATGTATATACATCGTGATTAGAAACAATGAAAAAAGATAGAGAAATGAAGAAGGCAGCAGCAAAGAGTGAGGCAGCTGGCCACCACCACCACCACTGTGGTCGCAGTGATCATGTCTTCACCTATACATGTATATACATCGTAGGTAGTAGGTTGGTAGACAGCAACCACCCAGGGAAGTACTACCGTCCTGCCAGATGACTGTGAAACAAAAACCTGTAACTGTTTTGCATGATGGTAGGATTGCTGGTTTTCTTTTTCTGTCTCATAAACACGCTAGATAACAGGGATATCTTGCTACTCCTACTTACACTTTGGTCACACTTCACAGACACGCACATGCATATATATATATACATACATCTAGGTTTTTCTCCTTATTCTAAATAGCTCTTGTTCTTTTTTATTTCTTCTATTGTCCATGGGGAAGTGGAAAAGAATCTTTCCTCCGTAAGCCATGCGTGTCGTATGAGGCGACTAAAATGCCGGGAGCAATGGGCTAGTAACCCCTTCTCCTGTATACATTTACTAAAAAAGAGAAGAAGAAAAACTTTATAAAACTGGGTTGTTTAAATGTGCGTGGATGTAGTGCGGATGACAAGAAACAGATGATTGCTGATGTTATGAATGAAAAGAAGTTGGATGTCCTGGCTCTAAGCGAAACAAAGCTGAAGGGGGTAGGAGAGTTTCAGTGGGGGGAAATAAATGGGATTAAATCTGGAGTATCTGAGAGAGTTAGAGCAAAGGAAGGGGTAAGCAGTAATGTTAAATGATCAGTTATGGAAGGAGAAAGAGAATATGAATGTGTAAATTCGAGAATTATGTGGATTAAAGTAAAGGTTGGATGCGAGAAGTGGGTCATAATAAGCGTGTATGCCCTGGAGAAGAGAGGAATGCAGAGGAGAGAGAGAGATTTTGGGAGATGTTAAGTGAATGTATAGGAGCCTTTGAACCAAGTGAGAGAGTAATTGTGGTAGGGGACCTGAATGCTAAAGTAGGAGAAACTTTTAGAGAGGGTGTGGTAGGTAAGTTTGGGGTGCCAGGTGTAAATGATAATGGGAGCCCTTTGATTGAACTTTGTATAGAAAGGGGTTTAGTTATAGGTAATACATATTTTAAGAAAAAGAGGATAAATAAGTATACACGATATGATGTAGGGCGAAATGACAGTAGTTTGTTGGATTATGTATTAGTAGATAAAAGACTGTTGAGTAGACTTCAGGATGTACATGTTTATCGAGGGGCCACAGATATATCAGATCACTTTCTAGTTGTAGCTACACTGAGAGTAAAAGGTAGATGGGATACAAGGAGAATAGAAGCATCAGGGAAGAGAGAGGTGAAGGTTTATAAACTAAAAGAGGAGGCAGTTAGGGTAAGATATAAACAGCTATTGGAGGATAGATGGGGTAATGAGAGCATAGGCAATGGGGTCGAAGAGGAATGGGGTAGGTTTAAAAATGTAGTGTTAGAGTGTTCAGCAGAAGTTTGTGGTTACAGGAAAGTGGGTGCAGGAGGGAAGAGGAGCGATTGGTGGAATGATGATGTAAAGAGAGTAGTAAGGGAGAAAAAGTTAGCATATGAGAAGTTTTTACAAAGTAGAAGTGATGCAAGGAGGGAAGAGTATATGGAGAAAAAGAGAGAGGTTAAGAGAGTGGTGAAGCAATGTAAAAAGAGAGCAAATGAGAGAGTGGGTGAGCTGTTATCAACAAATTTTGTTGAAAATAAGAAAAAGTTTTGGAGTGAGATTAACAAGTTAAGGAAGCCTAGAGAACAAATGGATTTGTCAGTTAAAAATAGGAGAGGAGAGTTATTAAATGGAGAGTTAGAGGTATTGGGAAGATGGAGGGAATATTTTGAGGAATTGTTAAATGTTGATGAAGATAGGGAAGCTGTGATTTCGTGTATAGGGCAAGGAGGAATAACATCTTGTAGGAGTGAGGAAGAGCCAGTTGTGAGTGTGGGGGAAGTTCGTGAGGCAGTAGGTAAAATGAAAGGGGGTAAGGCAGCCGGGATTGATGGGATAAAGATAGAAATGTTAAAAGCAGGTGGGGGTATAGTTTTGGAGTGGTTGGTGCAATTATTTATAAATGTATGGAAGAGGGTAAGGTACCTAGGGATTGGCAGAGAGCATGCATAGTTCCTTTGTATAAAGGCAAAGGGGATAAAAGAGAGTGCAAAAATTATAGGGGATAAGTCTGTTGAGTGTACCTGGTAAAGTGTATGGTAGAGTTATAATTGAAAGAATTAAGAGTAAGACGGAGAATAGGATAGCAGATGAACAAGGAGGCTTTAGGAAAGGTAGGGGGTGTGTGGACCAGGTGTTTACAGTGAAACATATAAGTGAACAGTATTTAGATAAGGCTAAAGAGGTCTTTGTGGCATTTATGGATTTGGAAAAGGCGTATGACAGGGTGGATAGGGGGGCAATGTGGCAGATGTTGCAAGTGTATGGTGTAGGAGGTAGGTTACTGAAAGCAGTGAAGAGTTTTTACGAGGATAGTGAGGCTCAAGTTAGAGTATGTAGAAAAGAGGGAAATTTTTTCCCAGTAAAAGTAGGCCTTAGACAAGGATGTGTGATGTCACCGTGGTTGTTTAATATATTTATAGATGGGGTTGTAAGAGAAGTAAATGCGAGGGTCTTGGCAAGAGGCGTGGAGTTAAAAGATAAAGAATCACACACAGGGTGGGAGTTGTCACAGCTGCTCTTTGCTGATGACACTGTGCTCTTGGGAGATTCTGAAGAGAAGCTGCAGAGATTGGTGGATGAATTTGGTAGGTGTGCAAAAGAAGAAAATTAAAGGTGAATACAGGAAAGAGTAAGGTTATGAGGATAACAAAAAGATTAGGTGATGAAAGATTGAATATCAGATTGGAGGAGAGAGTATGGAGGAGGTGAACGTATTCAGTTATTTGGGAGTGGACGTGTCAGCGGATGGGTCTATGAAAGATGAGGTGAATCATAGAATTGATGAGGGAAAAAGAGTGAGTGGTGCACTTAGGAGTCTGTGGAGACAGAGAACTTTGTCCTTGGAGGCAAAGAGGGGAATGTATGAGAGTATAGTTTTACCAACGCTCTTATATGGGTGTGAAGCATGGGTGATGAATGTTGCAGCGAGGAGAAGGCTGGAGGCAGTGGAGATGTCATGTCTGAGGGCAATGTGTGGTGTGAATATAATGCAGAGAATTCGTAGTTTGGAAGTTAGGAGGAGGTGCGGGATTACCAAAACTGTTGTCCAGAGGGCTGAGGAAGGGTTGTTGAGGTGGTTCGGACATGTAGAGAGAATGGAGCGAAACAGAATAACTTCAAGAGTGTATCAGTCTGTAGTGGAAGGAAGGCGGGGTAGGGGTCGGCCTAGGAAGGGTTGAGAGGGAGGGGGTAAAGGAGGTTTTTGTGTGCGAGGGGCTTGGACTTCCAGCAGGCATGCTGTGAGCGTGTTTGATAGGAGTGAATGGAGACAAATGGTTTTTAATACTTGACGTGCTGTTGGAGTGTGAGCAAAGTAACATTTATGAAGGGATTCAGGGAAACCGGCAGGCCGGACTTGAGTCCTGGAGATGGGAAGTACAGTGCCTGCACTCTGAAGGAGGGGTGTTAATGTTGCAGTTTAAAAACTGTAGTGTAAAGCACCCTTCTGGCAAGACAGTGATGGAGTGAATGATGGTGAAAGTTTTTCTTTTTCGGGCCACCCTGCCTTGGTGGGAATCGGCCAGTGTGATAATAAAAAAAAAAAAAAAATAAAAAAATAAAAAAAAAACATCTGTTTTGACCACACCTGTGGTTACATATGTGACAACCTCACCACTAAACATAGGTAAACACAAGCTAGGTGTGGGGTTATGGACTGGGAAGATACCAGAGTGGGAGAGTAAATGACGGCAGGATGTTGCCGCCGGCGTTGCCATCACTCGCCATATTATGGTCTATTTTATTCATTCTAGAGTATATTTCATGTTTATATGTTATTAATATTGTTTATAATGTCATATTAGATGAATTGTGATAGATAACTAAGCTATAGAGTTGATATTAGCATTACTTTGTCATGCCTCCTGAGAAGCTGGAACGGATTAATTGCATTTCAATTAATTTAAATGAGAAAACCAATTCAGCATATGAACAAATCAGGATACGAACAAGGTCACAGAATGGATTAAGTTCATAAGCCGAGGTTCCACTGTACAAGTTAACTGAGCTACGAGCTTGGTCACGTAACGAATTAAACTCATAAGTCAAGGTACCACCGTACAATACATTACTGTATAAACATTTAAAAACATACCAGAAATATTATAAATGGTGCAAAGGTGACATTAAAACAATGTCAAAGATGGTTGACACAAACTCACTACCATTTATAGTATGCTCCTCACTTAGCGACAAATTCGTTTAACGGCGTGGTCTTAGGAACGGAACTCCATCATTAAGTGAGGAGAGGCCGTACCAGCAACAAGGTGCTAGTAATCCATTCTCCTGTATAAATTACTAAATACCAGCAACAAGGTGATACTAACACCTTCTCCTGTATAAATTACTAAGTGTAAACAGAAGAAAAACTTCACATTTCTTTTTTATCAGGTCACCTTGCCTCGAAGGGAGACGGCCGGTGTTAAAATCCTGAAGAAGACTCAAGCTCTCTTATAAACCTGTACAGTCAGGTCTTGATTAGCTCAAGTTTGTGTCTTGCAAATTTAGATTTATGTAGTTCAAAATTAATTATTACTAGTTCCCCTGGCACAAAATCTTAAAACTGTGTACAAAATTTCATATAATTTGAACAGTGCAAATTTGAATAATGTTACCATTTCACAGAATTTATTATTCACACTTATCAAGACCTTGTTGTATATTACAGCAGAGGCGGCGGTGTTCTCAGTAGCCTTATATACCTCCAACAACATTGGACGAGTTAGGTTCATGCTGTCCTTTTTCTATTGATTAATCGCTTAACTTACTTGCTACACTGTTAATGCTACACTTCATCACTGGCAGCGCTATAGCCTTTATCGAATCATGCTGCTTTAGTATCCTATACATGTATATAGTAGAAACACTGAAGAAGGCACATTCTTCCTCTCTCTTTTCCTCTTCCACTCTAGTACACTGTTACGAGTTCTTGAATTCTATAGTCTTTCTCACCTTCTTTACCAAAGAGCTGACACAAGTACAGTGGTCCCTCTGTCAGCATAGTTGCTGATCCCTGTGTTATATAGCATAGCATATAGTATCATCCATGTGCTTTAGATAGGAGATCCCTTTTAGGCCTGTGACTGTTGTGTGACGTCACGGGATGCGCATGTGCACGTTCGTACCTCTGCCCCGCTCTCAGTCGGCGTAGACATCCAGGCTAAGACAGGCAGAGGCTGGGCTCCACATTCATCATCACAGTCTGACAATATATGTTACCATCCAACAAGTGTGTCTACCTTCAACCCTCGATATCTCCATTTAAGAACCCCTACGACAAATGGTGCCAGCGGTGTGGGCCAAAAATTGATAATTACGCCGATGTACGGAGATTTCTTTCGACCAGCAAGACGGCCATTTCGTGTCACCAGTAGGCCGACCTAGCCAAGCCTGCTACCTCAAGTCAGCTACTCTCTCAAGCTCCTACCAGCTTCTACACCATTCACTGGTCAGTCTCTTTGTATTAGTGTTTATCTGCTTATTTGCATCACTCCCGAGGGGTTGACCCGAGTTTGCAAAATAAGCCAGCTTCCAGTCTGTGGTGAGGGAGCCCAGTCGAGCCTAGTCTATTTCATCCAGTTCTTTGCCTGCCAAGCCAGCTTCCACCTCTGCTGTGCTCATCGTGTGAAGTTATCAAGCTATTCTGTGTGAAGGGTTAAGATAAGCCAGCTAGCAACTAACCCAGGTGTCTTACCCCAGTATTCAAGCAAGCCACGTGAGTAGTCTTCATCGCTTGTGATTCGAGCTCCAAGCCATCCTGAGTGCTCTTTTTCATCCTTGTGGTGTTGTGGTATTTCGTGGGTGTATTTTAAGCTAGCCAGCTTAGAATATCTTCGCGGCAGTGTGGTTGTTCTCAGTGAGGCTTACGCCGTTCAACCCATAGGCCCAACACCCACTCACCACGTGTGTCGCACCATTGACGGTCTTAGCCCTGTTTACCCACAAACCCAACCTCTCTCACTGTGTTTTGGTACTCACCCAACCTCCACCAGTGTTTTGGTGCACTACTAAGGGTTATAGCACCATATTTTAAGGACCACATAGGGGGTCAAGAGCTAGAGTGTGTCTTCGACAGTGGCGCCACCGTTAAAAGCCTCCTGTGTGAGTTCATCGTCGATGTAAGCGCAATTCTACGATCACGTGTGCAGAGGACAGCAGCAAGACGACATAAACAATCCTCCAACCTTCCACCATCAACCTTATTCTTCACCAAGTCGTTACAGCGATAATTAAATATTTTTTTTCATAGAGACATTTGAGAGTGTTGAGACATTTCTTTTGTGTTTCCAGTGATTTTTCTCTTAGCGACATTCAGTGACTCTCGATCAGACTCAGTGTTTGTTTGCAAAAATCTTTTAGTCTCCTTAATTCAGTGTTAATTTTCGTGCTTTATCTTATATCTGTTGTGTTGCGTGTCTTTTTATACACTTGAAGTAAGTACCTTAGTGTTTTTCCTTTGTTGTGTGTGCAACATATGAGCAATATAGAACTTGTGTTTACACTTCAGAATCACCTTGTGTTCTCAGTATTCCAGTGAAGTATTTCAGTAATTTATCAGCTTTATTCTGCATCACAATTCAGTGTTGTCTGTTATATTTTTTTTTTCTTCCCAGCATTTGTGTATTTTTGTTTTGTTCCTGTGTGTTGAACATTCTTGTGTTCATATTCTTTCATTTAGCCAGTGTCTAATTTGTCTTATTTCCACAGACAATAGTGCCATTATTTTGTGCAAGCAAGAAATCATTTTTACAAAATTTTTCACACATCAAGTTTCATTGCAAGAAAATTCTAGTATTGTGTTTATGTTGATGTGTTGTGTTCTGCATCACTGTAAGTGTTGTGTTCTGCATCACTGTAAGTGTTCAAACTTTTTGTTCTGTGTTTTAGCACCTATTATTTTTTCATATTTCATTGAACAAATTCACTCTTAGTGCAATTTTTAAGTTCTTTTAGAGTAAATTGTTCTTTTGCTTGTTAAGTGTTGCTTGAGTGCAGTTAAGAATTAAAGTGTTCATTCCTTGATATATTTCTTTTCTTGTGTGTGTAATAATTTTTTTTTATTATTGCACTTTGACTCAGTTTGCAATAATTCTTGTGCAATATTGTGTTGCCATTAAAGTTTCCTTGCAGAAATTTTATGCAGTACTTGTTGATTAGCAATTGTCATTTGCAATATTGCTACAGTTTATTTCAGTGCAGTTTCTTATGCTCTGTTCTGTGCATATTTTATTCTGTCTGTGCCATTTTATTTTATTTCAGCGAATTGTGTCCCAATTTGTTTCATTTTTGCACAAGCTTTATTGAGTCCATTTTATCATTTTATTGTGTATTTCCCTGTTGCATTGAAAGTAAAGACAACTCACTGTGCCATTTATTCAATTTAAAGTAAAAGTTGAGCAAATCAGATTTGAGTAAAGTATAAGTTCTCTTGATTTTCAAAGTGTTGTTCATTCAGTTGCATATTTTTCTTGTGTGAGTTCTTTGCTTACTGTGTGACCTGTCAATTTTCAATTACTTATGCAGAATCGTTAAGCATTTTCTTCCCGTTTAAGCTTATTGTGTCATTCTCTCCATTTTTCTTGTCTTTATGTCCTTCAGTAAGTTCACTGAGAAGATGTCCCAGTCACTTTTGAATGTTAACTTAGTGTATCATGCCAGTCAAAGTCAATATGAATCAGTCCACAGTACCAATATTCCCTTACTGACTGAAAGACAATACCTAGCCCTTGAGCAATGTGTTTGTTCTCACAGCTTGTATCTGAGATTTGTTAAAGTGCTGCGAAATGTGAAGTTCAGATTAAGTTCCTATAGATCCATGAATTACTTATTAACGTAGCCGAGCGGTCAGGCACTAGTAATACTGTCACTCCTGTCTGGACTCCAGCCACAATATCGTGCACGCAGGATAGTGCTGAGACTACTATCCTTGCGATGGCGACTTGTTCAAGTACTCGTTCCTTCCCAGGGGACACTGAGAAGAACTTTACTTGCAACGAGTTATGCCATCTCTTGCTGATGCCACAAGCCGTTGCAGAAAGAAGTTTCTGTGGCTAGTGTGCTCACTTGAGTGTTCTTGTTGTCCCTTGTTTCAGATTGTGATCCCATCCTAGTTGACAGTAATCAGTGCATTGTAAGAAGTTATTTCTCGAGTAACTTTCACATGTTGTTAACGTTTGTAAGTGAAGTTTCTTTATAGCTGATACCTCGTGTCACTGTGTGCAACTCAGATTGAATATCAGCATTGTTGACCGTGTTCATTTATTTTCTCCTGTGCTTGCAGTTTGAGATAGTAGATTCATTCTCCCTTGCTCATATTAGGTGTTATAGCGTTAATTTTTTCAACCGGGGGGAGTCATCCACTCCACCGAGTTTGTTCATTCCTCCAGTAAGAAAGAACCGATCCCTTGTGTTCTGGTGATTCGATTCCTGCTCCTGGTCCCTCAATAATCTTCCGGCTTGATAATTGTCCTTTTCGGAAATCTTCCCGTTATTTTGTCCAAACATTGGCTCGCAAATGGTCCGTTGACTCGCTAATCGTCTTTCGTCCTGGACACGTACTCACGCTCTGAGCCGCCTCGGCCTCCCTTCCCAGCCAGTGTGCCATTGTTTACCAGTGAACGACGGTCCCCTCACTTGTTCATATGAAACATTTCATAATATTCCATTCATTTTAGTGCTTGCAAGTGCTAAATAAGCTACCATGGCTCCAAAGAAAGCTTCTAGTGCCAAGCCTTTGGTAAAGAAAGTGAGAAATACGATTGAATTTAAGAAAAACATCATTGAACAATATGAAAGTGGCGTACGTGTGGGCGAACTGGCCAGGATGTATAACAAATCCCATACAACCATATCTTCCATCATGGCCAAGAAAAAGGAAATCAAGGAAGCTGTTGTTGCAAAGGGGGTAAATATGCTGACAAAAATGAGATCACCAGTACTCGAAGATGTTGAGAAGTTATTATAGGTGTGGATAAATGAGAAACAATTAGCAGGAGATAGTCTTATGACGTCGATTATTTGTGAAAAGGCTAGGCAGCTGCATGACGATTTGGTAAAGAAATTGCCTACAACTAGTGGTGATGTGAGTGAATTTAAGGCCAGCAAAGGCTGGTTTGAGAGTTAAGAAGCGTACTGGCATACACAGTGTGATAAGGCATGGTGAGACTGCCAGTTCGGACCAAAAAGCGGCTGAAAAATGTGTGCATGAATTCAAGGAGTACATAGAGGCTGAAGGACTGAAACCTGAACAAGTGTTCAATTGTGACAAAACAGGCCTCTTTTGGAAGAAAATGCCAAAGAGGACCTACATTACTCAGGAGGAAAAGGCACTGCCAGGACACAAGCCTATGAAAGACAGGCTGACGCTCATGTTCTGTGCTAATGCTAGTGGGGATTTCAAAGTGAAGCCGTTACTAGTGTACCATTCTAAAAATCCCAGAGTGTTCAAGAAAAACAATGTTATGAAGAGTAAATTGTGTGTGTTTTGGAGATCTAATAATAAGGGATGGGTCACGAGGGAAATTTTCGTCGAGTGGTTCAATGAAGTGTTTGGCCCTAGTGTGAAGAATTACCTCCTGGAAAAGAAATTGGATCTCAAGTGCCTCCTAGTAATGGACAATGCACCTGCTCATCCTCCAAACTTGGATGACCTAATTCTGAAGGAGTTCGGGTTAATCACAGTAGAGTTCTTGCCCCCAAATACCACTCCTCTCCTCCAGCCCATGGACCAGCAGGTCATTTCAAACTTTAAAAAACTCTACACCAAAGCAATGTTTGAAAGGTGCTTTAATGTGACTTCAGACACTCACTTGACCCTAAGAGATTTTTGGAAAGAACACTTCAGTATTCTCCATTGCATAAGCCTTATAGGTAAGGCTTGGGAGGGAGTGACTACCAGGACTTTGAACTCTGCTTGGAGAAAATTGTGGCCAGAGTGTGTCCACAAGAGGGATTTTGAAGGGTTTATGGCTGACCCTGATGAGCCTATGTCAGTTGTTAAATCCATTGTGGCACTGGGGACTTCCATGGGGTTGGATGTGAGTTTGGAGGATGTGGAAGAGTTGGTGGAGGACCACAACGAAGAGCTAACCCCTGAGGAGCTGCAAGAGCTTCAGCAGGAAAAGCAACTGATCGCAGCTCAGAATCTTGCTGCAAGGAGGAGGAAGAGAGATGGAAGAAGGTGCCTTCTTCAGAAATTAAAGAGATTTTTGAAATGTGAGGTAGGATGGAAAGATTTATGGAGAAACATCAACCTGAGAAGGATGTTGCAAGCCATGTCAGCAACTTGTACAGTGACAGAGTCTTGGCCCATTTTAGGGAAGTTTTAAAGAGACGCCAGAAACAGAGCTCTCTGGACAGTTTTTTTGCGAGACAGGACTCCAGTGACTCTCAAGCTGGTCCTAGTGGCATTAACCCCTTGACTGTCACAACCCCCAATCCTGAAGTGTCTCCTGGTGTCGCAAAATTTAAAAAAAAAAATTTATTTTTTCTTATGAAATGATAGAGAATCTTTTCCCAATTGTAATGACAATAAAAACATGAAATTTGATGGAAGACTGACGGAATTACGCTCTCGCGAAGTTAGCGACCTCGGCGATATTTACAAATCGGCGATTTCACCCACTTTGGCCCTATTTTCAGCTAATTCCATTGATCCAGTCGACCAAACTCATAGCTATTTCTTTAGAACTCCATTTTTTCTATTGATTGAGTGCAAGAAACTGCCCATTTACCGATTTCAACTACCCAATAACGTGGTCAGAAATTTGCAATTTGGCCAATTTCACGAAAATTAAAAAATATGACAATAACAAAATAAGGTCCAGAATGAACAATGCAGACATTCCTGGCTCTAAAATAACATTTTCTTTGCTCAACAGTCATGTCTCCAGGCCCCTCTGATATTACTCTTGCTTTCTATTTTGAATTTTTATTCAAACAAAAAATAGAAGATTTACTGTTATGCAGACTACTGCAATACTGTAATAATTGTATAAATAACATGAATCCATTCATGACTTCATATTAGAATGGCTAGTTGGACATTTATTGGACAATGACATCATTTGTTTACTTTTGAACATTGGCAAAAATCAAACATTTCCCCTACTTTGAGCTCCATATCAAGGTTGTTTTTATAGTAAAATCAATCAAAATCACCTCTATTTCTATAATATGTTTTCCATTCTATCAAATGAGGCCAAGAAAACGAGAATACAACCATAAATACTATACGAAAATACACCACAAAGTCAGCATTTTAATTAAAAAAAACGGTCGGAGTTTTTTTTTTCTCATTATGCACTGCATGCTCCAGGATTTTTTTATAAAGTGCACACTGACCACACAGACCCATTCTCTCTCATGTGGGCCTACCAGCTTTCTCCTGCTTGATTTGAAGCTGCTAGAATTTATGAGTATATATACATCAAACACAGTACCTCGTAAGACGTATATATACGACCTCGACAGTCAAAGGGTTAAGAAACAGAGAAGTAACCCCAGAAAAGCACTTGGTACCTGAGGTGTTGATGGAAGGGGATTCCCCTTCCAAACTGTACAGTAGGGCCCCGCTTTACGGTGTTTCGCTTTATGGCGTTCCACTAATACGGTCATTTCAAATTATGACCAAAACTCGCTATACGGCTCCCCCACCTGACTTTCTAATACGGTCACCGCGCCCCACCCGGTTTGTTTACATTTTCTGTGAGATCCGTAAGCACTAAGTCTCTCCATTATGTCTGGAAACTCCAAAATTTCAAGTGTTTTTAAAAGTTATTTCATATTTTATATATACTCTGATAATTATACTTATGTATACCTGTACCTAAATAAACTTACACACTGTGCTGGCATGCAAGTACACATTAAAATCAGTAAGAGTGTCTTACGTCTCCAGATGTCATATTAGTAATGATAATAATAATCACCTAGTCTCATTTAAATGTCATATATAACGTTAATATACACATTTTCATTAATCCATCTATAATATTTTTTCAAAATTATGTAATAAACACGATGCATAACATATAAATATGATAAATACACCCCACAATAGAATAAATAAACATAAATATGAGATGTGGTAGCCAGATAACTTGTACAAGTGATGCCAAGAATAACATTTTCTCTAGTCAAACATAATAGAAAATGTGTTACTGAGGGTAACTGTAGAAAATTATTCCTTTCGTATGTATGTAAGTTTATTCAGGTATACACAAATACAGTTACATAGATTATCATACATAACAGCATATATGTAGAGAACCTAGGATAACCCAAAAAAGTCAGTGACTAATTTCCATTGCCTTCACTCAGTGTGTCATTTCTTCTCAAAATGATGTTACATGAGAATGGGAGTTTCTTCTTTATTATTCTACCCATCAATGTAACAAAACCTTACACAAGTAACTTGTCCACAAACCAGACATTACACTTTGTTGTTTAAAAAAACTTACCTTCGCCTGTTTTTTTTACAAATCTGCCCGTCCCTCTCAGAAATCATTCTTTCTCCTCTCATTTATTTTTTTTTTATCTCATTTACTTACTCCCGGCCCCACATTAAGACTACAAATATTTTAAGGGAAATAATGAGTGAACTGTATATACATTTTATCACCTGGGATGTTAAATATCATAGAATATATTGTGGGTGGGGTTTCCTGGTAGGTACCCGGGGTGACTACCAACATACCACACTTGATTTTTTCAAATTTAAAAAAATACTTCTCACCCTAAAATTTGACTGCAAATGTTTTAATAATAATAGTAAACGTATACATTTTATCGCTCTGGGTGCTTAAATTAATAGAATTTTGTGTGTGGGGTTGGCCCTGGTATGGTAGCCCGGCTGACTACCATACATACCACACTTGATTTCTTACATAAAACTACTGTCTCACCCTAGATAAACTTACAGTGGACCCCCGCATTTCCGTTGGCCTTACATAACTTAAATCCCCATACCACTACATTTTTTCGCTAAGATTTTGCCCCCATACCGCTAAAAAAACCCGCTCAACGCGTTGCCAGCCCCGTTATGGCCCTGAGCCACACTCACATGTTCCGCCGGTGGCATTGTTTACCAGCCAGCCTCCGCGGTAACATCCAAGCATACAATCGAAACATTTCATATTATTACAGTGTTTTTGGTGATTTTATCTGCAAAATAAGTGACCATGGGCCCCAAGAAAGCTTCTAGTGCCAACCCTACAGCAATAAGGGTGAGATGACACCACATACGTCTTCTCTCACCCGAGCCCAGTCACGCTAGCCAATACTGTAAACACCGAATTACAGAAAATATCTACCTGGATGAGGACTAATAAACTTACACTAAACATTGACAAAACCTACTTCATTCAGTTTGGTAGCAGAGCTACAGATGTACCTCTTAACATAACGATAAACGGATCACCTATCACAAAGCTAACAGAGGGAAAATTCTTAGGAATCCACCTCGATAATAGACTCAAATTTCATACACATATACAACAAATTTCTAAGAAAATTTCCAAGACTGTAGGCATACTATCGAAGATATGGTACTATGTTCCACAGTCAGCCCTCCTGGCCCTTTATCACTCTCTTATTTACCCCTATCTCACCTATGGAATTTGTGCATGGGGCTCAACAACAACTAACCATCTCAGACCACTAATTACCCAACAAAAGGCTGCAGTTAGAATAACAAATTCTCACTACAGGCAGCACACTCCACCAATATTCAAAACACTCAACCTACTCACCATACAAAACATCCATACTTATTATTGCACTTATTACATACATAGAACACTTAACTCTGATATTAACCCTCCCCTCAAACATCTCCTTGCCAACCTCAACAGAACACATGACCATAATACAAGGCACAGATCACTCTTTGATGTTCCTCGTGTCCATCTCACGCTATGCAAAAACTCAATGCACATAAAAGGCCCTAAAATCTGGAATTCATTACCTGTAAATATAAAAGAAACACTACCTGTTAATAAATTCAAGTCTCTTCTCAAAGTTCACTTACTCACTCAAAACCAAATAAATACTGAATAACTGAACCATATAAATTGTATATCCTAAATGTTACTCACAATTATATCACACAAATGTTAAACCTAACTTTGTTATTTTTTTAAATACACTACCTAACAGAATACTCCATTCTACTGAATGAACAGCAATGCATGCAACCATAGGACCTGTCTTTGTAATACTCATTTGTATTTTATAGTTATCTGTTTACAATAATGTCTTATCACTGATTTCATCATTGCTTAGTTAATCTTAAGTTAATTTTAAGCCAGCCCGTAATGCTATGCATATAAGTGGCTTTGGCATGCTGCTCTTACCTGTATTTTTTGTACCTCTGTTTGTATGCTAAAATTTCTAAATAAATAAATAAAAAAGAGATGAAGAAAAAGATCATTGATAAGTATGAAAGTGGAGTGCGTGTCTCCGAGCTGGTCAGGTTGTATAATAAACCCCAATCAACCATCGCTACTATTGGTGGTACAGCTGCTGCTGCTGCTGTACCACCGTCAGCTGCTGCTGCTGCTGCACTGTCAGCTGCTGCTGCTGCTGTAGCACCGTCAGCTGCTGCTGCTGTTGTACCACCGTCAGCTGCTGCTGCTGCTGCTGTAGTACCGTCTGCTGCTGCTGTAGTACCGTCTGCTGCTGCTGTAGCATCGTCTGCTGCTGCTGTAGCATCGTCTGCTGCTGCTGTAGCACTGTCAGCTGCTGCTGCTGCTGTACCACCATCAGCTGCTGCTGCTGCTGCTGCTGCTGCTGCACTGTCAGCTGCTGCTGCTGCTGTAGCACCGTCAGCTGCTGCTGCTGTTGTACCACCGTCAGCTGCTGCTGCTGCTGCTGTAGTACCGTCCTGCTGCTGCTGTGTACCGTCTGCTGCTGCTTGTAGATCGTCTGCTGCTGCTGTAGCATCTGCTGCTGCCTGTAGCTCGTCTGACTGCTGCTGTATAGCATCGTCTGCTGCTGCTGTTAGCACTGTCAGCTGCTGCTGCTGCTTGTACCACCGTCAGCTGCTGCTGTTGCTGTAGTACCATCTGCTGCTGCTGTAGCATTGTCTGCTGCTGCGTAGCACTGTCAGCTGCTGCTGCCTGTTAGCACAGTTGTTGGTGTGGCTTATTGAGAATACCAAGAAACAATTAACCCCAGAGGATTTGCCACCCAGGATAACCCAAAAAAGTCAGTGTCATCGAAGACTGTCTAACTTATTTCCATTGGGGTCCTTAATCTTGTCTCCCAGGATGCAACCCACACCAGTCGACTAACACCCAGGGGTGGAACTACAAGGTGAAAAACGAAATGGAATAAGTGCTCAATTATTGTAAAAATGCAATTTAAAAAGGCCAGGCTAAAGGGTTTGGTTTGTTTGAAAGGATTTAACGATAACGATAGGGGCATACACGGGGTGTAATACCAGGGCCTTATTTTGTCAGAGAAAAGCCAAACCCAGGACCTACATTATCTGTAGGTGAAAAGGCACTCCAGGACACAGTGTCGAAATCTTTGCATGCACCCTTGAATAAAGAGTAGTGTCATTTATTCTTCATTTAGTAGATAGTACATGCACAATATATATTGTGCATGTACTACTCTACTATTGTGCATGTATCCTTCTCTTTGTGTGTAGGAAAATGTATATTTCATGTGGTAATTTTTTTTTTCATACTTTTGGGTATCTTGCACGGATTAATTTGATTTCCATTATTTCTTATGGGGAAAATTCATTCGCATAACGATAATTTCGCATAACAATGAGCTCTCTTGCACGGATTAATATCGCTATGCGGGGGTCCACTGTAAATATTTTAAGGTAAGTAATGAGTGCACTATGTGTGTATTGTACTTTTTTTTATTGTTTTTTGATGCCTAGTTCTATTGCTAACTTAATATATGTTAGTGTAAACTTGTTATCTAGTATTTGTATGCATTTATAAGTGGAAAAAAGGGTGTTCCACTTTACGGCGATTTCCGCCAATAAAGGTAAGTGTTATGCTGTTAATGTTTCATTCATCATGTCCCAATGTATTGTTTATGTACTACATCTATATTTCATGTAAAAAAAAAAAAAATTTTAACCCCTTCAGGGTCCAAGGCCCAAATCTGAAGTGGTGCCCCTGTGTCCAAGAATTTTCAAAAAAAAAATTTCTTATTTTTTCTTATGAAATGGTAGAGAATCTTTTTGTGAAGGTAATAAAACAAAAGGTACGAAATTTTATGGAAAATTGACGAAATTATGCTCTCGCGAATTTTGATGTGTCAGCTATATTTACGAATCGGCAATTTTGCCGACTTTGACTCCCATTTTAGGCCAATTACATTATTCCAGTCAACCAAATTCTTAGCTATTTCACTAGTATTACTTCTATTCTATCGATTGAGCACAAGAAATCGCCAAGTCAACTGTTTCAACTACAAATTAAAGTGATCGGAAATTGTTAATTTGGCCAATTTAACACAAAGTTCAAAATATTCCAATTTCAAAATAGGGTCCAGAATAAACAATGTAGGTATTCCTGGAACTAAACTAACATTTCCTCGGTTCATTAGTTACGTTTTGAGGCTTTACAAATAAATTCCATTTTGATTTTTTATTACACAATGAATTTTTATTCACACCAAAAAAATAGAAGATTTACTGTTAAGCAATACTGTAATAATTGTATAAATATCATCACCATATTTGAGAATGCATATTAGACCCACCAGCTGGCGTGTATTAGACGTGTGAGGTCGTTTGTTTACTCTTGAATATCGGCAAAAATTTAACATTTCTGCTACTTTGAGCTCAGTTTTCAAGCCATTTCCAGTGCTAAAACCAATCAAAATCATCTCTATTTCTGTAATATGTCTTCCATTCTATCAAATGAGACCAAGAAATCGCAAATACAACTATAAAAACATACAAAAAAACACTGCAAATTCGCTGTTTTAATCGAAAAATCATGATTTCAGTTTTTTTCTCTCATTATACACAGTGTGCTGCAGGATCTGTTTTATGTGGTGCACACATACCACATAGATGTATTCTCTCATATCTAGGCCCAAATGTACCACTCACAGTTTATCAGAGTGAGCTGAGCTCATGACGTAGATCTACGGTTTGGACCCTGAACGTAAAGCCGCAGATCTATGGGACGGACCCTCAAAGGGTTAATACTTCTGGGTGTCAGGAACGGATTAATTGTATTTACATTATTTCTTATGGGGAAAGTTGATTCGAAAATCTTCTATTTCAATAATAGTCCCACTTCCAGGAACGGATTAAGGACGATAAACGAGGGACCACTGTACGATATTTTATGATATTTTCACGTGTTTTATGATTGTTCATGGTTCAATAGGTTAAGGAAGCAGTACTGTTAGGCTAATTAAATGCTATTATTATATTACCCTACAATATATTTGTGCACCAAACATTTGCAATTTTTCAACATTGACGAGGTTCTTGATCCCCTAACCCTCGCAAATGTGGAGGGTGACCTGTATAGCATTTCTTGTGAATACAACTGAAAAAATTACATTTTAAAATCGGACACCACATGAAAAGACCTTCAGAGTGCTGCACAATTTTTGACAAACTTTTTCAATTGCATTTGCAAAAAATAAAAGCAGGTTAGAACTGTGACTAGCACTGGGGATGGGTCTACCAGTTACTAATACTGGGATGGTTCTACCAGTTACTACTACACTGGGAATGGTTCTACCAGTTACTAGTACTGGGGATGGTTCTACCAATTACTAGTACACTGGGGATGGTTCTACAGGTTACTAGTGCACAGGGAATGGTTCTACCAGTTACTAGTACACAGGGAATGGTTCTACATGTTACTAGTACTGGGGATGGTTCTACAGGTTACTAGTGCACAGGGAATGGTTCTACCAGTTACTAGTACACAGGGAATGGTTCTACAAGTTACTAGTACCGAGGATGGGTCTACCCAGCAACCAGGCTGTTACTGCTAGCAGCTCACAGACCCACATAATGCAAACACAATTTACTATCGTATTAACTCTTTCAGGGTCGAGAGGCCCTCTCCTAAACTTGTTCTCAGGTTCGAAAATTTTTTGGAAAAAAAAAAAAACTATTTTTCTTAAGAAAAGATAAGAGAATCTTTTCCTGATCATAATGACACTAAAAGAATGAAATTTGATGGAAAACTTACAGAATTATGCTCTCATGAAGTTAGCGGTCTCGACGATGTTTACACATTGGCGATTTCACCCACTTTGAGTCCTATTTTCGGCCAATTCCAGTGTATTAGTCGACAAAAATCATAACTATTTCTCAAGAACTCATTCAATAGAAAATTGAATGAGTACAAGAAACCACCCATTTACCAATTTCAACTATCCAATAAAGTGGTCAGAAATTAGCAATTTTGCCAATTTCACACAAATTTCAAAAGATGCCAATTTCCAAATAGGGTCCAGAATAAACAAGACAGACATTCCTGGCACTAAAATAACATTTCCTCTGTTCATTAGTCATGTCCACTTTGAATTTTTATTCTCACAAAAAATAGAAGATTTACTGTTATGCAGACTACTTCATTAGTGTCGAAATGGTATAAATAATATCAGTGCACTTGTGAAAGAATATTAGACTCATCAGTTGATGTGTATTGGATGCATGGCATGATTTGTTTACTTTTGAACTTTGGCAAAAATCTAACCCATTCTTTCATATGCAGGCCTACTAGCTTTCTCTCGCTAGACTTGAAGGCACTAGAATTTAGGCGTCCTAGTACGTCAATAACCCTGGCGCGTAAGCCATACTAGTACGTCGGAAACCCTGAAAGGGTTAAATCAGGGGAGGTGCTAAACCCATAAGGATAATATAGTACAGTGGAACCCTGGTTTTCGAACTTAATCCATTGCAGGTGGTGGTCCGAAATCCGAAATGTGTGAAACCTGAATCAATTTTTCACATAAGAAATAATGTAAGTACAATTAATCAGTTCCAGACACCCAAAAACATTCGCAAAAAAAATCATTTTTTAAAGAATAAATGTAGTTTTACATACACAAAACAATGGTAAATAAATATAAATAAATATAAACATTACATGCTTATGGAAGACAGGGAGGAGGAGAGAGGGAGTTGGGGTTATTGTTTGGAAGGGGAATCCCCCTCCATAATGACTTTAGGTAACAAGTCCCTCTCCGGGGTTACTTCTCTTCTTTGTCTTTCAATGCCACTAGGACCAGCTTGAGAGTCACTGGACTCCTGTCGCACAAAATATCTGCTTGTTTCAGCTTGGTCAGGGTGATATTTCTCAGCAAACACTTGCACCCTACTCCACACTGCACAAATCTCCTTAATCTCTGAAGAAGGCACCTCCTTCCCTCTCTCTTCCTCCTCCTCTGAAGAAATTTCCTCAGCTGCAGTCTGTTGCTATTCAAGTTGAAGGTCTTGCAGGTCTTCAGTGGTTAGCTCTTCCCTGTGGTCCTCCACCAATTCTTCCACATCCTCGTCACTCACCTCCAACCCCATGGACTTCCCCAGTGACACAATGCATTCCACAAGAAGCAGAGGGTTGACAGGGTCAGCCTCAAACCCTTCAAAATCCTTCTCAATGACACAGTCTGGCCACTATTTTCTCCAAGCAGAGTTGAAAGTCCTGGAAGTCACTTCCTGTCAAGCCTTACCTATAAGGCTTATGTAGTGGAAGATACTGAAGTGATCCCTCCAGAACTCACTTAGGGTCAATTCAGTGTCCGAGGTCACTTCAAAGCACCTTTGAAACATTGCTCTGGTGTAGAGTTTTTTGAAGTTAGAAATGACCTGCTGGTCCATGGGGTGGATGAGAGGAGTGGTGTTAGGGGGCAAGAACTTCACTGTTATAAAACTGAAGTCCCTAAACATTTGGTCTTCCAAGTCTGGAGGATGAGCAGGAGCATTGTCCATTGCCAGGAGGCACTCAAGTGGCAATTTCTTTTCCAGGAGGCATTTTTTCACAATCGGGCCAAACACATCATTAACCCACTCTTTGAAAATTTGCCTCATGACCCATGCCTTATTATTAAATTTCCATATCACACACAATTTACTCTTGAAGACATTGTTTTTCTTGAACACTCTGGGATTTTCAGAGTGACACACCGATAAAGGCTTCACTTAAACCCTTTGACTGTTTTGGTCATATACGTACTGTATATACATCTTACGAGCCACCGTGCTTGACGTATATATACTCATAAATTCTAGCGGCTTCAAATCAAGCAGGAGAAAGCTGGTAGGCCCACATGTGAGAGAATGGGTCTGTGTGGTCAGTGTGCACCACATAAAAAAAAATCCTGCAGCATGCAGTGCATGAGAAAAAAAACTCCGTTTTTTTTTTTTCATTAAAATGTCGACTTTGTGGTCTATTTTCACATAGTATTTATGGTTGTACTCTCGTTTTCTTTGTCTCCTTTGATAGAATGGAAAACCTATTATAGAAATAGAGGCGATTTAGATTGGTTTTACTATGAAAAGAACCTTGAAATGGAACTCAAAGTAGGGGATGTTAGGTAAGACACATATGCAACAGTTAGGTATCTTTATTATGAAACGTTTCGCCTACACAGAAGGCTTCTTCAGTCGAGTACAGAAAAGTTGATAGAAGCAGAAGATACTTGAAGACGATGTAATCAGTCCATCACCCTTAAAGTTTTGAGGTGGTCAGTCCCTCAGTCTGGAGAAGAGCATTGTTCCATAGTATGAAACAATATTGTTTCATACTATGGAACAATGCTCTTCTCCAGACTGAGGGACTGACCACCTCAAAACTTTAAGGGTGATGGACTGATTACATCGTCTTCAAGTATCTTCTGCTTCTATCAACTTTTCTGTACTCGACTGAAGAAGCCTACTGTGTAGGCGAAACGTTTCATAACAAAGATACCTAACTGTTGCATATGTGTCTTACCTAACATCCTGTCGGTATTTTATACCATTTTAATGTTCAAAGTAGGGGAAATGTTTGATTTTTGCCGATGTTCAAAAGTAAACAAATGATGTCATATCCCAACAAATGTCCAACTAGCCATTCTAATATGCAGTCATGAATGGGTTGACATTATTTATACAATTACAGCATTGCAGTAGTCCGCATAACAGGAAATCTTCTATTTTTTGTTTGAATAAAAATTCAAGAGAGAAAGCAAGAGTAATATCAGAGGGGCCTGGAGACATGACTGATGAACAAAGAAAATGTTATTTTAGAGCCAGGAATGTCTGCATTATTCATTCTGGACCCTATTTTGAAATTGTCATATTTTTTAATTTTCGTGAAATTGGCCAAATTGCAAATTTCTGACCAGGTTATTGGGTAGTTGAAATCAGTAAATGGGCAGTATCTTGTACTTAATCGATAGAAAAAATGGAGTTCTAAAGAAATACCTACGAGTTTGGTAGACCGGAACAGTGGAATTAGCTGAAAATAGGGCTCAAAGTGGGCAAAATCACCGATTCGCAAATATCGCCGAGGTCGCTAACTTTGCGAGAGCATAATTCTGTCAGTTTTCCATCAAATTTCATTCTTTTGGTGTCATTACAATTGGAAAAAGATTCTCTATCATTTCATAAGAAATTTTTTTTTTTTTTTTTTTTTTTTTTTTTGGAAATTTTGTGACATCAGGAGACACCTCAGGATTTGGGGTTGCGACAGTCAAGGGGTTAAAATCCCCACTAGCATTTGCACAGAACAAGAGAGTTAGCCTGTCTTTCATAAACTTGTGTCCTGGCAGTGCCTTTTTCTTCTGTGTGACGTAGGTCCTCTTTGGCATTTTCTTCCAAAAGAAGCCTGTTTCGTCACAATTAAACACCTGTTGGAGAGGAATTCTTCAGCCTCTACATACCCCTTGAATTCATGCACGAATTTTTCAGCCACAAGTTTGTCTGAACTTACAGTCTCACCATCCCTTGCAACACTGTGTATGCCACTAAGCTTCTTAACCCTTTGACTGTCGCGGCCGTATATATACGTCTTACAAGGTACCGTGTTTGACATATATATACTCATAAATTCTAGCAGCTTCAAATCAAGCAGGAGAAAGCCGGTAGGCCCACATGTGAGAGAATGGGTCTGTGTGGTCAGTGTGCACCATATAAAAAAAAATCCTGGAGCACGCAGTGCTTAATGAGAAAAAAAAAACTCCAACCGTTTTTTTTAATTAAATTACCGACTTTGTGGTCTATTTTCGCATAGTATTTGTGGTTGTATTCTCGTTTTCTTGGTCTCATTTGATAGAATGGAAAACATATTATAGAAATAGAGGTGATTTTGATTGATTTTACTATAAAAAGAACCTTGATATGGAGCTCAAAGTAGGGGAAATGTTTGATTTTTGCCAATGTTCAAAAGTAAACAAATGATGTCATTGTCCAATAAATGTCCAACTAGCCATTCTAATATGCAGTCATGAATGGGTTGATATTATTTATACAATTATTACAGTATTGCAGTAGTCTGCATAATAGTAAGTCTTCTATTTTTTGTTTGAATAAAAATTCAAAATAGAAAGCAAGAGTAATATCAGAGGGGCCTGGAGACGTGACTGATGAACAAGGAAAATGTTATTTTAGAGCCAGAAATGTCTGCATTATTCATTCTGGACCTTATTTTGAAATTTTCATATTTTTTAATTTTCGTAAAATTGGCCAAATTGCAAATTTCTGACCACATTATTGGGTAGTTGAAATCGGTAAATGGGCAGTTTTTTGTACTCAATAGATACAAAAAACGGAGTTCTAAAGAAATAGCTATGAGTCTGGTCGACTGGAACAACGGAATTAGCCGAAAATAGGGCTCAAAGTGGGCGAAATCGCCAATTTGTAAATATCGCCTAGGTCGCTAACTTCACGAGAGCATAATTCCGTCAGTTTTCCATCAAATTTCGTTTTTGTGGTGTTATTACAATCGGGAAAAGATTCTCTAACATTTCATAAGAAAAAATAATTTTTTGTTTTTTTTTTAAATTTTGCGACACCAGGAGACACCTCAGGATTGGGGGCTGCAACAGTCAAGGGGTTAAATCTGCCAAACCAGCCTCTGCTGGCCTTAAATTCACTAACAGCAGCACTCGTTCCAGGCATTTTCTTTACAAGATCCGCATGTAACTATCTTGCCTTTTCACAAATGATCAATCCACAACACTATCTCCCGCTATCTGTTTTTCATTGATCCACACCAACAGCAACAACTCCATATCTTTCACTGTTTGTGATTTCTGTTTTGTAAGCACATTCACCCCTTTTGCAACTTTAGCTCCCTTTATTTCTTCTTTCTTTTCCAGAATGGAGAAGATTGTTGATTTCAACTCCTCATACATCCTGGCAACCTCTGCTAAACGTACGCCACTCGTATTTTTCAACTATCTCTTCCTTTATTTCTATTGTGTTTCTCGCCTTCTTTATCAAAGGACTGGCACTAGAAACTTTCTTTGGGCCCATGCTGGCTTATTTCGCAGTCACAATTAAAAAACAAGCACCAAAAACAAGGAATTATTACAAAATGTTTTGGAATGAGTGAAGTAATGCTCGCTCCACCAGTGACAGAAGCAAACTGAGCAGTGTAGCGGCAGCATCCCCCGGGCAACCGGGCGGGCAGATGCATATCATACGTCCAATAACCAGAGCACAGTCCGATATCCGAAGCAAAATTTCGCACAAAAAACAGTCTGAAAACCGAAACGTCTGATAACTGGAGGGTGCGAAAACCAGGGTTCCACTGTACTTTGGGCATGGGAGTCACATTTGATCCAAGGAAGAGGAAGATAAAACAAGTTCCAACATCAAGAAACTGAATGATCCATATCATACTGGTTTAGTACTGATTCATACTGGTTCGGTACTGATTCAAACTGGTTTAGTACTGAATGATTCAAACTGGTTTAGTACTGAATGATTCAAACTGGTTTAGTACTGAATGATTCAAACTGGTTTAGTAGATTCATACTGGTTTAGCACTGAATGATTGATATTTAGTACTGAATGATACATACTGGTTTAGTACTGAATGATTCATATGGGTTTAGTACTGAATGATTCATATTGGTTTAGTACTGAATGATTCATACTGGTTTAGTACTGGACTATCCACACTGGTTTAGTACTGGACAGTCCATACTGGTTTAGTACTGGACAATCCATACTGGTTTAGTACTGGACGATCCATACTGGTTTAGTACTGGACGATCCATACTGGTTTAGTACTGGACGATCCATACTGGTTTAGTACTGGACGATCCATACTGGTTTAGTACTGGACGATCCATACTGGTTTAGTACTGGACGATCCATACTGGTTTAGTACTGGACGATCCATACTGGTTTAGTACTTGACGATCCATACTGGTTTAGTACTGGACGATCCATACTGGTTTAGTACTGGACGATCCATACTGGTTTAGTACTGGACAATCCATACTGGTTTAGTACTGAATGATCCATAGAATTTTTCTTACTGGTTTGGTACTAAATGATCCTTACTGGTTTAGTAATGAATGATCCTTACTGGTTTAGTAATGAATGACTCATACTGGTTTAGTACTGAATGACTCATACTGGTTTAGTACTGAATGACTCATACTGGTTTAGTACTGAATGACTCATACTGGTTTAGTACTGAATGACTCATACTGGTTTAGTACTGAATGACTCATACTGGTTTAGTACTGAATGACTCATACTGGTTTAGTACTGAATGATCCATACAGGTTGAGGCCTGGTCACAGCCCACGCCACGTGGACACTGACCCCCAAAACACTCTCCAGGTAATGATCCATACTGTTTTAGCATTGAATGATTCATACTGGTTTAGTACTGATTCATACTGTTTTAGTACTGAATGATCCTTACTGGTTTAGTACTGATCATTTTGGATTTAGTTCTTCAAGACTATGCTCAGACATATTAGTGACTTTCTTTGTCTTAACAGTATCTTATAATATGCAAATCACACATCGTAAATTTTGCAAAGAAATAAAAATCTGAATGTGAACTATAATGTGAACTATAATGTGAACTATAATGTGAACTATAATGTGAACTATAATGTGAACTATAATGTGAATTATAATGTGAACTATAATGTGAACTATAATGTGAACTATAATGTGAACTATAATGTGAACTATAATGTGAACTATAATGTGAACTATAATGTGAACTATAATGTGAACTATAATGTGAACTATAATCATGATGTAGAGAAGAATTATATAAATATTGTCACATTATTGTGCAGGAAGATTGAGTTACCAATAAAAGTTCATGCCTGCAATGCTACTGCTGAATGGCCCACACAGGTTTAGAGCTTGACACAAATGAAATACAGGAGGGCCCTGCTTATACAGCAGGTTAACTTCCAGACTACTGCTGTACAGGAGGTCCCTGCTTATACAGCAGGTTAACTTCCAGACTACTGCTGAACAGGAGGGCCCCACTTATACAGCAGGTTAGGTTCTGGGCTACTGTTGTACAGGAGAACCCTGCTTATACAGCAGGTTAGGCTCTGGGCTACTGCTGTACAGGAGAACCCTGCTTATACAGCAGGTTAGGTTCTGGGCTACTGCTGTACAGGAGAACCCTGCTTATACAGCAGGTTAGGTTCGGGGCTACTGCTGTACAGGAGAACCCTGCTTGAAGATTGAGACACTTATGCAGCATATGGGAATCTTTATTCAGGAAACGTTTCGCCACACAGTGGCTTCATCAGTCCAATACAAAGAGGAAGGCGTAAGGAGAGGAGGAGAATGAGGTAATCAGTCCCTCAACCTGGAGTCGATGTGTTCAGTCCATCAATCTTGTAGAATGTACAGCATATGCTGTACATTCTACAAGATTGATGGACTGAACACATCGACTCCAGGTTGAGGGACTGATTACCTCATTCTCCTCCTCTCCTTACGCCTTCCTCTTTGTATTGGACTGATGAAGCCACTGTGTGGCGAAACGTTTCCTGAATAAAGATTCCCATATGCTGCATAAGTGTCTCAATCTTCAACTTGTCGGTTTTTCAAACCATTCATCAGAACCCTGCTTATACAGCAGGTATAGGTTCTGGGCTACTGCTGTACAGGAGGGCCCTGCTTATACAGGAGGTTAGGTTCTGGGCTACTGCTGTACAGGAGAACCCTGCTTATACAGCAGGTTAGGTTCTGGGCTACTGCTGTACAGGAGAACCCTGCTTATACAGCAGGTTAGGTTCTGGGCTACTGCTATACAGGAGGCCCCTGCTTATATAGCAGGTTAGGCACAAGGCTACTGCTGTACAGGAGGGCCCCACTTATACAGCAGGTTAGGCTCCAGGCTACTGCTGTACAGGAGGGCCCCACTTATACAGCAGGTTAGGTTCTGGGCTACTGCTGTACAGGAGGCCCCACTTATACAGCAGGTTAGGCTCCAGGCTACTGCTGTTCAGGACTCACTTATACAGCAGGTTAGGCTCCAGGCGACTGCTGTACAGGAGGACCCACTTATACAGCAGGTTAGGTTCTGGGCTACTGCTGTACAGGAGAACCCTGCTTATACAGCAGGTTAGGTTCTGGGCTACTGCATACAGGGGGGCCCCTGCTTATTAGCGGTTAGGCAAAGGGGGGTACTGCTTCGGAGGGCCCCCCTTATCAGCGGTTAGGTCCCGGCTATGCTGTACAGGAGGGCCCCCCTTTTCAGCAGGTTTGGTTCTGGGCTACTGCTGTACAGGAGGCCCCTTTACAGAGGTTAGGTTAGGGCTACTGCTGTACGGAGGTCCCTGTTTTACAGTGGTTAGGTTCCAGGTACTGCTGTACAGGAGGA
>NC_069463.1:7675975-7734857 GCF_026875155.1 Cherax quadricarinatus | reverse complement strand
CAAACCCGCGCTCTCATCTGCATTTTACGATTATTTCTTTGTGTTTTAGTGCTTGTGGGACTGAAATAAGCTGCCATGGCCCAAAAACTTGCTAGTGTACCCTGTGTAAAGAAAGTGAGAAACACCATAGATGTGAAGAAGGAAATAATACAGAAGTATGAGAGTGGTGCGAGACTTGTTGAGCTTACCAGGATGTATGGGAAAAACAAGTCGACCATCGGTTCTATCCTGTCAAAGAAAGAACAAATCAAGGAAGCTGATGTTGCGAAAGGTGTTAATATAGGGAGTGGATGAGGTGCCTTCTTCAAAGATTAAGGAGATTTATGCCAAGTGGAATGATGTTCAAATGTTTGTGCAGAAGTACCACCCTGAGCAAGCTGAAACAAGCCATCTTTGCAACAAGTTCAGTGACAGAACCATGTCCCATTTTAGGGAAATGTTAAAGAGGTGCCAGAAACAGAGGAGTGTGGACAGTTATTTTGTGAGACAGGGGTCCAGTGACTCAAGCTGGTCCTAGTGGCATTAAAAGACAGAAGGGAAGTAACCCCAGAGAGGGCTTTACCTGAAGTCCTCATGGAGGGGGATTCTCCTTCCAAATACTAACCCCAACTCCATCTCTCCTCCTCCCTATCTTCCAGATGCCATCACCAATCTTCAATAAAGGTAAGTAAAAATGTTATTTTATATGTATTACTATACATAATTAAAAACTATAGTATTTGTTGTATGTAAAACTGTAATTAATCTCTATAAAATGTATTTTTTGTGTGAATATTTTTGGGTTTCTGGAACGGATTAATTGTACATGTATTTCCATTATTTCTTATGGGAAATATTGCTTCGAATTTCAGACTTTTCAAATTTAGAACTAGCTCCTGGAACGGATTAAGTTCGATTTTTGAGGTTCCACTGTAGTTGAAATTTCTCTTCACTGAACTAAATATTGTTTTCTGCAGCCCATTTAAAGATTTGGTTAACGTCTGGTTGGAGTCTTGCAGCGTCTTCAATGGAGGACACTGTCATAGCAATTCGGGTGTCATTTTCAAAGGAAGACAAGGAGCAATGGCTTACATCTCTGTCTATGTCATATATGAGGATGAGGAACAGGATGGGAGCGAGTACTGTGCCTTGGGGAGCAGAGTTTTTTCACTGTAGCCACCTCAGACTACTCTGTTTACTATTACTCTTTGTGTTCTGTTTGTTAAGAAATTATAGATTCATTTACCAACTTTTCCTGTTATTCCTTTATTATGCATTTTGTGCGCTATTACACCATGGTCACACTTGTTGAAGGATTTTGCAAAGTCTGTGTATGCTACATCTGCATTTTGTTTATCCTCTAAAGCATCCAGGAAATTGCCATGATGGTCCAGTAGCTGGGACAGGCAGGAGTGACCTGCTCTAAACCCATATTGCCCTGGGTTGTGTAACTGATGGGTATCTAGCTATTTGGCTATCTTGCTTCTTAGAATCCTTTCAAAGATTTTTATGATATGGGACGTTAGCGCTATCGGTCTGCAGTTCTCTTCATTTGCTTTACTGCCATCTTTGCAGAATAGGGCTATGTCTGTTGTTTCTAGTGAGTGTCGGTTGACCCATGTCCATGCTCCCTCTCCATGGAATGCTGAAGGCACGTGACAGGGGCTACTTGCCTGTCTAACACTTAACCCTTGAGGGTCCGTCCCATAGTTCTACGGCTTTGAAGCCAAGTTCCAAGCCGTAGAACTACAGCTTGAGCTCAGCTCACTCAGATAAGCTGTGAGCAGTAAATTTGGGACTAGATATGAGAGAATACTACACATGTGGGGTAAGTGTACACCACATAAAACAAATACTACAGTATGCAGCGTATGAGAAAAAAAACTGCAACCATATTTTTGGATTAAAACAGCAACTTTGCGGTGTTTTTTCATACTTTTTAACATTTGTATTTGCGATTTCTTGGTCTCGTTTGATAGAATGGGAGATATATTACAGAAATTGAGATGATTTTGATTAGTTTTAATACTGAAAATGGCATGAAACTGAGCTCAAATTAGCGTAAGTGTTCAACTTTTGCATACGTTCAAGAGTAAAAAAAAATGTCGTTACATGTCTAATACATGTCAGCTGGTGGGTCTAATATATGCTTACGAATGTGCTGATATTATTTTTACAATTATTGCAATATTACATAACAGTAAATCTTCTGTTTTTTTGGTGTGAATAAAAATTAGATGAATAAAAAATAAAAATGGAATTCATTTGTAAAGCCTGAAAAAGTAACTAATAAACAGAGGAAATGTTAGTTTAGTGCCAGGAATGCGTGAACTGTTTATTCTGGACCCTATTTTCAAATTGGAATATTTTGAACTTTTTGTTAAACTGGCCAAATTACCAAATTCCGATCACTTTATTAGGTAGTTGAAACAGTTGACTGGACAATTTCTTGTGCTAATTCAATAAAATAGAAGTTATACTAGTGAAATAGCTAAGAATTTGGTTGCTGGAGTAATGTAATTGGGAGTCAAAATGGGAGTCAAAATCAGAAGTCACAGTGTCTGACAGGATTGCAGATCCTGTCAGACACTGCAACTTCTTGGGATCTTAACCCTTAAACGGTCCAAACGTATATATACGCTCGCGCGTAGTGCCCCAAACATATATATACGTTTTCTTTGTCATTCATTCAACATTGCCACAATAAGCCTGAGTCACCTAGACATGAGAGAATGGGTGTGTGCACTCACTGTGTTCCATATTAAAATAATTGGGGATGCCTGGGTACCATATGCTCTTTTTTCCTTTTAAAAGAAAAATTTTTTCCTCAAAAAATTTGGGGCGCTACGCGAGTGAACATATATATACGTTTGGACCATTTAAGGGTTAATACTTGGGAATTCTTTGCTTGCCTAACCCTTGGGCATGACCTACTTCCACATTGGACAAATGTGACACCACGTACGACTGCTGCACCTCTCCTGCCTACGGTTTATAAGCTGCTTCTCCGCACATATGCCGTATTCTATTCAAGATTGATGGACTGACCACATCAACTCAAGGTTGAGGGACTGATTACCTCATTCTCCTCCTGTTCTTCAAGTTTCTCCTATGTATGGACTGATCCACCCTGACAACTAACTACATGATAACCACCTGGTGGTTCAAAATTACACTCGCTCACCCACTAACTATAAACCCAGAAATACTAATCTTAATCTTAAAATAATAAATCCTAACTAGTCATAAGTTTGCCTATGATACTCCAATATAGACACTTTGTATTGTGCTAAAACAAAAACATTCACATTGCTAAACTCACAAATTATGATGTAGTCACTTAGCCTTAATACCTTAATCTGTAAGGACTTAACATTAAGAATTAATCTAAGTCTGCTGGAAATGCCTAGCCATGCTAGGTGTCCTAGTGGCCCCCTCTGTAATTAGTATTTTATAACATGTAAACCACAAAATACCCAAAACCTGTAAACCCCACATTGTAACCATTATAGAGAATAAACTTGAATTGAACTGAATTGATGAAGCCACTGTGTAGTGAAACGTTTCCTCAATAAAGATACCCAAGAGTTGCACATGTGTCAAATTTATCAACATGTCGGTTCTCTGAAGCATTCATTTGCAATACTGTGGCCACAAAAATTAAAACCAACCAACAATATTATGACTACAACAATTAAAACCAACCAACAATACTGTGGCTACAACAGTTAAAACCAACAATACTATGGCTACAACAAATAAAACCTACCAACAATACTGTGGCTACAACAATTAAAACCAACAATATTGTGGCTACAACAATTAAAACCAACCAACAATACTGTGGCTACAACATTTAAAACAAACCAGCAATACTGTGGCTACAACAATTAAAACCAACAATACTGTGGCTACAACAATTAAAACCAACCAACAATACTGTTGCTACAACAATTAAAACCAACCAACAATACTGTGACTACAATTAATACCAACAATATTGTGGCTACAACAATTAAAACTAACCAACAATACTGTGCCTACAACAATTAACCCCTTGACTGTCGCAACCCCAAATCCTGAGGTATTTCCTGGTGTCAAAAAAAAAAATTATTTCTTCTTATGAAATGAAAGAATCTTTTCCCAATTGTAATGACACCAAAAGAACGAAATTTGATGGAAAACTGACGGAATTACTCTCTCGCAAAGTTAGCGACCTCAGCGATATTTACGAATCAGAGATTTCGCCCACTTTGAGCCCTATTTTTGGATAATTCCCTTGTTCCAGTCGACCAAACACATAGCTATTTCTTTAGAACTCCATTTTTTCTATCGATTGAGTACAAGAAACTGCCCATTTACCAATTTCAACTATCCAATAACGTTGTCAGAAATTTGCAATTTGGCCAATTTCACAAAAATTAAAAAATACGACAATCTCAAAACAGGGTCCAGAATGAACAATGCAGACATTCCTGGCTCTAAAATAACATTTTCTTTGTTCATCAGTCACATCTCCAGGCCCCTCTGATATTACTCTTACTTTCTATTTTGAATTTTTATTCAAACAAAAAATAGAAGATTTACTGCAATATTGTAATAATTGTATAAATAATGTCAACCCATTCATGACTGTATATTAGAAGGGCTACTTGGGCATTTACTGGACAACGACATCATTTGTTTAATTTGAACTTCGGCAAAAATCAAACATTTCCCCTAATTTGAGCTCCATTTCAAAGTTCTTTTCATGGTAAAACCAATCAAAATCACCTCTATTTCTATAGTATATTTTTCATTCTATCAAATGAGACCAAGTAAATGAGAATACAACCATAAATACTATACGAAAATAGACCACAAATTCGGCATTTTAATTAAAAGAAAAGAAAAAAAAAACAAATTTTCTCATTATGCACTGCGTGCTGCAGGATTTCTTTATATGGTGCACACTGACCACACAGACCCATTCTCTCACATGTGGGCCCACCAGCTTTCTCCTGCTTGATTTGAAGCCGCTAGAATTTAGGAGTACGTATATATACGTCAAACAAGGTGGCTCGTAAGACATATATATACGACCGAAACAGTCAAAGGGTTAATACCAACAGTACTGTGGCTACAACAATACCAACAGTACTGTGGCTACAACAATACCAACAATACTGTGGCTACAACAATACCAACAATACTGTGGCTACAACAATACCAACAATACTGTGGCTACAACAATACCAACAATACTGTGGGTACAACAATACCAACAATACTGTGGCTACAACAATACCAACAATACTGTGGCTACAACAATACCAACAATACTGTGGCTACAACAATACCAACAATACTGTGGCTACAACAATACCAACAATACTGTGGCTACAACAATACCAACAGTACTGTGGCTACAACAATACCAACAGTACTGTGGCTACAACAATACCAACAGTACTGTGGCTACAACAATACCAACAGTACTGTGGCTACAACAATACCAACAGTACTGTGGCTACAACAATACCAACAGTACTGTGGCTACAACAATACCAACAGTACTGTGGCTACAACAATACCAACAATACTGTGGCTACAACAATACCAACAGTACTGTGGCTACAACAATACCAACAATACTGTGGCTACAACAATACCAACAATACTGTGGCTACAACAATACCAACAATACTGTGGCTACAACAATACGAACAGTACTGTGGCTACAATACCAACAGTACTGTGGCTACAACAATACCAACAATACTGTGACTGGAACAATACACAAATAACCCGCACATAAAAGAGAGAAGCTAACGACGTTTCGGTCCGACTTGGACCATTGACAAAGTCACACTAACAGAGGTGGAGCAGGACGGCTATATATAGGCAGGAAGAGGTGGTGGTAGTAGTAGTAGTAGTAGTAGTAGTAGTAGTAGTAGTAGTAGTAGTAGTAGTAGTAGTAGTAGTACAAGAATTGTATATAATACCGACAGGATGAAACCAAGACACACGCACAACACCCGGGCATCCCCATCGTAGACGCTTCGCCATCCAGCCAGCCACTGGATGGCGAAACGTCCACAACAAAGACAACCAGACGCCGCACATGTGTCTTAATTTCAACAGTAGTAGTAGTAGAAGAAGAAGAGGTAGTAGTAGTGGTAGCGGAAGAAGTGGGAAATAAGGAAGACGAGCCAGTCAAATACAAAGGAAGGGGAGCACTGCAAGAGAGCTAGAACCCACAGAGGGAGAGCAAGCGCACAGAGGTGCGTGAAAGGGGAAGTGGTGAAATAAAATAAATGAAGGAACAGAAACATGAGACAGGAGAGAGAAAGACAACCCAGAGGAGAAAAGGAGAGAGGAAAGGGGAAGAGGAAGAAGAAAAAGAAAAAGTGAGGATTCAGGTTAAGTCACGGGTGTTCTGAAGTTTGGAGCATTTTACAATGTAGTGGGAGAGGAAGGCATCTACAGAGACGAAGCCAGGGCTAAGGTTCATACAAGGAAAGTTGTGTATTAGAGAGGATTCAACTAGACGGCGACTGTTCGAGTTAGAAGTAGGGAAGACAGTTTTAGCAGAAGACCAGTCAATAGGATGGCTATGATCTCTGACGTGACAGAAAAGAGCATTGTTAGTGTCGGCAAGCCTAACACTATTTTTGTGCTCCCTAAGTCTGTCAGAAAGAGATTGACCAGTTTCTCCGAAGCATTGAAGAGGACAGGAGGAGCAAGAAAGAGTAGACACCAGGAACATCTGTAGAGGGAGGAGAGGTATGAACGAGATTAGTGCGAAGAGTGTTAGTCGCACTAATCTCGTTCATACCTCTCCTCCCTCTACAGATGTTCCTGGTGTCTACTCTATTTCTTGCTCCTCCTGTCCTCTTCAATACTTCGGAGAAACTGGTCGATCTCTTTCTGACAGACTTAGGGAGCACAAAAATATTGTTAGGCTTGCCGACACTAACAATGCTCTTTTCTGTCACGTCAGAGATCATAGCCATCCTATTGACTGGTCTTCTGCTAAAACTGTCTTCCCTACTTCCAACTCGAACAGTCGCCGTCTAGTTGAATCCTCTCTAATACACAAAATGCATTTTTATGTTAATATTTTTGGGTGTCTGGAACGGATTAATTGTATTTACATTACGTATATCTTATGGGAAATATTACTTCGGTTTTCGTAAGTTTCAGCTTTAGACCAACCTTCTGGAACAGTTAAGTACGAAATCTGGAGTTCCACTGTACAGTGGACCCCCGCATAACGATCACCTCCGAATGCGACCAATTATGCAAGTGTATTTATGTAAGTGCGTTTGCACGTGTATGTTTGGGGGTCTGAAATGGACTAATCTACTTCACAATATTCCTTATGGGAACAAATTCGGTCAGTACTGGCACCTGAACATACTTCTGGAGTGAAAAAATATCGTTAACCGGGGGTCCACTGTATATGTAATACATTCTACTTGATCAGAGTAGTAGACAGCAGTGCCTCCTAGTTGATCATGCCTACAGTCATGTATCGCTGTGTAACCAGGTAAGACAAAGATGTCTGTTAAGTCATGTTTGAGTCAGATTTCAGTAAGAATAATGAAAGACATGTTAACATTTAGTGAACTAAGCAGTGCTAGGAGGTCATCATAGTGTTTACTCAGTGATCTAACATTATAACTGAATATTGTTATGGTCTTGGTGGCACTGAGTACAGTTTTAGCCTGACTAGCATTGTAATAATGGCAAGTGTTTTCAGGATCGATATCTGCATTCATAAGACTAACGAAGAATTTATGTATGTATTAATAATAGGTAAACAGAATAGGTAAAAAGAAGACTTGTTTACAAAAGTCAATGAAAAAATAGTATATTCTGTTCTTAAAGCCATGCTCAATACTTCTCAATATCACTTATTTGGAAAATAAAGCAATACGTACTTTGGCTACAACAATTAAGACAAACCAACAATACTGTTGCAACAACACACACCACCACAACTGCAACCCGCAACATGGTTTTAACAATTCCAAATCCACAACACTATGGCTAGAGTAATTTACAACTAACGCACAATACTATGGCTGTTAACAGTTCACAACTAATCCACAATACTGAGAGCAACAATTCACAACCCTGCAAGCAATTTCATCAATGATATTAACCCTTTCAGGGTCCGTCCCGTAGATCTACGGCTTTACGTTCAGGGTCCAAACCATAGATCTACGCCAAAATTCTAGCGGTGTCAAATTTAGTGAGAGAAGGCTGGTAGGCCTACATCTGAGAGAATGGGTCTGGGTGGTCAGTGTGCACACTATAGAAAAAATCTGGACACCCGCATGGCATTGTGGGAATGCCGGCAAAGTAGCTTTGTTCATTGTGCCTGGCGGCAAGGAAGCTCTCACTCCCCACTCACTCTCTGGGTGAATTCTGACTCTCCTCTTCACAACTTACAGTTCTAAGACTGATGGAAGTGGAGCTGAAGACGAATTCTATGATTTTGAACCATATGGTACCATATGGTACAATGGTGCCATGTCATACAATGGTATCATATGGTACAATGGTACCATATGGTACAATGGTACCATATAGTACAATGTACCATATAGTACAATGTACCATATAGTACAATGTACCATATAGTACAATGTACCATATAGTACAATGTACCATATGGTACATTATACCATATGGTACATTATACCATATGGTACAGGGTACAGGGACCCCTAATGGAAATAAGTCTGACTTTTTTGGGTTATCCTAGGTTCTCGAAACATATGCTGCTAAGTATGATATTCTATGTAACTTTATTTGTGTACAGGAGGGCCCCACTTATACGGCGGGTTAGGTTCCAGGCTACCGCCATAAAGCGGAAACTGCCGTAAAGTGGAACACCCTTTTTTTCCACTTACAAATGCATACAAACACTAGATAACAAGTTTACACTAACATATATTATGTTAGCAATATAACCAGGCATCAAAAAACAATAAAAAAGTACAATACACACATAGTGCACTCATTACTTACCTTAAAATATTTATAGTCTTAATCTAGGGTGAGACAAGTAGTGTTTATTGTAAGAAATCAAGTGTGGTATGTATGGTAGTCAGCCAGGCTACCATACCAGGCCAACCCACCCACACATACTATTCTATGATATTTAAGCATCCCAGAGCGATAAAATGTATATACAGTTCACTCATTACTTACCTTAAAATATAGGGTGAGATGAGTAGTATTTATTGTAAAAAATCAAAGTGTGGTATGTATGGTAGTCAGCCAGGCTACCATACCAGAGAGAAAGAATGAGTGCATGAGAGAGGACAGGCGCAGAGTTATGTAAACAAACCAGGCGAAGGTAAGTTTTGTAAACAGTGTACACGTCTGGTTTGTGTACAAGTTACATTGTGTACAGGTTGTCTCTACATCGATACGGTAGAATAAATAAAGAAGAACACTCCCATTCTCATGTAAACATCATTTTGAGAAGAAATGATGCTCTGAGTGAAGGCAATGGAAGTAAGTCACTCTGACTTTTTTGGGTTATCCTAGGTTCTCTACACATATGTTATGTATTTATGTTATGTATCGTGTTTATTATATAATTTTGAAAAAAATATCACGGATGGATTAATGAAAATGTGTATATTAACGTAATATACAACATTTAATGATACACCGAGCTCAGACAGCGTAAACAAAAACAAACTGAACAGGTTGTGGACGATCACTCGGTCAGGCGAAATAGACGGTATTAATACGTGTCCAGTTTTAGTTCATTCATGTACATTTGTAAGAGTTTGTGAAACTTTTACCTTATAATATTTTTATTATTATAATAATTAAATCACGAAACAAATACTCTTACACTGTGTACAAGTTAGTACAGAATTATAGCTATAAAGTGAAGGCATACGAAAGGAATATTTTTCTACAGTTATCCCTAGTAACAGGTGGACGGGCTAGAGAAAACGTAATTCTTCCACACTTATACAAACCGTTTGGTAAACATCTCATATATATTTGTATAAATTTTTATACTGTGGGTGCATGTATCATGTTTGTGTTTACATAATGTGTTTCTTATATAATTTAGAAAAAATATCATAGATTAAGGGAAATGTCTATATTAACGTAATATGCGACATTAATGCGCCCAAGAGATTATTATTACTATTATTATTATTAATTATTATTATTATTATTATTATTATTATTATTGCATCAAGAGTAGAGAGACTCTTAGTGATTTTAATGTGTACCTACATGCCAGCACAGTGTGTAAGTTTATTTAGGTACAGGTGTACACAAGTTTAATTATCAAGTACAATACATATAAAATATACAATAACTTTAAAACACTTGAAATTTTGGAAAGTTTCCAGACATAATAAGATGTGCTCAGGGAGAATGTAAACAAACTCGGTGGGACGCTGTGACCGTATTAGAAAGACAGGTGGGGGAGCCGTATAGCGAGTTTTGGTCATAATTTGAAATGTCCGTATTAGCGGAACGTCGTAAAGCGAAACGCCGTAAAGCGGGGCCCTGCTGTATACCCAAATAAACTTACTTATGATGCCACATGCACTCAAGTAAGTTTATTCGGGTGTACAGAAATACAATTACATAGATTATCATACATAGCAGCATATGTATAATATCTTAGGATAACCCAAAAAAGTCAGGGTGATTTATTTCCATAGTTATCCCTGTATCTGTACCATATGGTGTCCTGTATTGTATGGTACTCTGTGCCACACGGTACCCTGCACCACACGGTACCCTGCACCACATGGTACCCTAAGCCACACGGCACCCTGCACCACACGGTACCCTGCGCCACACGGTACCCTGCACCACACGGTATCCTGCGCCACACGGTACCCTGCACCACACGGTACCCTGCGCCACACGGTACCCTGCACCACACGGTACCCTGCGCCACACGGTACCCTGCACCACACGGTACCCTGCACCACACGGTACCCTGCACCACATGGTACCCTGCGCCACACGGTACCCTGCGCCACACAGTACCCTGTGCCACAGGGTACCCTGTGCCACACGGTACCCTGTGCCACACGGTACCCTGCGCCACAGTACCCTGTGCCACACGGTACCCTGTGCCACACAGTACCCTGCGCCATACGGTACCCTGCGCCATACGGTACCCTGCGCCATACGGTACCCTGCACCATACGGTACCCTGCACCATATGTTATCCTGTACTGCATGGTACCCTATACAATATAGTACAATGTACCACATGGTACCCTGTAACATATGATACCGTGTACCATATGGTTAATAGATGTTGGTGGCATGAGACACCAGCCAAGACTGAGTGGCGACACAAGCTAGCTACTGACTCCGCAGTTTCCGAGACAAAGCTCCACCTCGAGGAACATGTCGAGTTCCTGTACACTTGTAAATATATAATAGAACATTACTAATATACAACATTTTTGCATATTTTTGTTGTAAACAACTATTGTAAACAAAATAATAATGAAAATATTAGTGTGTTTATTGTGTTGAATACAACAGTACCATATAGTACCATACGGTACAATGAACCATATGGTATTGTACTGTATGGTACAATGTACCATAAGGTACCATTGCACCATATGGTACCATAAGGTACCATTGCACCATATGGTACCATAAGGTACCATTGCACCATATGGTACCATAAGGTACCATTGCACCATATGGTACCATAAGGTACCATTGCACCATATGGTACCATAAGGTACCATTGCACCATATGGTACCATAAGGTACCATTGCACCATATGGTACCATAAGGTACCATTGCACCATATGGTACCATAAGGTACCATTGCACCATATGGTACCATAAGGTACCATTGCACCATATGGTACCATAAGGTACCATTGCACCATATGGTACCATAAGGTACCATTGCACCATATGGTACCATATGGTACCATTGCACCATATGGTACCATATGGTACCATTGCACCATATGGTACCATTGCACCATATGGTACCATTGCACCATATGGTACCATTGCACCATATGGTACCATTGCACCATATGGTACCATTGCACCATATGGTACCATTGCACCATATGGTACCATAAGGTACCATTGCACCATATGGTACCATAAGGTACCATTGCACCATATGGTACCATTGCACCATATGGTACCATAAGGTACCATTGCACCATATGGTACCATAGCACCATATGGTACCATTGCACCATATGGTACCATTGCACCATATGGTACCATTGCACCATATGGTACCATAAGGTACCATTGCACCATATGGTACCATAAGGTACCATTGCACCATATGGTACCATTGCACCATATGGTACCATTGCACCATATGGTACCATAAGGTACCATTGTACCATATGGTACCATAAGGTACCATTGTACCATATGGTACCATAAGGTACCATTGTACCATATGGTACCATAAGGTACCATTGTACCATATGGTACCATAAGGTACCATTGTACCATATGGTACCATAAGGTACCATTGTACCATATGGTACCATAAGGTACCATTGTACCATATGGTACCATTGCACCAATGGTACCATATGGTACCATTGCACCAATGGTACCATAAGGTACCATTGCACCATATGGTACCATAAGGTACCATTGCACCATATGGTACCATAAGGTACCATTGCACCATATGGTACCATAAGGTACCATTGCACCATATGGTACCATAAGGTACCATTGCACCATATGGTACCATAAGGTACCATTGCACCATATGGTACCATAAGGTACCATTTGCACCATATGGTACCATAAGGTACCATTGCAACCATATGGTACCATAAGGTACCATTGCACCATATGGTACCATAAGGTACCATTGCACCAATATGGTACCATAAGGTACCATTGCACCATATGGTACCATTGCACCATATGGTACCATAAGGTACCATTGCACCATATGGTACCATAAGGTACCATTGCACCATATGGTACCATAAGGTACCATTGCACCATATGGTACCATAAGGTACCATTGCACCATATGGTACCATAAGGTACCATTGCACCATATGGTACCATAAGGTACCATTGTACCATAAGGTACCATTGCACCATATGGTACCATAAGGTACCATTGCACCATATGGTACCATAAGGTACCATTGCACCATATGGTACCATAAGGTACCATTGCACCATATGGTACCATAAGGTACCATTGCACCATATGGTACCATAAGGTACCATTGCACCATATGGTACCATAAGGTACCATTGCACCATATGGTACCATAAGGTACCATTGCACCATATGGTACCATAAGGTACCATTGCACCATATGGTACCATAAGGTACCATTGCACATATGGTACCATAAGGTACCATTGCACCATATGGTACCATAAGGTACCATTGCACCATATGGTACCATAAGGTACCATTGCACCATATGGTACCATAAGGTACCATTGCACCATATGGTACCATAGGTACCATTGCACCATATGGTACCATAAGTGTACCATTGCACCATATGGTACCATAAGGTACCATGGCACCATATGGTACCATAAGGTACCATTGCACCATATGGTACCATAAGGTACCATTGCACCATATGGTACCATAAGGTACCATTGCACCATATGGTACCATAAGGTACCATTGCACATATGGTACCATAAGTTACCATTGCACCATATGGTACCATAAGGTACCATTGCACACATATGGTACCATAAGGTACCATTGCACCATATGGTACCATAAGGTACCATTGCACCATATGGTACCATAAGGTACCATTGCACATATGGTACCGATAAGGTACCATTGCACCATATGGTACCATAAGGTACCATTGCACCATATGGTACCATAAGGTACCTTGCACCATATGGTACCATAAGGTACCATTGCACCATATGGTACCATAAGGAACCATTGCACCATATGGTACCATAAGGAACCATTGCACCATATGTACCATAAGGAACCATTGCACATATGGTACCATAAACCATTGACCAATTCCATTGCATATGGTACATAAGGTACCATTGCACCATATGGTACCATTGCACCATATGGTACCATAAGGTACCATTGCATCCAATGGTACCATTGCACCATATGGTACCATAAGGTACCATTGCACCATATGGTACCATGTGACCATCACCATATGGTACCATAAGGTACCGATTGCACCATATGGTACAAAGGTACATGCACCATAGGTACCATAAGGTCCATTGCAACCATATGGTACCATAAGGTACCATTGCAACCATATGGTACCATAAGGTACCATTGCACCATATGGTACCATAAGGTACCATTGCACCATATGGTACCATAAGGTACCATTGCACCATATGGTACCATAAGGTACCATTGCACCATATGGTACCATAAGGTACCATTGCACCATATGGTACCATAAGGTACCATTGCACCATATGGTACCATAAGGTACCATTGCACCAATATGGTACCATAAGGTACCATTGCACCATATGGTACCATAAGGTACCATTGCACCATATGGTACCATAAGGTACCATTGCACCATATGGTACCATAAGGTACCATTGCACCATATGGTACCATAAGGTACCATTGCACCATATGGTACCATAAGGTACCATTGCACCATATGGTACCATAAGGTACCATTGCACCATATGGTACCATAAGGTACCATTGCACCATATGGTACCATAAGGTACCATTGCACCATATGGTACCATAAGGTACCATTGCACCATATGGTACCATAAGGTACCATTGCACCATATGGTACCATAAGGTACCATTGCACCATATGGTACCATAAGGTACCATTGCACCATATGGTACCATAAGGTACCATTGCACCATATGGTACCATAAGGTACCATTGCACCATATGGTACCATAAGGTACCATTGCACCATATGGTACCATAAGGTACCATTGCACCATAGGTACCATAAGGTACCATTGCACCATATGGTACCATAAGGTACCATTGCACCATAGGTACCATAAGGTACCATTGCACCATATGGTACCATAAGGTACCATTGCACCATATGGTACCATGCACCATATGGTACCATTGCACCATATGGTACCATTGCACCATATGGTACCATTGCACCATATGGTACCATTGCACCATATGGTACCATTGCACCATATGGTACCATTGCACCATATGGTACCATTGCACCATATGGTACCATTGCACCATATGGTACCATTGCACCATATGGTACCATGCACCATATGGTACCATTGCACATAGGTCCATAAGGTACCATTGCACCATATGGTACCATAAGGTACCATTGTACCATATGGTACCATTACCATATGGTACCATTGTACCATATGGTACCATAATGTACCATTGGTACCATAAGGTACCATTGTACCATATGGTACCATAAGGTACCATTGTACCATATGGTACCATAGGTACCATTGTACCATATGGTACCATTGTACCATATGGTACCATAAGGTACCATATGGTACCATAAGGTACCATTGTACCATATGGTACCATAAGGTACCATTGTACCATATGGTACCATAAGGTACCATTGTACCATATGGTACCATTGCACCATATGGTACCATAAGGTACCATTGTACCCATAAGGTACCATAGGTACCATTGTACACATATGGTACCATAAGCACCATATGGTACCATAAGGTACCATTGCACCATATGGTACCATTGTACCAATGGTCCATTGTACCATATGGTACCATTGCATCATGTGCCATTGTACCATATTGTACCATATGGTACCATTGCATCATGTGCCATTGTACCATATTGTACCATATGGTACCATTGCACCCTATGGCATCATTGTACCATATGGTACTATATGGTACCGTTGTATTCAACACAACCACACTAATATTTTCATCATTTTGTTTACAATAAACTTGTAAACAAGTTTTGTAATCAATATAATGATAAACAAATTAGTGCAGTTATTGTGTTGAATACAATGAGTGTACACTTATACATTATACATTATATTGGTCTCACAGGCCACAAATGTTATTAGAAAAAGAAAAAATTAGAAAAGAAAATAAAAAAGCATAAAAAACGTAAAATAAAAAAAATGGGATTTTGCGGAAGTCACTGATGTTGCCGCCACCCGGTCATTTTGGGTCAACTTCCCGCCGCTGTATCTCGGTAAGTACTGATCAGATTTTTTTTTTTTTTATTACCTTCACAAAAATATTATCTTTAATTCTGTAAGAAAAAATAATTTTTTTTTTTTCAAAACTTCTTGGACACTGGGGCACCAACTTCAGATTTTGGCCTTGGACCCTGAAAGGGTTAAGTTGAGTAAATTTTAATTATTCTTATGATAAGTACATATACAGGCAAAGTTTTGGCAAGGTTATGGGTCTCCTATACTTACTGTCTTCATCTCCTATGAAGTTCCTCTAAGGCGAGTTTTTTCTGTAAATGCGATTGAAAAAGTACATATAGAATTGAATAGCACGTGGAAATCACGCCTCATGAAATCGTAATAACACGATTGCAAACAAACCAGGGTACAGCTGGGGCTCAAACTCATGGCAAGCGAGTCTTAAAACTCCAGGCCAGCACATAAGCCATTTGCCATGAGTGATCCCCACCTGTACTGTGGTTTGTTAGCATGTGGAGAGGTCTTCACAGAACATGCTAGTCAACTATTTAAGCCCTCGTTTCAATCATATTTTTAAAAAATTACACTATACAGAAACTTTTATGAGAGCTGACTGTACTAGATAACCAGTGACACATGAAATATCTGGAGGTGGATAAACAATCACACTCTTCATTCCCAACACTGACATAACTGTAGTAAGTGAATAACTTCATAGCACCTGGGAAGTTCAGCATCGACATACAGCAGACACTCAACACAATGTGTATGATATCTTCCTTACAGACATAGCAATAAGCTGTCTTTGAAGTCTAGTGGAAAATAACAGTTACACTTAACAACATATCCACTTGAACTGTGAGAACAAGATGAAACAAATCTGAGAACTTGCAGGATATGTTATCCTTGATAACTTGAACAATGTGACTACAGTGGAACCTCCATTTCCGTTTGCCCTGGTTTTCGCCGAATTCGGTTTTCGACAACTTTTTTTCATCAAAATATTGTCCCAGTTTTCATTCATCACCTTGGTTGTCGTCTGCCATACTGAACATGTCCGTCTACATGACTGACGAAATCGTAACGAGACGAGTGCAAACAAACCATACTACAGGTGGGGTTTGAACCCACAGTCAGTCTCAAAACTCCAGACTGTCGTGACGGTCTGGAGTTTCGAGACTCTCTGACTGTGGGTTCAAACCCCACCCGTGGTATGTTTTTTTTTTTTCATGTCAGTCTGCCCGCACCCACACAAAGCATCCCACACACGAATTCTGAGTCAGTCTGGCTTTGCTTCTCATCAAGTGAACATTACCCTGAGCATTCATATGAAACATTTCATAACAATCCATTGTTTTTTGCGTTTGTTTATTGAATGTGACTGCTAAATAAGCCATCACAGGCCAAAAGAAAGTTCCGAGTGCCAGCCCTTCGATAAAGAAGGCAAGAAACATGATAGAATTCAATGGTGGTAGTGGGTGGTAGTGACAGTGGTAGAGGGTGGTAGTGACGGTGGTAGAGGGTGGGAGTGACGGTGGTAGAGGGTGGGAGTGACGGTGGTAGAGGGTGGTAGTGACGGTGGTAGAGGGTGGTAGTGACGGTGGTAGAGGGTGGTAGTGACGGTGGTAGAGGGTGGTAGTGACGGTGGTAGAGGGTGGTAGTGACGGTGGTAGAGGGTGGTAGTGACGGTGGTAGAGGGTGGTAGTGATGGTGGTAGAGGGTGGTAGTGATGGTGGTAGAGGGTGGTAGTGATGGTGGTAGAGGGTGGTAGTGATGGTGGTAGAGGGTGGTAGTGATGGGGTAGAGGGTGGTAGTGATGGAGGTAGAGGGTGGTAGTGATGGAGGTAGAGGGTGGAGTGATGGGGTAGAGGGTGGTAGTGATGGTGGTAGAGGGTGGTAGTGAGGTGGTAGAGGGTGGTAGTGATGGTGGTAGAGGGTGGTAGTGATGGTGGTAGAGGGTGGTAGTGATGGTGGTAGAGGGTGGTAGTGATGGTGGTAGAGGGTGGTAGTGATGGTGGTAGAGGGTGGTAGTGATGGTGGTAGAGGGTGGTAGTGATGGTGGTAGAGGGTGGTAGTGATGGTGGTAGAGGGTGGTAGTGATGGTGGTAGATAACCTCTCCCTTCCTCACCATCTTACATACACCAACAAAAGTCTTCAATAAAGGTAAAAATGATTTAAATGTTCATTTAATCATTTCATTAATGCTTTATATTTATTTCTCATTGTTTTCCGTATGTAAAACTATAGTTATTCTCTATAAAATGTATTTTTTGTTAATATTTTTGGGTGTCTGGAACAGATTAATTGGATTTACATTATTTCTTATGGTAAATATTGCTTCAGTTTTTGTTGAATTTGGTTTCGTCAGACTCTCTGGAACAAATTAAAGACTAAAACCGAGGTTCCACTGCACTACATTCATCAGATCTCCTCTAAACTACACTTCCTGCTCACTTTATTAGTGACTGTAGACATTGTACTGAGGATCAGTAACATCCTGGTGCTTGACAAATCTCAGGACGGATTTCTCTTCCTCCCAACACTGAGATGGCTAATAAATTTTCCAGTGCCTATGTACAACTTTAGATTACTACTACCTTTAGATAATTAACCAACACGGCACCCACACTTTAAATTATGATTTTTTTTACAAAACATTTTTAGTTACATCAGTTACATTTTTAGTATAGTGGAACCCCGGTTTTTGTCGTTAATCTGTTCCAGAAGGTCAGCCAAAAACCAATTTGTATGAAAACTGAAGTAATATTTCCCATAAGAAATACATGTAATGTAAATCCAATTAATCCGTTCCGAACGGACACCCAAAAACATTAACAAAAAATACATTTTATAAAGAATAACTATAGTTTCGCATACAGAAAACAATGATAAATAAATATATATGACTAATGAAATGGATAAAAGAACATTTAACATCACACGTATGCCACTTTCGTATTTTTCTACGAATTCTTTCTTTAATTCTAATGTGTTTCTCACCTTTACCAAAGGGCTGGCATTTGGAACTTTCTTTGGCCCCATGGTGGCTTATTTAGCAGTCGCAAGCACAAAAAACAACGGATAATTATGAAATGTTTCAAATAAACACGCGGAGTAATGCTCATTGAACGAATAACAAAAGCAGACAGTCACAAACGTATGATTGGCCATCGTTAAGTGAGGAGAGGCTGCAATAATAATATCTTTATTTCTACAAGTACAGTGGACCCTCAGTTATTGGCCATTCCGGATATCGGCCAATTCAGTTTTTGCCCGCTTTTTTGGCCAAAATTCTCTCCCGGTTATCAGCCGTTATTTCAGAGATCAGTCGTATTGGACACGTCCACCCACCGCTCCGCCACATTCGTGAGTCAGTCTGGCTGTCTCTCTGGGTGAGTGAGGAAGCCTCTGCACTTTCATCCAAACATTTTGCTATAATCCATTGTTTTTTGTGGTTTGAGTGCAACTGTGAAATAAGCAACCATGGGCCAAAAGAAATTTCCTAGTAAAGTTCCTTTGGTAAAGAGAGAGAAACACGATGGAATTTAAGAAAGAAATTGTTGAAAAGTATGAGAATGGTATACATGTGCTTGAGCTTGCCAGGATGTATGGGAAATCAAATCAACAATTACTTCCATCCTGGCAAAGAAAGTAGAAATCAAGGAAGCTAATGTTGTGAAAGGGGTAAATGTGCTAACAAAACAAAGGTCACCAATAATCGAAGATGTGGAGAAGTTATTGTTGGTGTGGATCAATGAAAAACAATTAGTGGGAGATAATGTTATGGAGTCGATCATTTGTGAAAAGGCAAAGCAGTTGCATGTAGAGCTCATAAAGAAAATGCCTGGAACGAGTGCTGCTGTTAGTAAATTTAGTGCCAGCAAAGGCTGGTTTGAGAGATTTAAGAAGTGTAGTGGCCTACACAGTGTTGTAAGTCATGGCGAGGCTGCAAGTTCTGACAAATGTGCAGCCAAAGGGGTACGTAGAGGCTAAAGGATTCCTCCCCCAACAAGTGTTCGACTGTGACGAAACAGGCCTCTTTTGGAAGAAAATGCCAAAGAGGACCTACAATATGCAGGAGGAAAAGGCACTGCTAGGACACCAGCCTATGAAAGACTGGCTTACTCTTTTGTTCTGTGGTAATGATAGTGGAGATTCCAATTCAAAATGAAGCCTGTACTGGTAAATCACTGAAAATCCCAGTGTTTTCAGGAAAAACAATGTCATCAAGAGTAAATTGTGTGTTGTGAAAAACTAATAATAAGGCATTGGTCACAAGGCACATTTTCATTGACTGGGTCCATGATGTGTTTGGCCCATGTGTGGAAAAAATACCGCCAGGAAAATAAATTTCCACTCAAGTGTCTCCTGGTACAGGACAATGCTCCTGCTCATCTCCAAACCTGGTAGACCAATTGCCTCTGGAGTTAGGTTTTATAACAGTGAAGTTCTTGTTTCCTAACACCACTCCTCTCATCCAGCCCATGGACCAGCAGGTCATTTCTAACTTCAAAAAAACTCTACACAAAAGCAGTGTTTCAAAGGTGCTTTGAAGTGACCTCGGACACTGACTTGACCCTAAAAGTGTTCTGGAGGAATCACTTCAATATCCTCCATTGCATAATCCTTATAGGTAAGGCTTGGCAAGGAGTGACTTCCACGACTTTCAACTCTGCTTGGTGAAAATTGTGGCCAGAATGTGTCCTCAATAAGGATTCTGAATGGGTTTGAGCCTGACCCTGATGACCCTATGCCTGTTGTGGAATCTATTGTGTCCTTGGGGAAGTCCATGGGGTTGGAGGCGAGTGGCGAGGATGTGGAAGAGTTGGTGGAGGACCACAGGGAAGAGCTAACCACTGAAGAGCTGCAAGACCTTCATCTGGAACAGCAGAGGAGGGAAGAGAGAGGGACAATGAGCCTTCTTCAGTAATTAACCTTTGACTGTCGAAACCCCAAATCCTGAGGTGTCTCCTCGTGTCACAAAATTTGGAAAAAAAAAAAAAAAGTGGTAATGACACTAAAAGTACGAAATTTGATGGAAAACTGACGGAATTACTCTCACGAAGTTAACGACCTCAGCAATATTTACAAATCAGCGATATCACCCACTTTGAGCCCTATTTTTCGGCTAATTCCCTTGTTCCAGTTGACCAAACTCATGCTATTTCTTTAGAACGCCATTTTTACTATCGATTGAGTACAAGAAACTGCCCATTTACCGATTTCAACTACCCGATAAAGTGGTCAGAAATTGGCAATTTGGCCAATTTCACGTAAATTAAAAATGATGCCAATTTCAAAATAGGATCCAGAATGAACAATGCAGACATTCCTGGCACTAAAATAACATTTTCTCTGTTCATCAGTCACATCTCCAGGCCCCTTTGATATTACTCTTGCTTTCTATTTTGAGTTTTTATTCAAACAAAAAAATAGAAGATTTACTGTTATGCAGACTAATGCAATATTGTAAAAATTGTATAAATAACATCAACCCATTCTTGACTGCATATTAGAATAGCTAGTTGGACATTCATTGAACAATGACTTCCTTTTATTCTTGAACATCGGCAAAAATCAAACATTTCTCCTATTTTGAGCTCCAGTTCAAGGTCCTTTTCACAGTAAAATAAATCAAAATCACCTCTATTTCTATATGTTTTCCATTCTATCAAATGTGACTACAAAAACGAGAATATAATCATAAAAACTATACGAAAATACACCTCAAAGTCGGTGTTTTAATTCAAAAACAAGTTTTTTTTTCTCATTATGCACTGCATGTTGCAGTTTTTTTTTTATATGGTGCACACTGACCACACAGACCCATTCTCTCACATGTGGGCCTACCAGCTGTCTCCTGCTTGATTTGAAGCCGCTAGAATTTTTGAGTATACATGTATATACGTCAAACACAGTGGCTCGTAAGATACAGTGGACCCTTGCCTAACACACTTAATCCGTTCCTGTGAGCTCAACGTTAGGCGAAATTACCGTTAGGCAAATTAATTTTCCCCATAAGAAATAATGGAAATCAAATTAATCCGTTCCTGACACCCCAAAGTATGAATAAAAAAAAAAAAAATTTACCACATGAAATATTAATTTTAATACACACAAACTGAAGAAGACATGCACAGTTACATGACACTTACCTTTATTGAAGATCTGGTGATGATTGATGGGATGGGAGGAGGGGAGACTGTGGATGGTGTTAATGTTTAGAAGGGGAATCCCCTTCCATTAGGACTTGAGGTGGCAAGTCCTTTTCTGGGGTTACTTCCCTTCTTTTAATGCCACTAGGACCAGCTTGAGAGTCACTGGACCTCTGTCGCACAACATATCTGCCCATAGAGGCCTGTACCTCCCGTTCCTTTATGACATTCCTAAAGTGTTTCACAACACTGTCAGTGTAATAGTCACCAGCATGGCTTGCAATAGCCGTGTGAGGGCGATTTTCATCAAAAAAGGTTTGCACTTTAAGCCACACTGCACACATTTTTTTAATCTTTGAAGTAGACAACGTCTTCAATTTCTCTATCCCCTCCTCCGGAGCAGTTTCCTCAGGTCTGGCCTCTTGCTGTTGAAGATGATCCAGGAGCTCATCAAGTGGTTAGTTTGTCAATGTCCTCCTCCACCAGCTCTTCCACATCCTCCCCACTAACCTCCAACCCCAAGGACTTCCCTAATGCCACAATGGATTCCTCAACTGGCATAGGATTCCCAGGGTTAGCCTCAAATCCTTCAAAATCCCTTTTGTCTACACATTCTGGCCACAGTTTCTTCCAAGCAGAATTCAAGGTCCTCTTAGTCACTTCCTCCCAAGCCTTACCTATAATGTTTACACAATTGAGGATGCTAAAGTGATCTCTCCAAAACTCTCTTAGAGTCAATTGAGTTTTTGAGGTCACTACAAAGCACCTTTCAAACATAGCTTTTGTGTACAGTTTCTTGAAGTTGGAAATGACCTGCTGGTCCATGGGCTGCAGGAGAGGAGTGCTATTAGGAGGCAAAAACTTGACCTTAATGAAGCTCATTTCCACAGGAAGTCGCTCTGCCATGTCTGAAGGATGACCAGGAGCATTGTCTAATACCAGGAGGCACTTAAGATCTAATTTCTTTTCAATTAGGTAATTTTTCACAGTAGGGGCAAATGCATGGTGTAACCATTCATAGAAAAAGTCCCTAGTGACCCATGCCTTACTGTTTGCCCTCCACAGCACACACAAATTAGCCTTGAGGACATTGTTTTTCCTGAACACTCTGGGAGTTTCAGAGCGATACACCAATAAAGGCTTCACTTTGCAATCACCACTAGCATTAGCACACATCAACCATGACCAAGCTCAAACAAGCTATATCTGCAACATGTTCAGTGACAAAACTTTGTCCCACTTCAAGCAAATCTTAAAGAGACACCAGAAACAGAGCTCTCTGGACAGTTTTTTTTGTGCGACAGGGTTTCAGTAACTCAAGCTGGCCCTAGTGGCAGTAAAAGGCAAAGAAGCGAAGTAACCCCAGAGAGAGGTTTTGATACCTGAAGTCCTTATGGAGGGCGGATGTCCCTTCCAAACAATAATCAGTCCTCCCTCTTTCCTCCCTGTTTCAAGTTTCATTACTCTCGGAGTCCGACCATGGGCCAGGCTCGTCTGGTGTTTGCCTGGTCAACCAGGCTGTTGCTGCTGGAGGCCCGCTGCCCCACATATCCATCACAGCATGGTTGATCTGACACCTGATGAAGATACTTGTCCAAGTTCCTCTTCCATAAGCCAACAAGAGTCTTCAATAAAGGTATGTAATAGTGATATAAATGTTCATTTATTTATTTTATTTAGATCTCATTGTTTTGTGTATGTAAAACTATTGTTAACCTTTAAAAAATGTATTTTTTGTTAATATTTTTGGGTGTCTGGAATGGATTAACTGTACTTACATTAATTCTTGTGGGAAATATTATTTCGGTTTTCGGCCATTTCAGATTTAGGCCGACCTTCTGGAATAAATTATGGCCGATAACCGAGGGTCCACTGTATATGTACAAGATATACAGGCCTAGCTGACATCAATGACATACCACTACAGTGGACCCCCAGTTATTGTAATTAATCCATTCCGGAGAGAGTGACTAAACCCGAATCTGATGAATTCCAAATTCATTTTTCTCGCAAGAAATAATGTAAATCCAATTAATCCGTTCCAGACACCCAAAATTATTAACAACAATTTTTTTATGTATTAATTATAGATTTACATACAGAAAAGAATGAGAAATTGAGTATAAAACAATATTACACTTACCTTTATTGAAGACTTGTTGGTGTATGGAAGATAGGAGGAGGGGAGAGGGTTAGGGTGATGTTCCTCCACAAATGTTTGCACCTCACTCCACTTTGCACAAATGTCCTTAATCTTCGAAGAAGGCACCTTAATTCCTCTCTCTCTCTCATCTGAAGCAATTTCCTCAGCTGGTGAACATAAGAAAGCAAGAACACTGCAGCAGGTGTGCTGGCCCATACTAGGCAGGTCTTCACAAACCATCCCACTAACAGAATTGTATTTGCCCAACAAAATTTTCAATGCTTCCCAAGCAATAAGCTTTGATAATTCTATTCACTCACATGCAAGTCCCACTCAAATCAAACTGTGTGTGAGGGGATAGTACCCTGGCTGCCGTTTGTGTGGGGAAGTACCCTTGCGCCCTGATGTGTGGGGAAGTACCTGGCTGGTGTGATGGGGAAGCTACCACTGGCTGGTTGTGTGTGTGTGTGGGGACCCCGGAAGTACCCTGGCTGGTGTGTGCGTGTGGGGAAGCTACCCTGGCTGGTGTGTGTGTGTGGGGAAGCCTACCTGGCTGGTGTGTGTGTGTGGGGAATGTACCCTGGCCTGGTGCTGTGTGTGTGGGGAAGTACCATGGGACTGGTGTCGTTGTGTGTGCGCGGAAGCTACCACTGGCCTGCGTGTGGTGTGTGGGGAAGCCTACCCTGGACTGGTGTGTGATGTGGGGAAGTACCCTGGCTGGTGTGTGTGTGTGTGGCGCGATGTACCCTGGCCTGGTCTTGTGTGTGTGTATGTGTGTTGTGCGCGGAAGTTTACCCTGGCTGGTGTGTGTGTGTGCGGGAAGTACCCTGGCTTGGTTGTGTGTGTGTGTGTGTGTGTGTGTGTGTGTGGGGAAGTACCCATGGCTGAGGTGTGTGTTGTGTGGAGGGCGGAAGTACCTGGTTGGTGTGTGTGTGGTGTGTGTGTGTGTGGGGAGTACCCTGGACTGGGTTGGGTGTGTGGTGAAGTACCCTGGCTGCGTGTGTGTGGCGGAAGTACCCTGGGCACTGGTGTGGTGTGTGTGCGCGAAAGTACCCTGGCTGGTGTGTGTTTGTGTGTGTGTGGGGGCGGGGGAAGCTACCCTGGCCCCTGCCCCCTGTGTGTATGTGTGTTAGTGTGTGGGGAAGTACCTGGCTGGTGTGTGTGTGGTGTGTGTGAGTGGGGGCCGGGAAGGAAGATACCCTGGAATGGTGTGTGTGTTGTGTCGGGGAAGTACCCTGGCTGGTGTGTGTGTGTGTGTGGGCGAAGTTACCAGGCTGGTGTGTGTGTGTGTGTGTTGTGGGGACAAGCTACCCTGGCCCCTGCGTGTCGTGTGTGTGTGTGTGTGGGGGAAGGTACCCTGGCCTGGTGTTGTGTGTGTGTGTGTGTGGGCGGAAGTACCCTGGCTGGTGTGTGTGTGAGTGTGTGTGGTGAAGCATAACCTGCTGCGTGTTGTGTGGGTGTGTGTGTGTTGGGAAGTACCTGGCTGGTGTTGTGTGTGTGTGTGTGTGTGTGTGTGTGTGTGGAAGTACCCTGGCTGGTTGTGTGCTGTGGGTGTGTGTGTGTGTGGGGCAAGTACCCTGGCTGCGGTTGTGTGTGTGGTGTGTGTGTGTGTGGCGGAAGCACTACCCTGGCTGGTGTGTGTGTGTTTGAGGAAGTACCCTGGCTGGTGTGTGTGTGTGTGTGTGTTGTGGGGAAGTTACCCTGGCTGGTGTGTGTTTGTGTGTGTGGGGAAGCTACCCTGGCATGAGTGTGTGTGGTGTGTGTGTGTGTGGGGGGGGGGGACAAATCCAGTACCATGGCCTGGTGTGTGTTGCTGTGTGTTGTGTGTGGCGCGAAGTACCCTGGCTGGTGGTGTGTGTGTGTGTGTGTGTGGGGAAGTACCCTGGCTGGTGTGTCTGTGTGTGTGTGTGGCGGAAAGATACCCTGGCTGGTCGTGTATGTGTGTGTGGTTGTGTGGTGGTGTGTGTGCCCCATGGCCGGAAGTACCCATGGCTGCGTGTGTGTGTGTGTGTGTGTGTGTGTGTGTGGGGAAAGCCTACCTGGCTGCCGCTGTGTGGTTGTGTGTGTGTGTGTGTGTGTGTGCGTGTGTGTGTGTGTGTGTGTGTGTGTGTGTGTGTAAGGCCTACCCTGGCTAGGGTGTGTGTGTGTGTGTGTGTGTGAGTGTGTGTGTGTGTGGAGCGGAAGCTACCTGGCTGGTGTGTGTGTGTGTGTGTGTGGTGGACGGAAGTACCTGGCTGGAGTGTGTGTGTGTGTGTGGGGAAGTACCCTGGCTGGGTGGTGTGTGTGTTAGTGTTGTGTTCGTGTGCGTGTGTGTGGGGAAGTCGCTGGCTGGTGTGTGTGGGTGTGGGGAAGTACCCTGGCTGGTGTGTTGTGTTGTGTGTGTGTGTGTGGGGAATGCTAACACTGGCTGGTGTGCTGTTGTAGCGCGAAGTACCCTTGGCTCCGGTGTGTGTGTGATGTGTGTGTGGGGTAGGGATGCCTACCCTGGCTGGAGTGTGTGTGTGGCGGAAATAAAGTCGGGAAAGTACCCAAGCTGGTGTGATGTGTGTGGGGAAGACCTGGCTGGGTGTGTGCTTGTGTGGTGGGGGGGGGAAGTACCTGGCTGGTGTGTTGGTGTGTGGGAAGATACCCTGGTGCGTGTTGTGTCGCCGTGTGGTGTGTGTGTGTTGGGGAAGATACCCTGGCCTGGTGTGTGTGTGTGTGTGGGGCGGAAAGTACCCTGGCTGGTGTGTGTGTGTGGTGTGGGGACAGTACCCTGGCTGTGGAGTGTGTGGGTGTGTGTGTGGGGAAGTACCCTGGCTGGTGTGTGTGTGTGTGTGTCTGTGTGCTGCTGTGTGTGTGTGGAAGTACCTGGTGGTGTGTGTGTGGGTGCGCGGAAGTACCCTGGCTGGTGTGTGTGCTGTGTGTGGGGAAGTACCTGGCTGGTGTGGTGTTGTGGGGAGTACCCTGGCCTGGTTTTGTTGTGTGCTGTGTGTGTGTGTGTGTCTGTGTGTGTGTGAGTGTGTGGGGAAGTACCCTGGTGGGTGTGTGTGTGTGGGGAACGCTACCATGGCTGCGAGTGTGTGTGTTTGGGGAAGCTACCCCGGCTGGTGTGTAGTGGTGTGTGAGGGGGGAAGCTAACCTGGCTGCGTGTTGTGTGTGTTTGGCCGTGAAGTACCCGGGCTGGTGTGTGTGTGTGGGGGGGGGAAGTACCCTGGCTGGTGTGTGTGTGTGTGGGCGAAATCCCCAAACCTGGCTGGTGTGTGTGTTGTGGGGGGATAGCTACCCAGGCTGGTCTGTGTGTGGACAGGAAGTACCATGGCTGGTGTTGCTTGTGGCCGAAAGTACCCTGGCTGGTGTGTGTGTGTGTGGGGGGGGGGAAAGCTACGGAGAAGTACCCTGGCCTGAGTGTGTGTGTGTGTGTGTGTGCGTGTGTGTGGCGGAAGTACCCTGGCCTGGTGTGTGTGTGTGTGGGGGGAGGGAAGTACCCTGGCCCCTGGTGTGTGCGAGTGGGGAAGTACCTGGCTGGTGTGTGTGTGGGGAAGCTACCCTGGTGCGTGTGATGTGTGTGGGGAAGTACCACTGCCTGCCGTGTGTGTGTGTGTGTGTGTGTGTGTGTGTGTGTGTGTTGTGTGTGTGGGGAAGCTACCCTGGCTGGTGTGTGTGTGTGTGTGTGTGTGTGGGGAAGTACCCTGCACCGGGCCTGGTAGTGTGTGTGTGGTGGAAGTACCCTGGCTGCCCAGTGTGTATGTGTTGTTGGGCGAAGCTACCCTGGCCTGGTGTGTGTGTGTGGGGAGCTCCCTGGCTGCGTGTGGTGTGTGTGGGGAAAGTACCCTGGCTGGCGTGTGTGTGTGGCCGGACAGTACCCTGGCTGGTGTGTGTTGTCTGTTGTGTGGGGAAGCTACCCTGGCTGGTGTGTGTGTAGTTTGTGGAGAGAAGTACCTGGCTGGTGTGTGTGTGCTCGTGTGTGGCGGAAGCATAACCCTACCCTGGCTGGGCTGTTTGTGTGTGTGTGTGTTGTGATGTGTGTGTGTGTGTGGCGAGAAGGTAAGTACCCTGGACGGTGCTGTGTGTGTGTGTGTGGGGGGGGGGAAGTACCTGGCTGGTGTGTGTGGTGTGTGTGGGGGGGGCGGAAAAGTACCCTGGCTGGTGTGTGCTGTGTGTGTGTGTGGGGGGGGAGTACCCTGTGCTTGGTGTTGGTGTGTGTGTGTGGGAGGGGGAAGTACCCTGGCATGGTGTGTGTGTGTGTTGTCTGTGTGGGGAAGTACCCGGCACTGGTGTTTGTGCTGTGGCGGAAGTACCCATGGCTGATGTGTGTGTGTGGGGAAGTATCCTGGCCTGGTGTGTGTGTTGTGGTGTGTGTGGGGAAGTACCCTGGCTGGTGTGTGTTGAGTGTGGGGGGGAAAGTACCACATGGCTCGGTGTGTGTGCACTGTGAGGGAAGTACCCTGGCTGGTGTGTGTGGCGGGAAGTACCCTGGCTGTGTGGTGTGTGTGTGTGTGTGGGGAAGTTACCCTGGCTGGTGTGTGTGTGTGTGTGTAGTGCGCGGAAGTACCCTGGTGTGTGTGTGTGTGTGTGGAGAGAAGTACCCTGGCTGGTGTGTGTCGTGTGTGTGTGAGCGGAAGTACCCTGGATGGTGTGGTGTGTGTGTGGGGAAGTACCCTGGCTGGTGTGTCTGTGTGGGGAAGCTACCCTGGCTGGTGTGTGTGTGGCGGAAGTACCCTGGCTGGTGACTGGTGGTGTGGGAAGCTACCTGGCTGGTGTGTTGTGTAGTGTGGCGGAAGTACCCTGGCTGGTGTGTGTGTGTTGTGGGGGGAAGTACCCTGGCTGGTTGTGTGTGTGTGGGAAAGTACTCCTGGTGGTGTGTGTGTTGTTGGGGCGGAAGTACCCTGGCTGGTGTGTGTGTGTGTGTGGGGAAGTACCACTGGCTGGTGTGTGTGTGTGTGTGTGTGTGTGGGGAAGTACCCTGGCTGGTGTGTGTGTGGGGGGGGGGGAAGTACCCTGGCTGGTGTGTGTGTGTGTCCCGGGGGGGGCGAAGCCCTACCCTGGCTGGTGTGTGTGTGGGGGGGAAGTACCCTGGGTGGAGTGGTGTGTGCGTGGGGGGGAATGTACCCTGGGTGGTGAGTGTGTGTGAGAGAAGTACCCTGGCCTGGTGTGTGTGCTGTGGGGAAGTACCCTGGTGGTGTGTGTGTGTGGGGCGGAAGGACCCTGGCCTGGTGTGTGTGTGTGTGTAGGCCGGAAGTACCCTGGCTGGTGTGTGTGTGGGGAAGCAGTACCGGCTGGTTTGTGTGTGTGTGCGGGAATGTACCCTGCCCCCGCTGGTGTGTGTGTGTGGGGAAGCTACCCTGGACTGGTGGTGTGTGTGGGGAAGTACCCTGGCTGGTGTTGTGTGTGTGATGGTGTGGCGGAAGCCATACCCTGGCTGGTGTGTGTGTGTGGGGATACGTACCCTGGCTGGTGTGTGTGTGGTGGGAAATACACTGGCCCTGGTGTGTGTGTGTGTGTGTGGGGAAGCTACCCTGGCTGGTGTGTGTGTTGTGGTGTGTGTGTGTGGCGGAAGTACCCTGGCTGGTTGTGGTGAGTGTGTGTGTGTGGGGAAGAACCCCCCTGGCTGAGTGTGTGTGTGGGGAAAGTACCCTGGCTGCGTATGTGTGTGGTGTGTGTGGTGTGATGTGTGTGTGTGGTGTTGGTGTGTGGGGAAGCTACCCTGCGCTGGTGTGTGTGTGGGGGAAGTTCCATGGCCCTGGTGTGTGTGTTGTGTGTGGAGGTGGCGGGGGAAGTACCCTGGCTGCGTGTGTGTGTGTGTGTGCTGTTGTGATGTGTGTGTGTGTGTTGTGTGTGTGTGTGTGTGTTGTGTGTGTGCTGGGCGGCCAGCCTACCCTGGCCTGGTGTGTGTGTGTGTGTGTGCCGGGGGGGGAAGTACAGTACCCTGGCTGGATGTGTGTGTGTGTGGGGGGGGGGGAAGCTACCCTGGCTGGTGTGTGTGTGGCGGAAGTACCATGGCTGGTGTGTGTGGGTGTGTGATGTGTGTGTGTGTGTGTGGCGGAAGTACCCTGGCTGGGGTGTGTGTGTGTGGGGAAGTACCCTGGAGTGGTGTGTGTGTGTGGCGGCGGAAGCTACCCTGGCTGGTGTGTGTGTGTGTGTGTGTGTGTGTGTGTGGCGCGAAGTACCATCTGGTGGTTGTGTGTCGTGTGTGGGCGGAAGCTACCCTGGCTGGAATCGTGTGTGTGGCGGAAGTAGCTGGCTGGTGTGTGTGTGTGTGTGTTGTGTGCTGGGGAAGTACCCTGGCTGGTGTGTGTGTGTGTGTGTGGCGGGGCGGAGAAGTACCCTGGCTGGTGCTGTGTGCTGTGAGAGGTGGGAGGGGGGAATAGTACCTGGCTGTTCGGTTGTGTGTATGTGTGTGGCCGGAAGTACCCTGGACTCGTGTGTGTTGTGTGTGTGTGTGGTGTGTGTGTGTGTGTGTGGCGGATGTACCATGACTGCGTGTGTGTGTGGGGGGGGGGAGTACCTGGCTGGTGTGTGTGTGTGTTTGGGGGGGGAAAGCTACCCTGGCCCTGGTGTGTCTGTGTGTGTGGGGGGGAAGGAAAGTACCCTGGCCTGGTGTGATGTGATGTGTGGGGGGGGGGAGGAAGTACCCTGCGGTGCGTTTGTGTGTGGTGGGGGGAAGCTACCCTGGCTGGTGATGTGTGTGTGGGGAAGTACCCTGGCTGAAGTGTGTGTGTAGTGGGGAAGTTACCCTGGCTGGTGTGTGTGTGTCGTGGCACGGAAGTACCCTGGCTGGTGTGTGTGGTGGGGAAGCTACCCTGCGCTGGTGTGTGCTGTGTGGGCAAGTACCCTGGCTGGTGTGATGTGTCGTGGGGACAGCTACCCTGCCTAGGTGTGTGTGTGTGTGTGTGTGTGTGCGCGCGAAGTACCCTGGCGTGGGTGTGTGTGTGTGTCGTGTTGTGTGTGTGTTGTGTGTGTGTGTGTTGTGGGGGAAAGCTAACTGGCTGGTGTGTGTGTGCTGGGGAAGTACCCTGGCTGGTGTGTATGTGTGTGGGGAAGTACCCTGGCTGCGTGTGTGTGTGTGGGGGGGAAGTACCTGGCTGGTGTGTGTGTGGGGAAGTATACCCTGGGCTGGTGTGTGTGTGGGGATGCTACCCTGGCTGGTGTGTGTGTGTGTGTGTGTGGGGATGTACCCCTGGCTGGTGTGTGTGTGTTGTGTGTTGTGTGTGTGTGTGTGTGTGTGTGTGCGGGAAGTACCCTGGCTGGGGTGGTGTGTGTGTGGCGGAAGTACCTGCTGGTGTGTGTGTGTGTGTGGCGGAAGAGACCCTGGCTGGTCGTGTGTGTGTGTGTGTTGGGGAAGCTACCCTGGCCCTGCGTGTGTGTGTGTGGGGAAAGTACCCTGGCCCTGGTGTGTGTGTGTGGGGAAGTACCCTGGCTCGGGTCGTGTGTGTGTGTCGTGGGGAAGTACCCTTGGCTGGTGTGTGTGTGGCCGGAAGTAGCCTGGCTGGTGTGTCGGCGGTGGGGAAGTAGAAATGGCCCTGGTGTGTGTGTGTGTGTGTGTGGGGAAGTACCCTGGCTGGTGTGCTGTGATGGGTGTGTTGTGTGGGGGCCGAAGTACCCTGGGCAGGTGGGTGTGTGTGTGTGGGGGGCTAGGGGGGCATAAGTATCCTGGCTGGTGTGTGTGTGTGTCGTGGCGGAAGTACCACTGGCCCTGGTGTGTGTGTGTTGGTGGGAAGTACCCTGGCTGGTGTGTGTGTGTGTGTGTGGGCGAAGTACCCTGGCTGGGTGTGTGTGTATGTGTGTGTGTGTGTGTGTGGGGAAGTACCCTGGCTGGGCTTGTGTGTGTGTGGTGAGGAAGGGGGGGGGAAGAGTACCTGCCTCTTACTGGCTGGTGTGTTGGCGTGTGTCGTGTGTGGTGGGGGGGGGGAAGTACCCTGGCCCAGGGTGTGGTTGTGTGTGTGTGGTGGGGGGGGGAAAGGGAGGAAGTACCCTGGCTGGTGTGTGGCTGTGGGGGGAAGAAGTACCTGGCTGGTGTGCTGTCTCGTGTGTGCTGTTGGGGGTGGGGGGGGAGCTACCCTGGGTGGTGTGTGTTGTGTGTGGCCGGAAGCTACCCTGGTGGTGTGTGTGTGTGGGGAAGCTACCCTGGCGCTGGTGTGTGTTGTTTGTGTGTGTGTGTGTGTGGGGACAGTACCTGGCTGGTGTGTGTGTGTGGGGAAGTACCCTGGCCTGCCGTGTGTGTGTGTGTGTGTGTGGCGGAAGTACCCTGGTGGTGTGTGTGTGTGTGTGGGCGGGAAGTACCCTGGCTGGTGTGTGGTGTGTGTGAGGGGAAGCTACCCTGGCTGGTGTGTGTGTGTGTGACTGTGGGGAAGCTACCCCCCATGGTGCGACTAGCTGTGTTGTGTGTGGGGACGGGAAGTACCCTGGCTGGTGTGTGTTTGGTGTGGGCGAAGTACCCTGGCTGGTTGGTGTGTGTGTGCGTGGGGAAGCTACCCTGGCTGGTGTGTGTGTGTGTGGCAGGACAGCTTACCCTGCGCTGGTGTTGTGTGTGTGTGGGGATGCCTACCATGGCTGGTGTGTGTGTGTTGTGGATGGGAAGTACCCTGGCTGGTGTGTGTGTGTGTGGGGAAGCTACCCTGGCTCGGATGTTGTGTTGTGTGTGGGGAAGTACCCTGGCTGGTGTGTTGTGTGTCTTGTGTTTGTGTGTGTGGGGGTCGGGGGGGGAGTACCTGGCTGGTTGTGTGTGTGTGTGTGTGGGGGGAAGTCCCTGGCTGGTGTGTGTGTGGGGAAGTACCCTGGCTGAGTGTGTGTGGGGAAGTACCCTGGCCTGTGTGTGTGCTGTGTGTGTGTGTTTGGGGAGTACCTGGAAGCCTGGTGTGTGTGTGTGTGTGTGTGTGTGGGGGACGAAGTACTCTGCTTGGTGGGTGTGTGTGTGTCGTGGGGAAGTACCCTGGCCTGCGTGTGTGTGTGTGTGTGCTGTGGCGGAGCTACCCTGGCCCTAGGTGTGTGTGTGTGGGGAGTACACTGGCTGGGGTGCTGTGTGTGTGTGTGTGTGTGTGTGTGTGTGTGTGTGTGTGTGGTGTGTTGTGTGTGAGTGTGTGGGGTAGTACCTGGCCTGGTGTGATGTGTGGGCGAAAGTACCCCCCACTGGTGGGTGTGTGTTTGTGTGTGTTGTGTGTGGGCGAAGCTACCCTGGCCTGGTGTGTGTGTGGGGGGGGGAAGAACCCTGGCTGGTGTGTGTGTGTGTGTGTGTGTGTGGCGGAAGTACCCTGGCTGGTGCGTGTGGGGAAGTACCCTGGCTGCGTGTGTGTGTGTGTGTGTGTGTGTGTGTGTGTGTGTGTTGGCGGAAGTACCCATGGCTCCCTGGTGTGTGTGTTGGGGGGGCGAAGTACCCTGGCCCTGGGTGGGTGTGTTGTGTGTTGTGTGTGTGGGGAAGTACCCTGGTGGTGTGTGTGTGTTGGTGTGGCGCGAAGTACCCTGGCTGGTGTGTGTTGGGGAGGAACAGCTACCTGGACTGGTGTGTGTCGCTGGCGGAGTACCCTGGCTGGTGTTGTGTGTGTGGGGGGAAGTACCCTGGCTGGTGTGTGTGTGTGTGTGTGTGGGGAAAGTACCCTGCGCTTGTGTGTGTGTGTGGCGGAAGTAGTACCCTGGCTGGTGTGTGTGATGTGGGGAAGTACCCTGGCTGGTGTGTGTGATGTGTGGGGAGTACCATGGCGACTGGTGTGTGTGTGTGTGTGGGGCGAAGATACCCTGGCCCTGGTGTGTGTGTGTGGGGCAGGAAGTACCTGGCTGCGTGTGTGTGTGTGTGGGGATAGCCTACCCTCGGCTGGTGTGTGTGTGGGGAAGTACCATGGGGGCCTGGTGTGTGTGTGTGGGTGTGGGGGGAGCTACCCTGGTCGCGTGTGGTGTGTGGCGGAGTACCCCTGGCTGGTGTGAGTGGGGGAAGCTACCTGGCTGGTGTGTGTGAGGAAAGTACCCTGGTTGGTGTTGTGTGTGGGGAAAGTACCCTGGCTGGTGTGTGTGGGAAAGTACCCTGGCTGGTGTGTGTGGGCGAAGACCCTTTGGCCCTGAGGTGTGTGTGGGGAAGTTCTTGGGCTGCGTGTGTGGGGAAGTACCTGGCTGGGCTGTGTGGGCGGAAGTACCCTGCCTGGTGTGTGTGGGGGAAGTACCCTGGCTGGTGTGTGTGGGGAAGTACCCTGGCCCTGGTGTGGTTGTGGGGAAGCTACCCTGGCTGGTGTGTGTGGGGAAGCTACCCCTGGCCTGCGTGTGGGTGGGGGGAAGCTACCCTGGCCATTGGTGTGTGTGGGGAAGTACCCTGGCTGGTGTGTGATGGGGAAGCTACCCTGGCTGCGTGTGCTGTGTGGGGAAGTACCCTGGCTGGTGTGTGTGTTGGGAAGCCTACCCTGGCTGCGTGCAGTGTGGGTGGAAAGTACCCTGGCTGGTGTGGAATGTGCCTGGGAAGTACCCTGGCTGGTGTGTGTGGGGAAAGCTACCCCATGGACTGACGTGTGTGTGGCAGGAAAAGCCTACCCTGGCTGGTGTGTGTGGGGAAGTACCCTGGCTGGTGTGTGTGGGACAGTACCCTGGCTGGTGTGTGTGGAAGTACCCTGGACTGGTGTGTGGAGGAAGCTACCCTGGCGGTGTGTGGGGAAGTACACCTGGCTTGTGTGTGTGGGGAAGCTACCCTGGGCATGGTGTGTGGGGAAGTACCCTGGCTGGTGTGTGGGGAAGTACCCTGGCTGGAGTGCTAGGGAAGTACCCTGGCTGGTGTGTAGCGGGATGTACCCATGGCTGGTGTGCTAGGGAAGCTACCCTGGCTGGTGTGTGGCGGAACTACCCTGGTTGGTGTGTGGGCGAAGTACCCTCGGCCCTTGTGTGTGAGGGGAAGATACCTGGTTGGTGTGTGGGGGAAGTACCCTGGTTGGTTGTGTTGGGATAGCTACCCTGGGACCTGCGTGTGTGTGGGGAAGTATAGTACCCCTGCATGGTGTGTGTGGGGAAGTACCCTGCCCTGGTGTGTGTGGCGCGAGGTACCCTGGCTTGTGATGTGTGGCGGAAGTTCCCTGGTTGCCGTGTGTGGCGGAAGCTACCTGGCCTGGTGTGTGTGGGGAAGTACCCTGGCCTGAGTGTGTGTGGCGGAAGTACCCTGGCTGGGGTTGTATGAGTGGGCGAAGCCTACCCTGGCCCTGGTGTTGTGGGGACAGTACCCTGGCATGGTGTGTGTGGGGAGTACCCTGGCGTTGGTGGTGTGGAGGCGGAAGTACCTGGCTGGTGTGTGTGGCCGGAAGCTACCCTGGCTTGTGTGTGTGGGGAAGGCACCCCTGGTTGGTCGTGTGGCGGAAGTACCCTGGCCTGGTGTGAAGTGGGGAAGTACCCTGCCGAGGGTGTGTGTGGGGAAGCTGCCCTGGACTGGTGTGTGTGGGGAAGTACCCTGGCCTGGTGTGTTGTGTGGGGAAGTACCCTGGCCTGGATGTGTGTGGCGGAAGTCACCTGGTGGTGTGTGTGGGGGTACCCTGGCTGGGTGTTGTGTGTGGGGAAAGCTACCCTGGCTGCGTGTGTGTGCGCGGAAGCCTACCATTGCTGGTGTGTGTGGGGAAGTTACCCTGCCTGGTGTGTGTGGGGAAGTACCATGCCTGGTGTGTGTGCGGGAAGTACTACCCTTGCCTGGTGTGGTGGCCCCGGAAGTACCCTGGCCTTGTGTGTGTGGGGATTTACCCTGGTTGGTGTGTGGGGGAAGTTTACCCTGAGCTTGCGTGTGTGTGGGGAAGTACCCTGGCTTGTGTGTGGGAAGAGTACCACTGGTTGGTGATGTGGGGAAGTACCCTGGCTGGTGTGTGTGGGGAAGTACACCTGGCCACTGAGGGTGTGTGTGGGGAAGTACCCTGGTGGTGTGAGTGGGCGCGATACGAAGCCCCTACCCTGGCTGGTGTTGTGTGGGGAAGTACCCTGGTAGGTTGTGCTGTGGGGAAGTACCCTGGCTTGTGTGTGTGTGGGAAGCCACCCTGGATGGTGTGTGGGGAAGCTACCCTGGCCTGGTGTGTGTGTGGGAAATACCAGGGCCTGGTGTGTGTGGGGGAGTCCCTGGCTGGTGTGAGGGGGAAGTACCCTGCGATGGTGGGGTGTGGCGGAAGTACCCTGGCCTGGTCGTGTTGTGTGGGCGAAAGTACCCTGGCTGGTGTGTGTGGGGAAAGCCTACCTTGGCCTGGGTTGTGTGAATGTGCGCGGAAGTACCCTGGCTGGTGTGTGTGGGGAAGATACCCTGGCTGGTGTGTGTTGGGGAAGACTACCCTGGTGGAATGTGTGTGGGAAGCTACCCTGGGCCTGGTGTACATAAGCAACAGCAGGAACACTGCCCAGCAGACCTGTTGGACCCATATAGGCAACCCAAGTCCTTTACAAACCATCCCACTTAAAATTATTATTTGCCTAACCCAATTTTCAGTGCTACCCAAAGAAATAAGCTTTGATAATTCTATTTACTTATGTGCAAGTCCCACTCAAATCCAACCCCTCTCACCCCTGTATTTATGCAATGTAAATTTGAAACTACCCAGGTTTTTGCTCTTCACGACCCCTACCCCTACCTAGGTAGACCCCCCCCCCCCCCCCCCCCCCTTCCAAATCGTTCACCACCCTATTTACCAAACCCAGTACTTTCCTATATCCTTTCTAAATCCAAACTTATCTAATTTGAATCAATTATTGCAGGTTCTCTCTTGGAGGGATACCCTCAAGACCTTATTTATATCCCATTTATTCATACCCATCTTCCACTTACACACTTCGATCATGTCTTCCCTCATTCTCCATCTGGCAAGTGAATGTAGTTTAACCCTTTGACTGCCGCAAGCCCCGTTCTGAAACTCATTCTATTGTTGCAAAATTTTTTTGCCCGAAAAAAAAAATTAGTTTTTCTTAGAAATGATAGTGATAATCATATTTCCCGATGGTAAATGACACCAAAAGTATGAAATTTGCGCTGAAAACTCACAGAATTATGCCTCCCGCGAAGTTAGCGAGTTCAGCGACATACGCATCGGCGGACGTCACCGATTTGTGACCTGACCTTTTGGACCAATTCCGGCTGCTTCCAGTTGACCAAACTCATAGCTATCAGTTGAGTACAAGAAACTGCCCATTTACCAATTTCAACTACCCAATAAAGTGGTCAAAAATTGGCAAATTGGCCAATTTCACACAAATTAAAAAAGATGCCAATTTCAAAATAGGGTCCAGAATAAACAATGTAGACATTCTTGGCACTATAATAACATATCCTCTGTTCATTAGTCATGTCTCTAGGCCCCTCTTATATTACTCTTGCTTTCTATTCTCATTTTTTATTCATACAAAAATTACAAAATTTACTGTTATGCAGCCTACTGCATTATTGTAAAAATGGTATAAATAATATCGGTGCGGTAGTGAAAGAATATAGACTCCCCAGTTAACGTGTATTGGAAGTGTGGTGTGATTTGTTTACTCCTGAACACTGGTAAAAATCGAACATTTCTTCTACTTTGAGCTCTGTTTCAAGATCGTTTTCGTTGTGAAACTAATCAAAATCATCTCTATTTCTGTAATATGTTTTCCATTTTATCACCCGAGACCATGAAAACGAGAGTACAACGATAAATACTATACAAAAATACACCTCAAAGTCAGCGTTTTAATAAAAAAAAAAAAAAAAAAAGGTCAGCTTTTTCTCATTATGCACTGCGTGCTGCAGGATTTTTATGTGGTGCACACTGACCACACAGACCCATTCTCTCACATGTGAGCCTACCAGCTTTCTCCTGCTTGATTTGAAGCTGCTAGAATTTATGCGTATCAATACGTCCGAAACATTGGCTCATAAGACGTATATCTACGACCAAAACAGCCAAAAGGGTTAAGGGTCTTCAACCTTTCTTCATACGAAAGATTTCTAATGCTATGTATTAATTTTGTCATTCTATGCTGAACGTTTTCTAATGAATTTATATCCATTCTGTAATATGGAGACCAGAACTGAGCTGTGTAATCTTGGCGAGGCCTTACTAATGATGTATAAAGCTGTAATATAACTGCAGGACTTCTGTTGCTTACACTTCTTGATATAAATCCCAGTAATCTGTTTGCCTTATTGCATATGCTTAGGCATTGATTTCTTGGTTTGAGGTTGCTGATTACCATAACTAATCTTTCTTTAACAGCCTCTGGTGTGGTTCTCTATCAAAAGCCTTACTAAAATATAAACAATATCAAATTCTTTATTGTGATCAACAGCCTCAAAAGCTTTACTGAAGAAGGTTAATAAATTAGACAGACAGGAACGATCCTTCGTGAATCCATGCTGAGTATCATGTATAAGTGGGGCCCTACTGTATGTGTGCGTGTATATATAATATATAATTTATAATTTATATATATTTATATATATATATATTATATATATATATATAATATATTTATATAATATATATATATATATATTACATACATACATACACACATACATACACACACATACACACACATACACACACACATACACACACACACAGTAGGGTCCTGCTTTACGGCGTTCCACTAATTTGGCTATGTCAAATTATGACCAAAATTTGCTATACAGCAAGCGGTTTTCCAAATACGGCATGCCCCATCCGGTTTGTTTACATTCTCCTTGACCACATCTATTATGTTAGGAAACTTTCCAAAATTTCAAGTGTTTTAAAGTTACTGCGTATTTTATATGTACTCTGATAATTATACTTATGTGTACCAGTACCTAAATATACTTTACACACCGTGCTGGGGTGCAGGTACACATTAAAATCGCTAAGTCTCTCTCTATTCATGATGCCAATACTACGTAATAATAATCACTCTTGGGCACACTAAATGTTAGATTTCACATTAATATAGGCATTTTCATTAATCCATCTATGATATTCTCCTCAAAATTATACACGAAACCCTTACATAGCATAAAAAACATGATTACACTCGCAGAATAAAAATTGACGTAAATGAGATTTGTTTATAAAGCAGCTGTATAGATAGTCTCAGAAGAATTATGTTTTCTTAGTCAAACTGGGGGATAACTGTAGAAAAATATTCTTGCATTGTCTAAAACTCTGTATCTCTTTCTCCTCTCATTTACTCTTTCGTTAACTAGTTGGCTCTCACTGACGATGACGTCTAAGCTTAGTTATAAAAAGGAAGTCATAAGCCTCTTGCTTTAAGTGCCAAGTTAGAGGATGATGGTGTGCCATTCTGATTTTATCAATTAACACCCTGCCACTCACCTCTCACACATTAATATTAATATTTTAAGGTGAGTAATAAGTGTACTCTGTGTATCTTACCTTTTATTGTGTTTTAATGCCTATTTCTATTGCTAACTTAATATAAGTTAGTGTAACTTGTTGTCTGCATTTATTGCATATTTTATATGTGCTCTGATAATAATACTTGTGGAGCTGTGTGGTAGCCAGGTGGAGGGACAACATTACATTTTCTTTGTTCAGCCATCAGAGAAAACGTGTATGAATCTGCGTTTGGCCCAGCCACTCTCCCACTCCTCTTTTGTTTACAATTTTCGGCCTGAATTATTCATTACTTCTCCCTTCATTTTGATGGCATCTAAAGGTAGTTGTAAAAATTATTTTAAATTCAGTGAACAGGTTATGTCGATGCTAATATGGCTCTGGGCCAGTGTAGGTAGCCGGTAGGTGTAGCCCAGGCGGGCTACACCTACCGGCTACCTACAATTACTTCCTACAAATAAATACTACTCACATCTCTTTCTATATTAAGACTACACATATTTTAAGGTAAATAATGATTGTACTGTACAGTATGTGTATTTTAACTCTGGGATGTTTTAAATATCATATATTAAGTATGAGATGGGGAGCCAGGGCTACCTACACATGACTTGCTACAAATAAGTACTACTCACCTCTCTCCCTACATTAAGATTACAAATACTTTAAGATAAGTAATGAATGTACTGTGAATGTATTTTACTTTGTGTGTTTTTAATGCCTAGTTCTATTACTAACTTAATATACAGTGGACCCCCGCATAACGATTACCTCCAAATGCGACCAATTATGTAAGTGTAATTATGTAAGTGCGTTTGTACGTGTATGTTTGGGGGTCTGAAATGGACTAATCTACTTCACAATATTCCTTATGGGAACAAATTCGGTCAGTACTGGCACCTGAACATACTTCTGGAGTGAAAAAATATTGTTAACCGGGGGTCCACTGTAATTTAATGTAAACTTGTTGTCTGACATTTATATGTATTTATAAATGGACAAAATGGCGTTCTGCCTTCCGGCGATGTCTGCTTTACGGCGACAGCCTGGAACCTAACCCGCTGTATAAGTGGGGCCCTACTGTACATGTATATACATACACACAGTAATCAACTTCTCTAACATGGCACCACAATCTACAACTATCTGTACTGTCTTAACACAATAACAAAAAGAGGATATATGTCACTTCCTCTAAATTGAACCACTTCACAATGTTAGCAACGGGTTAGAGTTAATCACAAGACTTAGGCAGACAATTACTGTATTGAAGGTCTCTCGGTACCATGGCTTTCCCTAGAGAATCAGAACTCGCTAGCGAAATCCCGCTCTAAAGACTGTTCTGGAGATAGTACTGAGGGACTAGGAGAGCCTCTTGAGTAATGTTCTCTACCCAAGGTGAAAGCGAACTCCCGAGTAGAACGCTCAGGTTTGATGTTAACTCGGTATAAATGAGGGTAGAGAGGTACAAACAATCCACTAGGTACTTCATGCCTAGCCTTTGAACTCTTCCTGTTGCCTAGTTTCCTACCTAAACATATACATAAATAACACCTAGTCATATAATCCATAGTTATATAATTTAGTCATATATTATTATAAACTAGAGGAATCTTTAACTACAGTGGAACCTCAAATTTCGAACATATCGCTTATCAAACTTCGAAAATAGACTGCTTTTTTCGAACCAACTTTGTCCCTATTATCGAACTAGCCCCTATTTTCGAACCGCCGGGTACCAGACCTGTCCGCCTTCTTTAAAGATTAAGGAGATTTGTGCCAAGTGGAATAATGTCCAAATGTTTGTGGAGAAGTACCACCCTGAGCAAGCTGAAACAAGCCATCTTTGCAACAAGTTCAGTGACAAAACCATGTCCCATTTTAGGGAAATCTTAGAGGCACCAGAAACAGAGGACTGTGGACATTTATTTTGCGAGACAGGGGTCCAGTGACTCAAGCTGGTCCTAGTGGCATTAAAAGAGAGAAGGGAAGTAACCCCAGAGAGGGCTTTGATACCTAAAGTCCTTATGGAGGGGAATTCCCCTTCCAAACACTAACCCCAGCTCCCTCTCTCCTCCTCCCTATCTTCCAGATGCCATCACCAATCTTCAGTAAAGGTAAGTACAGTGGACCCCCGAGTTTCGGCAGCCTCAACTTTCGTGAAATTCGACCTTCGGCGAGTTTTTTTTGGAAAAATTTGGCCTCGAGTTTTGTGAAAAGACTCGTGTTCCTGCGACTGTCCGGTACCCGTCAGCCCGTCACCGCGCACACCAAGCCAGTCTCCCACGCCATTCACGCTCAGTGTGCCATTGTTTACCAACACGTGATCATCACCCCGTGGGTTCATACAATACATTTAACAATAATCCATTGTTTTTTGTGCTTGCAACTGCTAAATAAGTTATCATGGACCCAAGGAAAGCTAGTGCAAGCCCTTTGGTAAATAGAGTGAGTGACGGGGATGTGGAAGAGTTGGTGGAGGACCACAGGGAAGAGCTAACCACTGACGAACGAAAGAGCTTCAACTGGAACGGATCAGACCACAGCCGAGGAATTGCTACAGAGGAGGAGGAAGAGGGAGGGATGAGGTCCCTTTTTCAGTCTCCCCTAATTGTGGTTGAGGGGCCGGACCGCTCGGGCCCCGCCTTTCATGACGCCGGGGTCTCTCTCTCTCTCTCTCTCTCGCTTCTGAGTTTGTCATCCCCATTTTAAAAACTATGTATGGCCCTGCCCCACATTTCCCTTTGCTAGGCTATTCCTTCCTGCGACTTAAAGAAATACTTCCTAAGTCCCTGTGATTGTCTGGTCTTCAGCTTCCTTTGGACCCTTGCCCCTGGCCCTTTGGGAACACCCTATCTCTGCCCACCCTGTCTATTCCCTGCGTATTTGATGTTTATATGTCTCCCCTGCCCCCTTCTGTCTCAGTGTGTCAGTCCGTTTTCCCAACCTTTCCGTACGACATTCCTTGAGCCTTGAGATACCCTTGTTAAAAAACTTTGTATTTCTTAACCCCTGACGTGCTTGACCAGGTGGGGTTCCAGATTTGGTGCTGATACCCCAGTATGGGCCTAACTACACAGTGTACAGTGTCTTGAACGATTCCATTAAGGTATGGGAAAAGCTTTTCCAGGTTTGCGGCCCCCCGTATGCTGCGGGTATTTGGTTGATGGGTGCCTCCGGTGTGTGCTTGGTGTTATGGTCCCAATTTTCCCCCTGAGTGAAGTCGTGTTTTGTCCGTAGCCTTACTCTGTTGTGGTCTTTTTTTGCCCCCCCCCAATCTTCATGATTTGATTTGGCGGGAAATGAATTCGGAAGCCAGTTACGGACCACTGTCCAGCCGTCCAGGTCTTTTTGCGCCCCTGCCCATTCGTCCGTTTTAATTCTTCTCAGCAACTTACTATTGCGAACAGGGACATTTCAAGTTATTCTTCCTCAGCTTTCCTATTCAAAAAACACTGGCCTAAAATGCCCCCCTGGGACCCCCCCTTAACGGGCGCCCACTGGAACCCCTTTCAGTACCATGACTCCTGCCCCCCTGTCAGGTTTTCCCCTTACCCCATTGCAGGCCCCCCCTTTACTGCCCCTGACCCTCCGCTTCTGCATAATCTCTTGTGGGGAACGTGTAAAAAGGCCTTCCTGCGTTGGAAAACGCAATCTCCCCCCCCTCCTCTCGTGTCTTACTTCTGTTACCTTGTATAAAACTCGGGGGTTTTGTGATACAAATTTGCTTCCCATGAACCCATGCTGGTTTTCATTTTTAAACTTTTCCTTTCCCGGTGTTGACCACTCTCCCCTGATAATTTTCCATGACTTTTCACCATGTGAGGGCAAGGTCTGTAGTTTAGTGCCTCGTTTCTGTTTCCTTCTTAAATATGGGGGTACATTAGCTGTCTTCCATTTCTCAGGTAGTTTCCCCGTTTTCAAAAGGGGTGTGTTTTAAGATTTTGGTTTGAGGCATGCACAATTCCCCTTTCTTAAGGCCATGGGGGGAGTTTTCCGTCCAATGCCTTTGAGGTTTTCAAGGTCACTTAAAATTTTCACCTCCCCCTCGTTTTTTGTATGTATCCCAAAACTTTTTGGTTTTTTCCCTCTGTGTTCCCTTTGTGCTGTTTCCCCCAGCCTTCCCGTTCTACTGTAAAAACTTCCTTAAAAACTCCCGTTCAGCTCCTCACATACCTCCTGATCATTTCTTGTGAGTTCTCCCCCTTCTGTCCTTAATTGTCACCTGGTCTTTGATGTTGTCTTCCCCCTGATTGGCTATACAACATTGGGTCACTTGATTCTCGGTGCTAGTATTTTCATACGTCGGGGCCTCCCTCCTTACCTGTCGTACTCATTCCCGGTCTGCGATGACCTCCCTATTTTCTGTGTTCTTGCTTCTGTATTTTTCCATTCTCATTGCACTTTGTTTTTGCCCCCTTACACCGTTGGGTAAACCAGGGGGTCGTTTGGTCTTTCCCCCTTGTTTTCTGTTCCCCCGGGAAAAACCTTTCCACTGCCCCTTGCATTTTGTTGTTAAAATTCCATCATTTCATTTACTGGCTTTCCCCGCCGTTCCTTTTCCCCCTGGACCTCCCGAGGGAAATTTTCAACCCCATTCCCCATTCAATTTCCTGTTTTCTCCCCCATTTTGCAGCTTTTACTATGTATTAAAAAGAAACGAACCACTTTGGTCGCTGTTTCCTAGGGGACTTGATACTTAAATGCCCTCAATTTCTGACTCCCCAGGGTAACACAATGGTCCAATCTTGCGGTTCATCCCCCCTTTAAAACTTCTCCCCCGTGGGGGAATGGGGAATGGTTGAAAAGTTTTTTTTAAAAAGTATACCCTAAACAAAGCTGAAAAAAAGCCATACCCGCAACTTTTCCCAAGGGACATGTTTTTACCACTTCAGGGAAATCTTAAAGAAACCCCCCAAAAAAAGCCCTTTCTCTGGACAGATTTTTGGCACGGGGGCCCGTGATCTAAAATTAAAAAAAAAGGGGGAAAGTAACCCCAAAAAAAGGCCCGGGCTACAAAAGGGCCCCTAAGGGAAAGGAAAATTCTCCTTTCCCAACAATAGTTTACCCCTTCCCCTTCCCCCCCTTTCCGTCTTCCCCCCACCCCAAAAGTCTTCGAAAAGGAAAGTGTAAATTTTAATTTTTTTTTAAATGCATTTACTTGATTTCCGATTGTTTTCATTATGAAAAATTTTTATTTAATTTGAAAAAAAAAAATTTTTTTTTTTAATTTTTTTTGGGGGTGCTGGAACGGATTAATTTTTTTTTCCATTATTTCTCAGGGGGGAAAAAGGGTTTTTGGTTTTTTGGGGAAATTTAAACCCTTTGGCTTTACTCTCTGGAACGGTTTTAAAACACGAAACTCGGGGGCCCAACTGAAAAAATGTTATTTTTTATTTTTTTTTAAAAAAATTTTTTAAAAAATTCCCCCTTTAATTGTACACTAAAATTGTTGGGGTGTATGTAAAACTGAAATTAATCTCTATAAAAGGGTTTTTTTTTTTTTGTTGTTAATATTTTTTGGGTTTTTTGAACGGTTTTAATTGTTTTTTCCTTTTCGTGTATTTCTTAGGGGAAATTTATTTTCTCGTTTTCAAATTTTTTGAATTTAGAACTAGCCCCTGGAAGGGAAATTAATTTTGGGAAAATTTGGGTTTTTCCACTGAATTTTTTTTAAAGAAAACCCCGGGTAAAAATATTAAGTGAAAAAAATTTCCCAAATCAACATTAAATTATAAAAAAGGGGGCCCAAACCCAAAAAGGAAAATTACAAGTCAGTTATAGTGATATTAAAAAATTAAGGTTTTAAGGGGGAAAAAATTTTTAGAAGTTTTCATTGTGCTAAATCCGGGAAAAGAAGGGGGAGAAGGAAAAATTGGAGAGAAAAAGACAAAAAGAGGAGAAAAAGGGAAAAAGGAAAGACCCGAATTAAAAAGAGAAAATAAAAGAAAGATAAAAGAGGGAAAAAAGGAAACGTAATAGATTTTTGTTCGTGAGGAAAAGAGCTAAAGTGCATGAGGAACAATTTAAATTAAAAGAATTGAGGAAAAAGAAAGGGATAGAGAAGTTTGGGGAAAAGGGGCCCTAGAGAACATATTAAAAAGAGAGAGAAAAAGTTTCCCCCTTGAATTAGAGAAAAAAAAATTTTTATTTTTTTACACAACAACAATTAGGGAAAGGGGTAAGGGAACAACGTGCAGGCCCAACCATTTTCCCATCAAAAAAATTTTTAAAAACCTCCCTTCACAAGGGGGAAAAGACAAAAACTTCATACATTATCGGGTTTGAAAATACCGCTCCCCTGTGAAGGGCCCTTTCTGAAAACCGGGGCTACCAAGTTGGGGAAAGTTATTTTCGGGCACAGCTTTAAAATTTTTAAAATGCAATTTTTCGCAGGAATCAAATTTTAATTAAAACCCTTTCCCTGAAAAAGGCAATTTTTACCCTTTGACTGTCGAAGGGCCCAACCCGGGAAGTTCCTCCGGGTGAAAGCAAAATATTCAAAAAAAAAATTTATTTTTTCTTATGAAAATTTTTAAGAATTTTTCGGGATTTTTTTTGGGCCCCCCAAAAAAAAAAAATTTCCCAGGTACATCCCAGAGATTAGAGTCCGAAGTTTGCTGAAATTCACTGCGAGCGGCAACAGCGGCGATTTCCCGGGTTCACCCGTAAACTTTAAATTTATTTGTTTTCAAATGGTTTCTTGCTTTTTCACTTTTTTTTTTTTTCACAAAAATTTTTTTGTGGCCTTTTGGGGCCCAAAATTTATTGTGCAATTTTCCCCCCCCCCCCCCCCCCCAAAAAAAAAAAACTCCTTTTTGAAGGGTAACAAAATTTAAATACAAAAAACACTCATATCATTAAAATGTTCCCCAAAAACTTGTTTACACAAACAATGTAAACAAATTTTTTTTAAAAGATTTTTTTATATTATATATAAAAATTACAATCACGGACCCTTTTTTTAGAAGGGGTGCAGCTTGTGGAATTCTTTGAAACTGGGTATAAGACAAGGGGGTTTTTTCACCCCTCCCCCCTAAAACGAGTGTCCTCTGCTTTTTTTGTGGGCGTTTGTGGTATGCCACAGACAAAACACCTTTTCTGAGCTTTTTTCCCCGGGCCCAGTGAGAAAGGCAGTGGTATGGGGGTGATCCCCGGGGCCTCGGACGAGAAAAAAACATTGTTGATAATTTCGGGGGCGCTGGTCTATTGAAAAGTGTTGTTTTTTTGGGTTATTTTGAATTTATTTTTTTCTGAGCTAAAAACAAAATTCACCAATTTGGGTTTTTTCCCTTGGTTTTTCAACTTACATTTTTAAAAAACATTCAGCAGGGGGAAAGGTCAAAAAGGGATGGAAAAAAATTTTAAATACCACTTATAACTCTTTCGAACACATTTCAGAAAACCCAATCTCCCATGGACCTTTCCACAAAGCTCATTTTGAGGTTAAAATTTCCATAACGTCCCGGGGTTTTTTAAAAGGGGTTTCTTGGTCTTTTATTCTGCTTGCCATTGTCTCCCAAATTTCGTTGGGTGAACGGGATGTCAGCGGGTTGTGACTTCACTTTTGTAATCCCAAACCGAATGCCATGACTTCATTGGCAGAAAAACCAACCTGCACTTCACCCTACGACTGCCCACATCGAACCTAGGATATTTTACGTTTTCCCTACGCACTGTGCCACAAAACATCTGTCATTTTTCCCTCGCAAAAAAATCAAAGGATTTATAGGGTTTTGGTACCAGTTTTTTCATAAAAAAAAATATGCCCCTTCCCAAGGGATATGGCTATATTTTTTCAAAACCCCAAACCACCAGAGATCCCCAGTAATTTTCCGGGTATTTCCTTTTTTTAAAACCGCCGTGTACACAATTTACCCAAAACCAGACCAGTTTTGAAATTCAAACAGAACAAAAAACTTTAAAAACCAAAACCCTTTTCCCTTTTCCCTTGGAAATATCCTGTTTTGAATGGATTTTTCCTTTTTGAAAAAAAACAAAAAACCGTCAATAAGAAGCTTCCTAAAGGATAAAAATACATACAGCATTTTTGTTTCGGTACATAAAACAGTCGGGTCTTATATAACCTGTCCCCTTCTGTCGGGCCTGGTTTTGTTTTAAAGTGAAACCCATACATAAATTAACACAAAACTATTCCTTTTTAAAATTGTCCTAAAAGCGGGGGTTAAAATCGGGGCGGTCTGTGGCCCAGAATTTTTGACACAAAGCTTAAACACTGGGCAAAGTTTAAATTGTGGCAAAAAAAGAACATCTCTGCCACTTTGGGTGCCCTTCCAGGGTTGTAGGCTGATTTTGGGTGACAAAAATAGTTTTTTTGGCCAAGGGTGAAACTAATATTTGTATTGTTTTCCCGAAAAAAATGCCCAAAAGGGGGTTTTCCTCGAAGAACAATGAAAGTTTTCCAGTTCGGGGGATTTTTCCCCCCAAGTGTACAGGATGGCCAAATTCCCATTTTCCTCCATCAAATTAAATGGGGATTGGGGGAACCCCAAAACCCCCCCCGTCATTTTTGCCCCCAAAACCCCAGATCCCGGTAAAGCTGGGCGTTTGGATATTGTAAGTGGGTTTTTGGTTTTGGGGCGGGTTTGTTGGTTGTAGGGGGTTTTGGGGGTGGGGCGGGGCCCCTTTTTGTAGTTTTTCAGAGCCCAGCAGGGGGGGGTTAGTAGCTTTGGCCCGCTCGGGGGTTTTACATGACTCATCCCCACCATCACTATCACCCCCACCGCCTGCTGCCTCACTAACAAAAATTTAAAACCCTCGTAACAATATCGTAATCTTTCACTACGGACTTTGGTGGGGGGCCAGGGGATTTGCTCCGAGATTTACTCCTTCCTTTGGGAAAGGGGAGCATATGGCACACTACCAGACCGCGGGGCGACTTTCCGTAAATACTCCCGCTTCATTTGGGGAAATTTTCACCCCTTCACTTTTCACAACAAGAACTGGTTTCAATAACCTTGAAACACTATCATTCCACGCTCAAAAATTCCGAGTTTTGGGTACACGGGCAAATAGTTTCCTCTTTCGCCCGGGTACAGGGGGAACTTTAACAGCCGGCCCAGCCCCAAAGGGGTTTGGAGGTTTGGGGGTCATCGGGGTTTTTTTTTCATCCCCAAAATTTAAATGTTAGTTGGGAAATTTTTTCTCGGTAAACCACCCCCGCTTCAAAAACCGGGGAAATTTCATTTTAAATGCCACTATCACCCACTGGTTTACTACACTTGGGAACAAAGCCCTCCAACCCCGCCGAGGATTTGGGGGAAACTTTTTTTACCCGGGGCATGGTGAAAAGGGAAATTTACCAAAACGGAATTCCCCCACAATGCATTTGCTGGCCCCAATTTTTTTTTCACAGGGTGCACCCCGGGCCACGGAGACCCTTCTCTCTCGTGTAGGCCTCCCAAAGCCCTCCCCCGCTTGTTTTAAAAGGGCCGCAAATTTATGCGTATAGATACGTCAAACAGGGTTTTCTCCAATGCCGTTATAATAGACCCGCGACGGGGTTAAAAAGGGGTTAAAGCAATAAAAAAACCCAAACATTTTTAAAATCTGGGGTTTATCTGGAGAGTTTTTTGGGGGGTCAACGCCCCCCGGGGGGGCCCGGCCCTTTTGACCGGGCCCCCTTAGGCAGTGTCCCAGGATGCGCCCCACACCAGCCGACAAAACACCCTTTTTCCCATTTTACTGATGGGGAACATGGGACAACAGGGGGAAAAGGGTTTTTCAGGTTATGCACCTTCCGAAAAGGCCAAAACTTTCAGAAATTTAACAGGAAACACTTTTTTCTTTTTTAATTTCGATTTTTGGGACAGAGAGTTCGGGGAATTGATAACAGTTATGAATCTCTTATGACTTCAGGGTTGCGGGACCATTTCCCCGACAGATTTTTCCCCCACCAAATACGAAAAATCATTAAGAACGTAACCTTTTTAAAACCCTTTCGGGGCCCTTTTCCCGTAATCTACGGTTTTTAACTTCAGGGCCCAAAAAAACCCGAAAGATCTACGCCAGGGAAGCTCAGCCCCACTTTAAACTGTGAGGGGTACTTTGGGGCCTTTAGATATGGGGAAAAATAAATCTTATGGAAAGGTGCACCAAAAAAAACCAGATCCTGCCCAAACACTGGTAAAATTGGGGAAAAAAAAAAATTGAATCATGTTTTTTTCGATTAAAAACCCAACTTTTGCAATTTTTTTTTTTCGAAAGTTTTTAATTTTTGAAATTTGCGATTTTTTGGTTCTTTTGTTTAGAATGAAGCCCATTTTCCCCAGAAAAAGAAAAAATAAAAATTTTGTTTGGGTTTTAAAAGCACGGGAAAAATGGTTTAAAACTGGGGCTAAAAGTACGGGAAATTTTAAAAATTTTTTTGCCGATTTTCAAGAGAAAAACAAACGACCTCACACCTAATAAAATTCCGTGGTGGGTTAATATAAATTCACAAATATGGTGAGATATTTAATTTTTAATTACAGAAATTGCATAACAGAAAAACTTCAAATTTTTTGGTGTGAAAAAAAAATTAATTTAAAGTGAAAAAAAAATAAAAAAGGAATTTATTTTAAAGCCTCAAAAAAAATTTAAACTAATAAAACCGGGGAAAATTGTTATTTAGTGCCAGGAATGCCTACATTTTTTCATTCTGGACCTTTTTTTAAAATTGGGAAAATTTTTTGGGAACTTTTTTTTTTAAATTTTGGGCCCAAATTAACAACCGATACTTTTTTTTGTAGTTAAAAACAGTTGACTTGGGATTTCTTTTTCTCAACCGATAGAATAAAAAGTAAACTAGGGGAATGGGCCTAAAAATTTTGGGTTTGATTGGAAAAATGTAATGGCCTAAAAGGGGATTTCAAAGTGGGCCAAAATCGCCGATTCGTAAATATCGCTGACACATCAAAATTCGCGAAAAGCATTTAAATTTTGCAATTTTTTTAAACCCAAAATTTTTTTATTTTTGTTTTATTACCCCTTTACAAAAAATTCCCTTTTCGATTTCATAAAAAAAAATAAATTTTTTTTTTTTTAAAATTCTTGGACACTGGGGCTTACTTTCCCAATTTTTGGGCCTTTGGGCCCTGAAAGGGGTTTAAAGCTGGAGGGGGTTTCTGGGGCCGCCTAATTGGGAAGCGGGGGCTCAACCCAAACCTATAAAAGACCTTTAAAAGGGTTTGAACCTTTAACCCCCTGACTGTTGCAACCCCCAAACCGAGGTTCTCCCCATCGCTAAATTTAAAAAAAAAATATTTTTCTTTTGGGAATTTGAAAAAACTTTTCCCGATTGTAATGAAAACCAAAAAAAAACCCAAATTTGATACAAAAATTTTACGGATTTGCTCCTCCCCAAAGTTAGCCCACCTCGGCGTTTAAATTCAAATCAGTTATTTTGCCCCTTTACCCCAATTTTTTGGCTAATTCCGCTTTTTTCCCGTTGACCAAAATCAAAAGCTTTTCCCTTTTGAACTCCCTTTTTTCATTGATTTTTGGGACAAGAAACTGCCCCCTTTACCGATTTCAAAAATACCCAATTTAAATTTTATCAAAAATTTGCAATTTGGCCCCAAATTTTCCCAAAATTAAAAAATATTACAATTTTTTAAAATAAAGGGCCAGAATGAACAAAGCAGAAATTTTCCCGGCTCAAAAAAACTTTTCTTTGTTCATTTAGTCATGTTCCAGGCCCCTTTTGAATTACCTTGCTTTCCCCTTTTATTTTTATTCAAACAAAAAAATAAAGAAATTACTATTATCAGGGGAAATGCAAAAAAAAAAAATTTTAAAAAAATTGTATAAATAACAACAACCCATTCATGACCCGCATCAAGAATTTGGGTAGTTGGGCAAATTTTTTGGACAATGGCCCTCATTTGTTTTTTTGAAAAACGGCAAAAATCAAAAAAATTTCCCCCCACTTTGAGCTCCATTTCCAGGTTTTTTTTTATATAAAATCAATCAAAAAACAAATTTTATTCAAAAAATATGGTTTTTTTCTATCAAAAGAGACCAAAAAAAACCCAAAACAACCATAAAAAATATACGAAAATAGACCACAAAGTTTCCATTTTAATTAAAAAAAAAACACTGAGTGTTCCAGGATTTTTTTATATGGTTTCACACTGACCACACAGACCCCTTCCCCCCCCATGTGGGGCCCACCAGCCCTTTTTTCCGCTTGATTTGAAAACCGCTTTGAATTTATGAGTATAACAAAGGCAAAAAAACGGGAAAACCCCCGTTTTGGAAAGTAATAAAACGGCCGCGACAGCAAAGGTTAAGGGCCCAAAAATTCACCTGAACCAAAGATTAAGAAACCTACAGTAGAAACAAAAATCCCCCGTTATTATAACCCAAAATGCAACGGGGGTGGGGGTATCGGACAAAAAAAATCCAGATTTTTTCCCTTCCCAAAAAAATAGGGGAAAATTTTTTAGTTGGGTTTTGTCAAAGGTAATGACCAAAACACCCTTTTGGGTTTAGAGCGTTAATGGGTTTTAAAAGTCTCGTACTAAACGTTGGGCACTGGATGTACGTGAAACTTTTTTCGGACAAAAAATGTTTCCCCACTTTAAAACCTTTGGGTGTTCCCTCTATTCTTTTAGATTGCTTGGGGCGTGAAAAAACTTTCCCTACAATACTTTTTACTTTTAAAAAAAAAGGTTTACGGGGACTAATGCGGGGGACTACCCCCAATTTCTTTTTCTAAATATGGGTAACCTTTTTAAAAGGGGCCTTTTTTCCTTCAGAGGCGGGGAAACATCACCCTCCCCCGTGGATCTAATTTTTTCCACTCCTCTTCCCTTTCAAAACTAAATAAGCCCCCCAAAAAATTTCCGCACTGGAAAACTGCATTGTCCGTGCTGTTATTTGGGGGGGGGGAAAAAAATGATACGGGTCCATAGTGAGGTATTTCAGGGTCACCTGTCCACCTGTTTAGGGGAAAAATAAGGGTATTGCCCCCCGGCACTCTCAATGTCTTGACTAGGGGTCAGACCAAACCCCCAGCTTCTCCTACCTCTTCTCCCAAATAAGTCCCCCCTTTTTTTCCCAGATTTTAAGTCCAAGGTTTAAATTTGTCAATTTAACAGCGATTGCCCTTCATTCGGGGTTTTTCATAATCAAAATTTTAAACAACAAAGTTTTCCCTGGGAGATATATCTCGTAAGTTTTAAATATAATTTAAAGGGATCTTTTTATAAACTATATTTAAATCTCATTCCCTTACGATAGATTATTCCCCCATTTTTTGTTTCCCAAAACCCATGTCGGAGAAATGTTCTTCAAATGGCCAGGGTTTGGGCCCTGACCAAACACTTTTCCCCTCGTAAGAAAGTGGCAAAAAAACTCGAGCACACTTATTTTTTGGGCCAACATGTACTTTTCAGGTTTTCAAAGAAGTATAGTTTTTGCCAAAAGGTGTTTAAGGGGGTTTCTGCACAAAATACATCCTAGTTTCCCGTTTAAATTTTTTAAATTGCAGAAAACGAGATACCCACCATTTTAAAAAGGGGGTTTGGGGCCCTTTTTGTTTTCCTGGAGTTTACCTAAGAAAGAGTTTCTGGGGGTTTAACGCCCCCGCAGGCCCCTTTTGTGACCAGGGCCCCTTGGGGGATCCCGAGCCTGAACAACCAGGCTGGGTTCTGTGGCTGCACGCAAACCCCAAGTACGAGCCACATCCCCCGGGTGATCAGGAACGGGCTTTAATGCTTGTCCCGTGGGCCAAACTTTAAGACTGCCCCGGGGTTTTGTTGGGGGTATCTCCAAACTTAAATTTTTTTACGGGAAAAAAATTTTTTTTTAAAACGGGTCACAAAAACCCTTTTATATACCTAGAAAATTTTAAGGGGAAACCCAAAATCGCCTCTTAAAGGGGGACAATTTTGGGCCCCCAGGGTTTTAAAATTTTTATTGTTACATTTTGGTTCATTCCAAATTTTTTCCTGATGGTTTAAATGTACGTCATAGTTTGTTCCTTACGTGACTTCGTATTAAAAAATTTTTCCCCGCCTATTCTTTTATACTCCTTTACTAAACCTTTGGGATGAGGGGGTGTTTAGGGGAAAAGTTCAACAAAAAGGGGGGTAGCGAGCAAGTATAGGGGGGTTTATAGTTTTATTTTTCCCGGGGTGCTTGTTAAAGGGAGGGTTAAACAAACTCCCGCTATCCCCTCCCCCCCTTTTCCCCCCACCCCGAAAAGGGGAGTGTGGGCTTCCCCGGCCAAATGTAAACACTCGATCACAGCCCCACACAACTGTAAGTAAAAAACCCTGCTCCCAATTTTTTAGATATTGGTTAAAGCTTCACTTTTGACCAATAATAAAATTGGGCCCTTTTATTTTTTAAACTCCCCCTAGACTTTTGTAATCACCACTTTTTTTTTTAAATAACTTGCACTTATTTTGGAGAGTGATTTCCTTTAAACAGTGGGTAACCTTTCTCTCATTCCCCGCTTGGGGGGGAAAAAAAAAAGACAGATTGGGTCACCTGCCCCAAACCCAAAGAAAGTGTTGAAGGAGGAAAGGACTGAAAAGGTTTGGGACGTCTTCATTATCTACCTACCTGATTAATTGTCAGGACATACCCCCATCTTTTCAGTGGTAAAGAACCTGCGTTCCCATCATTGGGAAAAACTATGTTGGGTTTTTCAACCCCAACACCCGTACCCCCCCCCCACATTTATCACAACCTACAAAATTTTTACAATCGGGGTCAACCTCAAAAAGACACCCCAGTATTAAAAATGTACATATTAGGGGTTTAATTTTAAAAATTTATTTTTCCATTTCATTTTTCACTTTTTTTTCAAGTTTGGGAAAACACCCTTTAAATTTCAATGTTTTATCTTTCCATTAAAAAAATAATTTAAATGTTTATATTTGTTAATTTCTATTTCCCTTTTTTTAAATTAAATTTAAAAATTTTTTTAGGACCAGCCAGCCCTTTTGGGAAACGTCCCGAAGTTTTTACAGGGCTGAGAAACCCTTTCCCCCAAAAAAATTAAAGTAAAAAAAGAACTCACTGCAAAGTGGGGAAAGGGAAAAATGGGTTTCGAATCTGGACACACATGGGTTGGGAAAAAAATCCACCTATTTGTCCAAATTAAAAAAAAGAAAAAGGGAAAAAAAGGGGGGATTGTGGTGAAAGGAGTGAAAAATTTTTGCTGGAAAAGGGGATATAATTGAAAAAAATGGAAAAAAAATTTTGTTAGTTGGGTCAATGGAAAAACAATTGGCCCCGTGGGCGTGGGTTTTTTGAAACTACAAAAATTTTTTGGAAAAAACAAAACATTATATAATTTATCTTAGGTGAACACCCCCGGAAAAAGTGGAAAGTGATGCTAAAGGGAATTTGGGGGGCTGGTTTTGATAGGGTTTAAAAAAGGGGGGGATTTATAAAAAAAGTAAGGCATGGGAAAGTACCATGCTAACAGATAAAAGGCGAAAAAATTTTTTTAAGGAATTTTTAAAAACCCATGTAGGGTGAGGGGGGGTTAAATTTCCCAAAAAAGTTTTTAAATTTTGATGAAACCACCCCCTTTGGAAAAGAAAAACCTAAATTTAACCTACATAGACAAGAAGAAAAAAAACATTACCAAAGGGCAAAACCCCCTGAAAGAGGTTTTGACAAATATGTGTGGTAATGCCCAGTGGGGACTCAAAAATTTAAAACCCTTGCTAATTTTACCACTGAAAAGCCCAAAAAGGGGTTTTAAAAAAACAATGTATAAAAAGTAAAACCCGGTAAATTTGGGGGCAAAGTAAAGCTTGAGTAACAAGGCAGTTCTTCACTTTAATGGGGGGAAAAAGTGTTTGCCCCCGAGTGTGGGAACATACCTTGTGGGGGAAAAAACTTCTATTAAGGGCACTTCTGGTTTAAAAGACAATGCCCCTGCTCACCCCCCAAGCCTTTGGGAAAATTTGGTGGATGAATACCGCTTCCTTAAAATGAAGTTCTTGCCCCCCTAACCCCCTTTCCCCTTATCCCGGCTATGGACCACAAGGGAATTTCCCCAAATTTTTGAAAATTTTTCACAAAAAACACTGTTTTAAAAATGCTATGGGAAATGACCCTCGAACAGATTGGGGAAAATTTTTTAAAAATTAAAATTTTTAATTTGCCTCATTTTTTAATTTTAAAAACAATAGACAGGGGGCCTGGGGAAAGTTTTTTCGGGGGGAAAGAAATCTGCCTGGAAAAAATTGTGGGCGGGCTGTCGGGGATTTTGAAGGCTTTGAGGCAGAGCCGTGTGAAAGGGTATTGTTTTTCTGGGCGGGGGCCAAAGGGTTTGGAAATGGGGTGAGCATGTTGAGGAGGTTTGGGTGAGGATCACAAGAATGAAACTAAAAAAAGGGGGGAACTTTAAGATCTGCACAAGAGCAAACAAGAAGTGCTTTTAGGAAATTTTCCCGAGGAGGGGAAACAAAGGGGGGAAAATTTCCACGAAGAAAATTTTGGGAAAATTGGGTTTCAAATTGGGTTTTAAACACAGCCCGGGAAAAAAGGAAACCTAAAACACTGTTGTGAAAAGGAACATTTAACTTTTTCAGGAAATATTGCTTATCACATTAGAAAAAATTTGAAAAAACGTCAAATGCAAAATTGGGGCAGCTATCCTCCGGGAAAAAAAAAAAAAAAAAAACTTTTAATCAATCTGGGGCCCCAAATGGTGCCCAATTTCCACAGTAAAAAGACAAACAAAAGGAACCCCTTTTCCCCAATTACCAAGACAAACAAAAAGGTACCAATTCCCCTATTTCAAAAAATGACTACTTTTATTGGTTTCTACTCCTACAGCACAGAGACTGACTGATATATATTCTCAGAAATAAAACAGTGACAGTACCTACTTCCCACCCTAAGTGGGGACAGGGGCCCAAAAAAGTTTTAAAAAAAGCTCCCCGCATACATAAAGAGGATTTCCAATAGACCCTGTTTTCTTCAAGAGGGGGGCTGGCAGAAAATCCTAAGGTCATACCTGAAACCCAACCCGGGGTTGGTTTTGAACTTGGTTTTGTGGGGGCCAGCATAAGTCCTGGTTTATTTAGGTCACTTTCCCCCATTCCAAAAACTGATTTCCTAATGTACACAAGCATATGGGGGTACCTACTTTTTTCCCAAATACCAAGAAAAGGGGTTTCTAGGACAAACCCAAATTCCCCCACTATATAAGACATTTTTAGTACCACTTCCCCTGGAATTAAAAGGTACTAGTACCTACTACACACCCGTAGACAAACAGTTTCTGATTTAAAATTTTTCCCCAAAATTATAAAAAGGAATCAATTTCCTATTCCCATGGTATTCAAGAGGAGCTAGTACCTACTTCCCACAGTACATAAGATGGAGAATAGTACATACTTCCCACAGTACATAAGACAGGGTACCTACTTTGCATGATATATAAAAGGAACTGGTACTTACTTCCCACAGCACAGAAAAGGAACTGGTACCTACTTCCCACAGTATATAAAAGGAACTGGTACCTACGTCTCACAGTATATAAAAGGAACTGGTACCTACTTCCCACAGCACAGAAAAGGAACTGGTACCTACTTCCCACAGTATATAAAAGGAACTGGTACCTACTTCCCACAGCACAGAAAAGGAACTGGTACCTACTTCCCACAGTATATAAAAGGAACTGGTACCTACTTCCCACAGCACAGAAAAGGAACTGGTACCTACTTCCCACAGTATATAAAAGGAACTGGTACCTACGTCTCACAGTATATAAAAGGAACTGGTACCTACTTCCCACAGCACAGAAAAGGAACTGGTACCTACTTCCCACAGTATATAAAAGGAACTGGTACCTACTTCCCACAGCACAGAAAAGGAACTGGTACCTACTTCCCACAGTATATAAAAGGAACTGGTACCTACTTCCCACAGCACAGAAAAGGAACTGGTACCTACTTCCCACAGCACAGAAAAGGAACTGGTACCTACTTCCCACAGTATATAAAAGGAACTGGTACCTACTTCCCACAGCACAGAAAAGGAACTGGTACCTACTTCCCACAGTATATAAAAGGAACTGGTACCTACTTCCCACAATATAGACAGGGGTACCAGTACCTACTTCCCACATCTCAGGAAGCCGCATATCACCTGTTGAGTACATAAAGATAAGGTGCAATATAAGGTGTAGACAAGCAGGTACCTACTTCCCCACCCAGAGTACATAAGCCGTGCCAATAAACACCTGTAGCACCTAATACCACCACCATAGCCCCCAAAACAGACACTTTTCTCACCTACCAACGGTACTCAGGTGACAAGCTCACAGTAGGTGACACTGGTACGCTCACACAGCCTAATTACCCCAGCCACAGCAGCTGTAATTAGGTAAAATAAGAGCCAAGGTGATAACCCAAATCTGTGTCACAGGAGAAATTTACCATCACAAAAACATACGTTAAGTCACCTAAGAGGTTCCTGAGGAGGTCATTAGTTACCTTGGCGCCGGAGGGATGCTGCTGCCGTCACGACTCTCAAAATGGTAGTGCAGTAGAGCACATATTAATTTAATAAATGCATGTTAAGTAAAAGGAGCGTGAGAGATGCTTCTCCTGTGACACCTACACTCACACTGACGTAATATGTTCACAACACTACAACTTAACTCTATAAGTAAGATCTAAACTAACAAAAAAGCATCGGATCTTCTAGCTTAAGTTTATTTAAGCGCGTTTTTTCTTCTGCTGAGAAGTTTCTTCTACTTATCGCTCTTGTGTTCTATTATCTATGTTTTTATACCACCTTCATCAAAATATAGAACAGTCGAATTTTTTAATTAAATCCAGATGAAATTTCTGTTCTTTATATCAACAGAAAATAAGCATTTATGAAGGAAATTTTTAATATAATTTCTTATTGCCATTCTTTAAACTTTACACTCACGCCCACGGGCGGATAATTTTTGTTTGACAGACGTATATAAAACTCCTTTTAACCTAAATTCTCAATATTTTCATTTATTTTGACCTTTTCCCAGCTATTTACCTGGCAATTTTGTCCCTAAATGCATCCGATAGGAGTCCATTAATACCTATATAAAGCTACGTGACATATATCGACCTGACCCGGGAGTCGAACCCCGCACCCCTTCATTGTCAGCCGTGCTCGCTTACTCACCCATAAGCC
>NC_069463.1:7651784-7675475 GCF_026875155.1 Cherax quadricarinatus | reverse complement strand
AGGAAAACCCCGGAGAAAAAGGAGAGCAGCGTAGACCCAGAAACGAATATGCACAGATAAGAAGGGAGGCCCAACGACAATATGAAAACGACATAGCAGCAAAACCAAATCTGACCCGAAGCTGTTATACAGCCACATCAGGAAGAAAACAACCGTCAAGGACCAGGTCATCAGGCTAAGGAAGGAAGGAGGAGAGACAACAAGAAATGACCGTGAAGTATGTGAGGAACTCAACAAGAGATTCAAAGAAGTGTTCCATAGGAGACAGAAGGGGCTCCAGAAAGACGGAGAGTTGGGGATACACCACCATGTGCTGGACACAGTACACACAACCGAGGAAGAAGTGAAGAGGCTTCTGAGTGAGCTAGATACCTCAAAGGCAATGGGGACAGAAAACATCTCTCCATGGGTCCTGAGAGAGGGAGCAGAGGCGCTATGTGTACCCCTAACAACAATATTCAATACATCTATCGAAACAGGGAGATTGCCTGAGCATGGAAGACAGCAAATGTGGTCCCAATCTTTAAAAAAGGAGACAGACATGAAGCACTAAACTACAGACCAGTGTCACTGACATGTATAGTATGCAAAATCATGGAAAAGATTGTCAGGAGAAGAATGGTAGAACATCTAGAAAGAACGATCTCATCACCAGCAGCCAACATGGTTTCAGGGACGGGAAATCCTGTGTCACAAACCTACTGGAGTTCTATGACATGGTGACAGCAGTAAGACAAGAGAGAGAGGGGTGGGGATTGCATTTTCTTGGACTGCAAGAAGGCGTTTGACACAGTACCACACAAGAGATTGGTGCAAAAACTGGAGGACCAAGCAGGGATAACAGGGAAGGCACTTCAATGGATCAGGGAATACTTGTCAGGAAGACAGCAGCGAGTAATGGTACGTGGTGAGGTGTCAGAGTGGGCACCTGTGACCAGCGGGGTCCCACAGGGGTCAGTCCTAGGACAGTGCTGTTTCTGGTATTTGTGAACGACATGACGGAAGGAATAAACTCCGAGGTGTCCCTGTTTGCAGATGACGTGAAGTTGATGAGAAGAGTTCATTCGATCGAAGACCAGGCAGAAATACTAAGGGATCTGGACAGGCTGCAGACCTGGTCCAGCAACTTGCTCCTAGAGTTCAATCCCACCAAGTGCAAAGTCATGAGGATTTGGGAAGGGCAAAGAAGACCGCAGACGGAGTACAGTCTAGGGGGCCAGAGACTACAAACATCACTCAAGGAAAAAGATCTTGGGGTGAGTATAACACCAGGCACATCTCCTGAAGCGCACATCAACCAAATAACTGCTGCAGCATATGGGCGCCTGGCAAACCTCAGAACAGCATTCCGACATCTTAATAAGGAATCGTTCAGGACCCTGTACACCGTGTACGTTAGGCCCATATTGGAGTATGCGGCACCAGTTTGGAACCCACACCTAGCCAAGCATGTAAAGAAACTAGAGAAAGTGCAAAGGTTTGCAACAAGACTAGTCCCAGAGTTAAGAGGAATGTCCTATGAGAAGAGGTTAAGGGAAATCGATCTGACGACACTGGAGGACAGGAGAGATAGGGGGACATGATAACGACTTACAAAATACTGAGAGGAATTGACAAGGTGGACAAAGACAGGATGTTCCAGAGACTGGACACAGCAACACGGGGACACAGTTGGAAGCTGAAGACACAGATGAATCAAAGGGATATTAGGAAGTATTTTTTCAGCCACAGAGTAGTCAGGAAGTGGAATAGTTTGGGAAGCGATGTAGTGGAGGCAGGATCCATACATAGCTTTAAGCAGAGGTACGATAAAGCTCATGGTTCAGGGAGAGTGACCTAGTAGCGACCAGTGAAGAGGCGGGGCCAGGAGCTTGGACTCGACCCCTGCAACCTCAACTAGGTGAGTACAACTAGGTGAGTACATCCTAACCTAATATATAATTATACTAATACAGAGTAACATTGTTAGACTCTAGATAAAGAGTCTGCCAACATATTTTCTTTGTCGGCAATATATAATATTCTGAGAGAGTAGGGTTGCAGTCGTAGACTCCATCTCATGAACCTCGTATTGTGGTTCTTCATGGTTTGGATATATACTAGAGGGTTGTGATCACTGTAGACAGTGACCACCTTCGATGTCTGGCCCACGTAAACATCAAAGTGCTCCAAAGCCAGTACCAGCGCGAGGGCTTCTTTTCCAATGGTAGAGTAAGCCCTCTGATGTTGCTGGAACTTGGCAGAGAAGAAGGCTACAGGCTGCAACTCCTTGTCCCCGTTTTGCAACAGTACTGCCCCAACCCCAGACTCACAAGCATCAATCTGTAATGAGAAAGGTTTGGAGAAGTCTGGAGACAAAAGAATGTGTGCAGTACATAATATTCTTTTTGCTTTATCAAAAGGACCTTAACACTCTGGAGTCCAATTAAAGGGAACTTTGTGATTGGTAAGAAAGGTAAGAGGGGCTACAATATCTGAGAAATTCTTACAGAATCTTCTGTAAAATCCTATCATGCCTAGGAAACCTTGAAGAGATTTCCTATCATGTGGAACAGGATAATCTTTAATGGCAAGAACTTTAGCAAATTTAGGGGCAACTTTGCCACTACCTACTTCATGGCCTAGAAAAGCAACAGTGGCCTGGCCAAAGGAAGACTTAGATAAATTAACAGTTAAATGGGAACTCTGAAAGGTCTCAAAGAGAGCCTTAAGTCTAAATAGGTGTTGATCGCAAGTATCAGACACCACAACAATATCATCCAGGTATGCTGCCGTGCCTTCAAGTCCTTTAATAGCCTTATGGATAAGTTTCTGGAATGAAGAGGGGGAGTTTTTCATTCCGAAGGGGGTAACTGTATATTGATAATGACCTCCTGGAATTACGAAGGCAGAGATTTCCTTCGCCTTATCCGTCGAAGGTACCTGATAGTAACCTTTAAGGAGATCTAACTTGGGCACAAAAGTAGCCTTACCCACAAAGTCGATTACGTCATCCAGACGAGGAAGAGGGTAAGCATCTGTGATTGCGACCTCATTCACCTTACGGTAGTCTGTACACATACGAAAACCTCCATCAGCTTTTTTAACAAGGATGCACAGTGAAGCCCATGGACTAGATGATTCCTCCACTAACCCATGCTCTAACAGAAATTCTACCTCCTGCTGAAGTAGCTTCTGTTTTTCAGGATTAGCTCTGTAGGGGCAGAGTTTAATAGGTTTAGAGTTTCCCGCATCTACGTAGTGATAACCTAAAGTACATTTTTTTCGGCACATCCGAAAAAATATCAGGGTATGACTGTAGAAGCGCAGTTAAACTTGTTGCTTGAGTTTCAGACAGCCCCACCATTAAAGAGCTTGGGTCCTTGAGGAGGACAGAGTTTGGAAGTTTGACATTAATTTCAGAAATAGAGTGCAAAGAGTCAGAGTCGTCCTCAGAGGTAGAGGACAGAATCATTACTGGGACTTTACCTGGTGTATGAAAAGATTAATTGATCAATGTGGCAAGTTTTAGTTTTTGAGGTCTTATCAAGGGGGCTACCACATAATTTACATCAGATAATTTACTTACAATCTGCATAGGTCCCGTAAATCTAGCTTTCAAGGTGTGGCCAGGTATAGGTTCCTGCACCAACACCTTGTCTCCTGGATGGAAGGAGTGGAATTGTGCATTTCTGTCATACCTCTGTTTCATCTTGTTTTGGGCTGCCTCTAGGTTAGCCTTGGCTAACTGACGTGCCACCTGCAACCTTGAAGAAGGATTGTAGAGTGTTGAGCTAACGTCTTCTCCCATCCATCCTTCTTTGAGCGCCCGAAGAGGACCTCGTACATTGTGCCCAAAGATCAGCTCAAACGTACTATACCCGGTAGACTCTTGCACAGTTTCTCGTACTGAGAACAGCAACAAAGGTAGTGATTCATCCCAGTCTGTAGGAAAATACATGTAAAAAGTTCTCATCATGATTTTTAACGTCTGATGGAATCTTTCCAAGGCACCTTGGGACTGAGGATGATAGGCAGTGGATAAGTTGTGGATTATCCCTAACCTAGTTAATGCTTCCCTAAATGCTTTAGCAGTGAAGTTAGTACCTTGATCACTTTGAATAGATTTAGGAATGCCAAAACAAGAAATAAATCTGGTTAAAGCTTTGAGAATAGCTTTAGTATTAATACTGCGCATGGGAATTGCTTTAGGGTATCTAGTTACTCTATCCATAATGGTAAATAAATACTGATTTCCAGATTTTGACCTAGGTAGTGGACCTACACAATCTATAATAAATCTGCAAAAGGTTCTCCATCAGCAGGTATAGGCTGGAGAGGTGCAGGTTTAATAGAATGTCCAGGTTTCCCTACTTGCTGACATTCTCGGCAACACCGGATATGATTCTTCACATACTGCTTTAATTTTGGCCAATAAAATTATTTTGTGATTCTATATAAGGTTTTAGTAATTCCTAAATGACCTCCTAATGAAGTATTATGAGCTATATTCAATATTTGAGGTCTAAACTTTGTTGGAACTACTAACCTGTCAGACAATTGCCGGCCCTCTGTCTCCTTACCAATCTCACTGCAGATCAAATAGCAATTTTTAAGTTCATACTTGACCGGATGATCCAAAGAGGGTTTACCCCTGGCTGCCTGAAAAGTGAAATTTAAAGAATGGTCCTTTCGTTGTTCCTCCCGGAAGGACAGTCCCTCGGGCATGGAAACAGAGATATCTGGCAATCCTGCAACCTTGGAATAGGAAGGCTTGATCTGGGTCTGTTCACTTGATCTACGATGCTCTGGCCAGTTTTCCTCATAAAACAAATTGGCTATTCCGAGATCGGAGTCGTCCAAGGATAGGTCAACATTCTCGCCAGACAACCCTTGGGATGTTGCCCAAGTTACGGCCACCACCAGAGAAGAATTGATCATTATGGGTTCAGGTCATGCACTAGCAGTGGTAATGTTATTACCCAGTAATAACATGGCATCTTTCATGAGGGAAATCCCTCAGATACACCCACAGTCAAGTACCCAGTGTAATATTTGCACTGTACATAAATTCTATGCAAGGGGACAGAATATATAGCTCCTCCAAATGCTTCCAACAAAACAGAGGAATTTAAGGAGGTGTTCTTTGAAAGGGGCAATATTCCCTCTTATTAGTGAGCAATATGCTCCAGTATCTATAAAGGTTCTGACTTCAGTTGTTTTTTAATTTTCCTGAAGGGAAATAAGACTCTGACAGTAATAAGGGGCCATCCCTTTTTCTACTTCTTTCAGGGACATGTTACTAGGGATATTAGAGATTTTCCCAATAGGTTGGGGTTTGTGGGGGCAGTTGGGACGGATGTGACCTACTTTGTTACAGAGGAAGCAGACGACAGACTTGCCCTTTACTCCCTGCTGACGTTGCAACTGGTGTCGCTCTGGCTGGTGTCTCTGGATACTGTTGTCAAGATGCACCATGTTGAGTAGTTTGTCTCTCACCAGGTGGACCATAAGTTGAGAAGCGTGGCTCACCAGGTGACTTAGTTGGCTGACGTAGATGTTCTCCTTCACTTCATCCTCCAAGGTTGACGATCTCTGCTCATGCCAGGCTGTTGAAGAGAGATGGGACCGCTCGGACAAGGAGCGGTTAGTTTCAAAGGTATCAGACAACCTGGCTGCCTCCAATGCAGTGGTTAAGTCATGATCCTGCAGAAAGACTCTAACCTCTGGTCCCACAGACTCCAGCAGGTTATCAACCAGAATAAGCTGCACAATCATCGAAGGTAACAACACCACTTGCTTTATACCAGCTGCTAAAAGCTTTGGTCTGCTGTCGCACAAAATCAACCAGGGATTAACCAAGCTGTCGTCTGCCTAACTTAAAGATCTTTCCTATACTTAGCTGGGATACATGTATATGCTCCCAAAACTGTGGTCTTCACTACTTTATAATCTGAAAAATCAGTGTCATTTAACACTGACGTAAATTCCTGTGCCTTACCAAACAATGCTGTGTGAACCAATGATGCCCAATGCTGTTCCGGCCACCTCAAGGCTCGAGCCTGATTTTCGAAAGCTTCGAAAAATTGTTCTGGTTCGGCCTCATTGAACCGGGGAACAGCTGTACTGCTTTCTGTAAACTAAAGTCATTTGCAAGTTGCGAAAACTGCCTTCTTTCTTTTTCCCTATCAAACTCTTCCTTGGCAAATGCCAACTGTTCCCTAGTCTGCTCAAGATTGATTTTTGCCAACTCAAGTGCCAACGCCGCTGATTCACCTTGAGACAACCCTGCTGCACTAGACTGACGATTTTGCTCCGTTGATGTATCATCTTCCTGTGGCCCGGTGGCCTGGTGGCTAAAGCTCCCGCTTCACACACGGAGGGCCCGGGTTCGATTCCCGGCGGGTGGAAACATTTCGACACGTTTCCTTACACCTATTGTCCTGTTCACCTAGCAGCAAATAGGTACCTGGGTGTTAGTCGACTGGTGTGGGTCGCATCCTGGGGGACAAGATTAAGGACCACAATGGAAATAAGTTAGACAGTCCTCGATGACGCACTGACTTTCTTGGGTCATCCTGGGTGGCTAACCCTCCGGGGTTAAAAATCCGAACGAAATCTTATCTTATCTTAACATAGGAGTTTTATTCCTGGCTCCCGTAGAGGGAGGAGTCTGATGTGCCATTTCCTCTTCCCGAAGTTTGTCAGTGATCAGTGAACGCAGTTGCGCAGCTGTGAGAGTGCGTTCGTATTCAATTTGCCAACAACGCTGTAGGGACGTCTGACTCGTCTAGGTGACATACCCCAATGTATAAGTTATTTGCTAAGCACAGTACGATTGCAGAATACCCCAACGTAACACGTTATTTACAGAACACTCTTAGCTATGCACAGTACGATTGCAGAACACGCATACGCTTACAAGGTGGATACGCAATAACCAAGCTGACTGCAAAATCTTCACACCGAACAAACTAGTACAGAACTGTTGAACGATCATACAATAGCAAGGCTGACCATAGCAAAGCAATTGACACGCAAAGTTTGTAAAGTGTTGGCAAAGCTAATGCAATGCCAGACAGCAAGCTAGTCAATGTTCCTGCTTCCAGCGTCACCCTAGGCTCAACCCGTGCTCTAAGTCCAGCTCCAGCTCTCGGACAGGCTACCCATATTACAACCCAGAGTCCAATAGCCCTATTATCCTGGGTGTAAAGGGAGCAAAAAAAACACAGCAGAAAAACTTTTGACTTATATTATCCTTCACCAATTTAGAACAGAAGTATGTACACTATATACACTATGTACAGTGATAGGTATTAGTGCACTCCACGGTAAGCAAGACAGAATAGAAGCCACTAGAGAGCAGACCGTGCTTCAACCAGCTCTAGAATGGGAATGACAAGGGCAGACAGGAGTGTGGTACCCACATCACCTCTACGATTGCCAAAACCATCTTCTCATTGGCTGCAACCTGGGTACTAATTGAACGACGGGGCCCCATCGTCAACCCTCAGTCACCTGGTTCGCTGGTTGGTGGAGATAGCCTGTAAATGAGGGTGTGTACATGCGCCGAATAAAGGTTACGTACACTTTGCATGCCACAGCTGGAAAGTTGCATCTGAAGGATTGTATACTACCACAATGACGAGGTTTTGGTTTTCTGTCTTTACCGCCATACATGCTGTCTTGGATCCAGGTCCATACATGCTGTCTTGGTCCCAGGTCCATACATGCTGTCTTGGATCCAGGTCCATACATGCTGTCTTGGATCCAGGTCCATACATGCTGTCTTGGTCCCAGGTCCATACATGCTGTCTTGGATCCAGGTCCATACATGCTGTCTTCGATCCAGGTCCATACATGCTGTCTTGGTCCCAGGTCCATACATGCTGTCTTGGATCCAGGTCCATACATGCTGTCTTGGTCCCAGGTCCATACATGCTGTCTTGGATCCAGGTCCATACATGCTGTCTTGGTCCCAGGTCCATACATGCTGTCTTGGTCCCAGGTCCATACATGCTGTCTTAGTCCCAGGTCCATACATGCTGTCTTGGTCCCAGGTCCATACATGCTGTCTTGGTCCCAGGTCCATACATGCTGTCTTGGATCCAGGCCCATACATGCTGTCTTGGTCCCAGGTCCATACATGCTGTCTTGGTCCCAGGTCCATACATGCTGTCTTGGTCCCAGGTCCATACATGCTGTCTTGGTCCCAGGCCCATACATGCTGTCTTGGTCCCAGGTCCATACATGCTGTCTTGGTCCCAGGTCCATACATGCTGTCTTGGTCTCAGGTCCATATATGTTGTCTTGGTCTCCGGTCCATACATGTTGTCTTGGTCCCAGGTCCATACATGTTGTCTTGGTCCCAAGTCCATACATGTTGTCTTGGACCCAGAACATGGTCTCAGGCCCATACATGCTGTCTTGGTCCCAGGTCCATACATGCTGTCTTGGTCCCAGGTCCATACATGCTGTCTTGGTCTCAGGTCCATATATGTTGTCTTGGTCTCCGGTCCATACATGTTGTCTTGGTCCCAGGTCCATACATGTTGTCTTGGTCCCAGGTCCATACATGTTGTCTTGGTCCCAAGTCCATACATGTTGTCTTGGACCCAGAACATGGTCTCAGGCCCATACATGCTGTCTTGGTCCCAGGTCCATACATGCTGTCTTGGTCCCAGGTCCATACATGCTGTCTTGGTCTCAGGTCCATATATGTTGTCTTGGTCTCAGGTCCATACATGTTGTCTTAGACCCAGAACCATACATGTTGTCTTGGTCCCAGGTCCATACATGTTCATGCTGTCTTGGTCTCAGGTCCATACATGCTGTCTTGGACACAGAATCATACATGTTGTCTTGATCCCAGGTCCATACATGTTGTCTTGGTCTCAGGTCCATACATGTTGTCTTGGTCCCAGGTCCATACATGTTGTCTTGGTCTCAGGTCCATACATGTTGTCTTGGTCTCGGGTCCATACATGTTGTCTTGGTCCCAGAACCATACATGTTGTCTTGGTCCCAGAACCATACATGTTGTCTTGGTCCCAGAACCATACATGTTGTCTTGGTCTCAGGTCCATACATGTTGTCTTGGTCTCGGGTCCATACATGTTGTCTTGGTAACAGAACCATACATGTTGTCTTGGTCCCAGAACCATACATGTTGTCTTGGTCCCAGAACCATACATGTTGTCTTGGTCTCAGGTCGATACATGTTGTCTTGGTCCCAGAACCATACATGTTGTCTTGGTCCCAGAACCATACATGCTGTCTTGAACCCAGAACCATACATGTTCTCTTGGTCCCAGAACCATACATGTTGTCTTGGTCCAAGGTCCACACATGTTGTCTTGGACCCAGAACCATACATGTTGTCTTGGTCCAAGGTCCATACATGTCTTCTTGGTCCCAGAACCATACATGTTGTCTTGGTCTCAGGTCCATACATGTTGTCTTGGACCCAGAACCATACATGTTGTCTTGGTCCCAGGTCCATACATGTTGTCTTGGTCCCAGGTCCATACATGTTGTCTTGGACCCAGAACCATACATGCTGTCTTGGTCTCAGGTCCATACATGTTGTCTTGGTCTCAGGTCGATACATGCTGTCTTGGTCCCAGGTCCATACATGTTGTCTTGGTCCCAGGTCCATACATGTTGTCTTGGTCCCAGAACCATACATGTTGTCTTGGTTCCAGGTTCATACATGTTGTCTTGGTCCCAGGTCCATACATGTTGTCTTGGTCCCAGGTCCATACATGTTGTCTTGGTCTCAGGTCCATACATGTTGTCTTGGACCCAGAACCATACATGTTTTCTTGGTTCCAGGTCCATACATGTTGTCTTGGTCCCAGGTCCATACATGTTGTCTTGGTCCCAGGTCCATACATGTTGTCTTGGTCTCAGGTCTATACATGTTGTCTTGGACCCAGAACCATACATGTTGTCTTGGTGTCAGGTCCATACATGTTGTCTTGGTCCCAGGTCCATACATGTTGTCTTGGTCCCAGGTCCATACATGTTGTCTTGGTCCCAGGTCCATACAGGTTGTCTTGGTCCTAGGTCCATACATGTTGTCTTGGTCCCAGGTCCATACGTGTTGTCTTGGTCCCAGAACCATACATGTTGTCTTGGTCCCAGGTCCATACATGTTGTCTTGGTCCCAGAACCATACATGTTGTCTTGGACCCAGAACCATACATGTTGTCTTGGTCTCAGGTCCATACATGTTGTCTTGGTCCCAGGTCCATACATGTTGTCTTGGTCCCAGGTCCATACATGTTGTCTTGGTCCCATGTCCATACATGTTGTCTTGGACCCAGAACCATACATGTTGTCTTGGTCTCAGGTCCATACATGTTGTCTTGGACCCAGAACCATACATGTTGTCTTGGTCCCAGGTCCATACATGTTGTCTTGGTCTCAGGTCCATACATGTTGTCTTGGTCTCAGGTCCATACATGCTGTCTTGGTCCCAGGTCCATACATGCTGTCTTGGTCCCAGGTCCATACATGTTGTCTTGGACCCAGAACCATACATGTTGTCTTGGTCTCAGGTCCATACATGTTGTCTTGGTCTCAGGTCCATACATGTTGCCTTGGTCTCAGGTCCATACATGTTGTCTTGGTCCCAGAACCATACATGTTGTCTTGGTCTCAGGTCCATACATGTTGTCTTGGTCTCAGGTCCATACATGTTGTCTTGATCTCAGATCCATACATGTTGTCTTGGTCTCAGGTCCATACATGTTGTCCTGGTCTCAGGTCCATACATGTTGTCTTGGACCCAGAACCATACACGTTGTCTTGGTCTCAGGTCCATACATGTTGTCTTGGTCTCAGGTCCATACATGCTGTGTTGGTCTCAGGTCCATACATGCTGTCTTGGTCCCAGGTCCATACATGCTGTCTTGGTCTCAGGTCCATACATGCTGTCTTGGTCCCAGGTCCATACATGCTGTCTTGGTCCCAGGTCCATACATGTTGTCTTGGTCTCAGGTCCATACATGTTGTCTTGGTCTCAGGTCCATACATGCTGTCTTGGTCTCAGGTCCATACATGCTGTCTTGGTCCCAGGTCCATACATGCTGTCTTGGTCTCAGGTCCATACATGTTGTCTTGGTCTCAGGTCCATACATGTTGTCTTGGTCCCAGAACCATACATGTTGTCTTGGTCCCAGGTCCATACATGTTGTCTTGGTCCCAGAACCATACATGTTGTCTTGGTCCCAGGTCCATACATGTTGTCTCGGTCTCAGGTCCATACATGTTGTCTTGGTCTCAGGTCCATACATGTTGTCTTGGTCCCAGGTCCATACATGTTGTCTTGGTCCCAGGTCCATACATGCTGTCTTGGTCCCAGAACCATACATGCTGTCTTGGTCCCAGGTCCATACATGTTGTCTTGGTCTCAGGTCCATACATGCTGTCTTGGTCCCAGAACCATACATGCTGTCTTGGTCCCAGGTCCATACATGTTGTCTTGGTCTCAGGTCCATACATGTTGTCTTGGTCTCAGGTCCATACATGTTGTCTTGGTCTCAGGTCCATACATGTTGTCTTGGTCTCAGGTCCATACATGCTGTCTTGGTCCCAGGTCCATACATGCTGTCTTGGTCCCAGGTCCATACATGTTGTCTTGGACCGAGGTTTATACATGTTGTCTTGGTCTCAGGTCCATACATGTTGTCTTGGACCCAGAACCATACATGCTGTCTTGGTCTCAGGTCCATACATGTTGTCTTGGACCGAGGTTTATACATGTTGTCTTGGTCTCAGGTCCATACATGTTGTCTTGGTCCCAGGTCCATACATGCTGTCTTGGTCCCAGGTCCATACATGTTGTCTTGGTCCCAGGTCCATACATGCTGTCTTGGTCCCAGGTCCATACATGCTGTCTTGGTCCCAGGTCCATACATGTTGTCTTGGTCCCAGGTCCATACATGTTGTCTTGGTCCCAGGTCCATACATGTTGTCTTGGTCCCAGGTCCATACATGTTGTCTTGGTCCCAGGTCCATACATGCTGTCTTGGACCCAGAACCATACATGTTGTCTTGGTCTCAGGTCCATACATGTTGTCTTGGTCTCAGGTCCATACATGCTGTCTTGGTCCCAGAATCATACATGTTGTCTTGGTCTCAGGTCCATACATGTTGTCTTGGTCTCAGGTCCATACATGTTGTCTTGGTCCCAGGTCCATACATGTTGTGTTGGACCCAGAACCATACATGTTTTCTTGGTCCCAGGTCCATACATGTTGTCTTGGTCCCAGGTCCATACATGTTGTCTTGGTCTCAGGTCCATACATGTTGTCTTGGTCCCAGAACCAGAGTGTTAGCCACCCAGGATAACCTGGGTTAGGGTGTGTTAGCCACCAGGATAACCTGGGGTAGGAAGTGTTATTCTCCAGGATAACCTGGGGTAGGGAGTGTTAGTCACCAGGATAGCCTAGGGTAGGGAGTGTTAGTCACCAGGATAACCTGGGGTAGGGAGTGTTAGCCACCCAGGATAACCTGGGGTAGGGAGTGTTAGCCACCAGGATAACCTGGGGTAGGGAGTGTTAGTCACCAGGATAACCTGGGGTAGGAAGTGTTAGCCTCCCAGGATAACCTGGGGTAGGAAGTGTTAGCCACCAGGATAACCTGGGGTAGGGAGTGTTAGTCACCAGGATAACCTGGGGTAGGAAGTGTTAGCCACCCAGGATAACCTTGGGTAGGGAGTGTTAGCCACCAGGATAACCTGGGGTAGGGAGTGTTAGTCACCAGGATAACCTGGGGTAGGAAGTGTTAGCCACCAGGATAACCTGGGGTAGGGGGTGTTAGCCACCAGGATAACCTGGGGTAGGGGGTGTTAGCCACCAGGATAACCTGGGGTAGGGAGTGTTAGTCACCAGGATAACCTGGGGTAGGGAGCGTTAGCCACCAGGATAACCTGGGGTAGGGTGTGTTAGCCACCAGGATAACCTGGGGTAGGGAGTGTTAGCCACCAGGATAACACAAGAATGTCATGGATATCTGTCTTAGTTCTATTGTGGTTCTCCAATATCCTCCCCCAGGATGCCACCCACACAGTCCACTAACATCCATTTACCTATTTAACTGCTACGTGAACAACAATAGCAAGTGTAAAGTAACTAACACCTAGGTACCTGCTTACTGCTAGGTGAACAGTGACAGCAGATGTAAGGTTACTAACACCTAGGTACCTGCTTACTGCTAGGTGAACAATGACAGCAGGTGTAAGGTTACTAACACCCAGGTATCTGCTTACTGCTAGGTGAACAGTGACAGGAGGTGTAATACCTGGAGTATACCCGAAGAGAGTTCCGGGGGTCAACGCCCCTCCGGCACAGTCTGTGTCCATGCCTGTGTGCAGATCAGGGACCATTCCCTCCAGAATCTTCCAGGTGTAGATTATGATGTATCTTTCTCGCCTGCGGTCCAGTGAGTACAAGTTAAGTGCTTCCAAGCGTTCCCAGTAGTTAAGGTGTTTGATGGAACTTATACGTACAGTAAAGGTTCTCTGTACATTCTCTAGCTCTGCAATTTCACCTGTCTTGAATGGAGATGTTAATGTACAGCAATATTCCAGACAAGAGAGAACATGTGATTTAAAAAGGATCATCATTGGCTTAGCATCTCTTGTCTTGAATGTTCTCATTATCCATCCTATCAGTTTCCTCGCAGATGTGATAGTAGCATTATTGTGATCCTTGAAGGTGAGATCCTCAGACATTACCACTCCCAGGTCCTCCACATTACTTTTCCGCTCTGTTGTGTGATTGGAGTTCGTAGTATACTCAGTTCTAGCTATTATCTCCTCCAGTTTTTCCATGACGAAGTAGCTGGAATTTCTCTTCACTGAACATCATATTGTTCTCTGTTGCCCACTGGAAAACTTTGTTTATATCTTCTTGGAGCTTTGTCGTGTCCTCAATAGATGACACTCTCATGCAGATCCTTGAGAGTGTGTAACTATGTAGTGGAGGGAAGGCGGGGTAGGGGTCGGTCTAGGAAAAGTTAGAGGGAGGGGGTAAAGGAGGCTTTGTGTGCGAGGGGCTTGGACTTCCAGCAGGCATGCGTGAGCGTGTTAGATAGGAGTGAATGGAGACAAATGGTTTTTAGGACTTGACGTGCTGTTGGAGTGTGAGCAGGGTAATACCTATATAATGATAATAATAATAATAGTAATAACAATAATAATAATAATAATAATAATAATAATAATAATAATAATAATAACAATAATAATAATAATAATAATAATAATAATATCTTTATTTCTACAAGTACATGTACAAGGTATACAGACCATAGCTGACATCAATGACATAGTACTATATAGAAAGTCCCTTGTTATGCTGAGCATTTCTCGCAAATTAGGTCAGATTTGCCTCAGGATGTGACCCACACCAGTCCACTAACACCCAGGATGTGACCCACACCAGTCCACTAACACCCAGGATGCGACCCACACCAGTCCACTAACACCCAGGATGCGACCCACACCAGTCCACTAACACCCAGGATGCGACCCACACCAGTCCACTAACACCCAGGTACCTATTTTAAACTGATGGGTGAACAAGGACAGCAGGTGTCTTAAGGAAATACGTCCTAATGTCTTCCAGCCGTACCAGAGATTCGATCTCCGGACCTCAGTGTGTGAGCTGAGTGCTCTAGTGATCGAGCTACGGGACACCTAGAACACTTATGAAGGGATTCAGGGAAACCGGCAGACCGGACTTGAGTCCTGGAGGTGGGAAATACAGTGTCTGCACTCTGAAGGAGAAATGTTAATGTTACAGTTTTATAACTGTAGTGTTATATATATATATATATATATATATATTATATATATATATATATATATATATTATATATATATATATATATATTATATATATATTATATATATATATATATATATATACCAAGCATTTTCGTGACTTCTCACATCATCAAGGAACTGTAAAAATAAAAGATCATCTGGAAGGCATATAAGGCTTATTTATTCTGTGATATAATTTATATATGGATCAGTAGGGTTTAATCCACTAATTGGCGATTAACTCTCCTTCCTTGGATTCTAAACTCTCAGGGCCAGAACTGGTCATCATAGTCGTTCTCGTAGCCAAAACGACCTCCGTGCTGCAGGCCGAAGAGCGGAAATCTGATAACTAATGTAACAGGACTGTCATTTCTGACTGGCAGTTCTTGAGAGTGTATAGTCTCTGATTGGCTAGTGGGAGGGACCTCTATGCTCTTGGCAATTGGCGTAGGGGCTGAGAGATGGGGGAGGGTCTGATTGTTCAAGGGGTCTGATATTCCGCCAGTGGCTATTGGCGTCTCAGGTCCTGGTTCTTCAGGGCTGACTTGTGTACTTCTTGCAGATACCATTGTGGTCTCAGTGCTGGTAGATGGTGCTGGTAGACTGGCAGTTCTCACCATCCCAGATGGTGGTGACGCTGACGTAGCTTCTGGAGACTTCTTAGAGAGTAATTCAAGAGGTTTGACTGGATCACCTGAGGTTTCAGCTGAGGTTACAGGTGATGGAGCACCTCCTTCAAGGTCTTTCCTGCCAGGGACTTCAATGTCCTCCAATAGCGTTCCGGAAGGTGCTAGATCACTCTCTAAAAGTATTCCAGGTGTTGGATCACTCTCTAAGACCACTCCAGAAGGTGTTGGATCACTCTCTATGACTACTCCAGAAGGTGTTGGATCACTCTCTATGACTACTCCAGGTGTTGGATCACTCTCTAAAACCACTCCAGAAGGTGCTGGATCACTCTCTATGACTACTCCAGAAGGTGTTGGATCACTCTCTATGACTACTCCAGAAGGTGTTGGATCACTCTCTAGGACCACTCCAGAAGGTGCTGGATCACTCTCTAAGACCACTCCAGAAGGTGTTGGATCACTCTCTATGACTACTCCAGAAGGTGTTGGATCACTCTCTATGACTACTCCAGAAGGTGTTGGATCACTCTCTATGACTACTCCAGAAGGTGTTGGATCACTCTCTATGACTACTCCAGAAGGTGTTGGATCACTCTCTAAGACCACTCCAGAAGGTGCTGGATCACTCTCTATGACTACTCCAGAAGGTGTTGGATCACTCTCTATGACTACTCCAGAAGGTGTTGGATCACTCTCTATGACTACTCCAGAAGGTGTTGGATCACTCTCTATGACTACTCCAGAAGGTGTTGGATCACTCTCTAAGACCACTCCAGAAGGTGTTGGATCACTTTCTAAGACTACTCCAAAAGGTGTTGGATCACTCACTAAGACCACTCCAGAAGGTGTTGGATCACTCTCTATGAGCACTCCAGGTAGTGGATCACTCTCTAAGACCACTCCAGAAGATGTTGGATCACTCTCTAAGACCACTTCAGAATGTGGGGGATCACTCTCTATAAGCACTCCAGGTGATGGATCACTCTCTAAGACCATTCCAGAAAGTGTTGGATCACTCTCTAAGACCATTCCAGAAAGTGTTGGATCACTCTCTATGAGCACTCCAGGTGACGGATCACTCTCTAAGACCACTCCAGAAGATGCTGGATCACTCTCTAAGACCACTTCAGAATGTGGGGGATCACTCTCTATAAGCACTCCAGGTGATGGATCACTCTCTAAGACCACTCCAGAAAGTGTTGGATCACTCTCTATGAGCACTCCAGGTGATGGATTACTCTCTAAGACCACTCCAGAAGATGTTGGATCACTCTCTAAGACCACTTCAGAATGTGGGGGATCACTCTCTATAAGCTCTCCAGGTGATGGATCACTCTCTAAGACCACTCCAGAAGGTGTTGGATCACCCTCTATGAGCACTCCAGGTGTTGGATCACTCTCTAAGACCACTCCAGAAGGTGATGGATCACCCTCTATAAGCACTCCAGGTGTTGGATCACTCTCTAAGAGCACTTCAGAATGTGTTGGATCACTCTCTATTAACACTCCAGGTGTTGGATCACTCTCTAAGAGCACTCCAGGTGATGGATCACTCTCTAAGGCCACTCCAGAAGGTGTTGGATCACTCTCTATGAACACTCCAGGTGATGGATCACTCTCTAAAACCACTTCAAAAGGTGTTGGATCATTTTCTAAGACCACTCCAGATGTTGGATCACTCTCAAAGAGCATTTCAAGTGTTGGATCACTCTCTGAGAGCATTCCATGTGGTGGATCACTTTCTAAGAGCATTCCAGGTGTTGGATCACTCTCTAAGAGCATTCCAGGTGATGGATCACTCTCTAAAACCACTTCAAAAGGTGTTGGATCACTTTCTAAGACTACTCCAGATGTTGGATCACTCTCAAAGAGCATTTCAAGTGTTGGATCACTCTCTGAGAGCATTCCATGTGATGGATCACTCTCAAAGAGCATTTCAAGTGTTGGATCATTCTCTGAGAGCATTCCATGTGATGGATCACTTTCTAAGAGCATTCCAGGTGATGGATCACTCTCTAAGAGCATTCCAGGTGATGGATCGCTCTCTAAGTGCATTCCAGGTGATGGATCACTCTCTAAGAGCACTCCAGGTGATAGATCACTCTTTAAGAGCATTCCAGATGTTGCATCAATTTCTAAGAGGATCCCAAGTGTTGGATCACTTTCTGAGAGCACCCCAGGTGATGGATCACTCTCTAAGAATATCCCAGGTGTTGGATCTTTCCCAGTGGCCTCTTGTTCCACGGGTACTGCTCCTATATCCACCAAGTCAGGTACCACTGCTTGTTCCTCTTCCAAAGGTGCCTCGTTTGCAGTCGATTCATGCAGTTCCAATGGTGCAGGCAGATGCTCGTTCTCTGAAGGTACTCGAGACGCGACTGCTGGATTATTCACCACTGTGACCCAGTGTACACTTTCAGACTGGTCCACAGGTGTAGATGAGAGGATTAATTCCAATGGTACTGTATAGTAGACGCCATTTCAACATCCAATGGAGCCACATGTTCAGTTTCAGCTACAGGTCCCTCCTCGAATGGGACCAAAGGCTCTGGGTTAACCTCCAATGGGACCTGAGTACCATCGAGTACCAATGGTTCTTGAGTTTGCTGCAATAGCTCTTCAGGTGGAAGGAATGGATTTGATTCCAGTGGTACCTCAAGGGTGAGTATTGGACTAGAACCCAATGGTATATCTTGTGTTAGCACCAGGTTCTGTTGGCTGGGTTGTTCAGGTACCATTCGAGGATCTTCCTGCATTGGTACATTGGTTGGAGGATTTGGATCAAGCTCAGGAAGGATTTCTGTTCCAGGTTGAGGATTCAAGTCAACAGGAATAACTACTTCTGTTGCTTCTGTTGCTGTTGTTGCTATATCTCTTATTGCTGCTGCTGTTGTTATTTCTGTTGTTGCTGGTGTTGCATCAGTTGTTGGTGGCGTTGCTTCCGTTGTTACTGCAGTTACACCTGTTTCTCTAATCCAAGAGTTGTCAGGGAGGGAGGGACCTCCTGATGTGGATGTCCCAATATCTATTACGGTCTCTGGTTTGTGGTCGAAATGAAATCCAGTTGCTGGAACAGATTCCAGAGATATTCTAGCAGGTGTTGAGTTATCTTCCGACAGTGTTCTAGCAGGTGTTGAGTCATCCCCAGGGGGTGTTCCGGCAAGTGCTGTGTAGTTCTCCTCTTCTTGGTCCAAGCCTTCAGTTTCCACTGGAATGTGTTGTGATTCATCGGCAAATGACATTGCTAAGAGTGGAGTTGGATCACTGTCAGTGATCCTAGGAAAGAAGGAACTGCTGTCTGCCGCATGATCTTCTGCTTCTGCTCCTGCTTCGTTCCCAACTTCCACTCCAGAGGCTCCGTCAGTGGCCTTTGACGTGCCGGAAGCAATTGCTTGCTGTAGCTTCAAAGATCCATTTCCAGTAGGTCCAGGTTCTCTCTTAGACGCGAGTAAGACCTCTTCTTCACCATCCAGGAAGTCAGGATATGTTTTTGGACCTTGGACCAGTTCTGGGGGAAAGAAGTCAATGATGTCATCCGGGTCTGGGAAGATCTCTCTGTCGATGTAGTTCTGATTGTAGAACAAGACAGGTACTGCGTCAGACAACAATGCAGTCACTAACACTATCTGCAAAGATGATGCAATTATTAGAACTTTGGTAAATACAAACATAATTAGAAATAAAATATGTAGGTATATTTTAATTGTAGAGATAGGTATATGTGTATGTGGTCTGTGACGGTGCTATGTACCCTGCACACACACATACACATTGAGTCACCATATAGATGGAACAGAAATTTGGTGAAGATCGGAGTAAGACATCACACATCCAGGAAGCATCTAGACAGCCACTACGCTGCCAGACGCAAGTAGCACCTATTTTTGTGGTTGCATTTTTTCCAGGTCAATAGACTAGGTATCCTGCCATAGCTGAAAGTTAAGGTTCCACTCATTCTAGAGAGCCTAGAGGCTAGTCCTGAGAGTTAGAAATGAAGTTATAATCAATCAGTAAGGAAGAGTATCTGGTATCCAGCAACAGTCACAAGTGTGCACTAGAAGTGGAGTTAGCCATCAAGGTTCAACAATACCCTAGACAGGGAATATTTAATACTAGAATATACAGCTAGGAATACTTTAACAGCCAAAGAGTGAAGTAAGGAAGGAAGGTTAGAAAACTAGCAAGAGCGGTGCACATAAGCCCTCAGCTCTCACCCATACATATATACACATATACAGACAAAGGTAACTTAATGTAGTATATCAGCTACGGTCTGCATAAGTTGTATAATGTACTTGTAAAAATAAATATTTAAAGTAAAAGGACACAAGCGCAACTAATGTGACATTTTTATTGTGGCAACGTTTCGCTCTCCAGGAGCTTTGTCAAGCTGTTACAAACAGTACATGCATGTATGTATAATGTTGGCCAAGACCAGGGTCTTGGCACGGGTCTTAATCTTGAGATGACCCGTCTCTGGCTCCTGAAGGAGAATTGATTCCTCATTGTTGCAGCATATGCTGCTCAAGCACTGTTCCGGGCAGTTCAGCTAGTGTGTCTCATAAGCAACCATGATTTGGTACTGAGGTTACTCCATCTCGGCTGTTTCCTGAGCTGGGGACTGGGCTCTGTCTGCTCTGATAATCTGCAGATTCATGGCATCCACTGTCTCCTCCTCTGTCAGTAAGCACACCCTCAGGAGTGTGTGCTGACCATCTGCCGGAACATGCTCTGTTGTTCCGTGGAGGTGATTGTGTAGCAGATAATATCCGTGAATGCCTTGATGAGTGTTAAGAGATCCTCTCTGTTGAGAGCCTGCGTTGTCGGTGGGTTCGAAGCAGTGGATATTATCTGGGCTGTTGTAATCTGTGGGGACTGCTGAGGGTTGTATTTCTTCTCTGTGCACACCGTGGCCTGCTACTGTATGCCAAGTTGTGTACCCTGCATCTGCTGGTTAGGTGCAGGCACAGCCTGCATAGTGGCTGTGTCGGGCAAGGAGTATCTGTGTTGCTGTGATATCGCCGGTGGGGGCTCGTGTAGTGCCGTCTGCTGATTGCGTTGCCCAGATGTTTCCTGTTGGCGCCGCTTGTTCCTCATGTTTTTGTTTCTTCGTTGCGGTAGTGGGGGAGAATGTTCCTGTTCATGACGCCTAGTTGAGTCTTCAAGGGTCGGAAATTCCTGGGCATTGAGTTGGGTTGCCTGATGAGAGTTCTGCAGTATGGCAGTATTCTCTGCACCCATCGTCTGCTGAGGGTGATGCTCTGTAGCCTGCTGCCTCGTTATTGGCGTCTTCCAAGCCTCACGAATTCTAGTGAGCCTCTCGGGGCATCGAGAGTTCCAGGCATGGTGTTTCTGCCTGCAATTCGGGCATCGTGGAGTGGGTGGCGATGCATTCCTCGGTAGGGTGGGACTGGCTGCAGACACCGCAGATTACTCTGTTCAGACAGATTGCTCTCAGGTGTCCGTAACGCTGGCACTTGAAACAGTGAACTGATTCTGCCTTGAAGGTCCTGACATCGTACCTGTCCCAAGAACTGGGTACATGGACACAGAAGGTATATATAGGCTCAGAGTGAGGTGTAATACCAGCGGTAGTAGTAGTAGTAGTAAAGACATAAGTTGTAGTAGTAGTAGTAATACAATATGGTAGAACAATTAACTTGCACACGAGTAAAAGGATATATAAGCTATTACTTGTGTAACATAAAAATAGGTTAGACAAATATTTATATTGGAGACTGGATATAGAAGGTCTGTTACAATGTTCATTCTCTGTAATGTGCTTGTGTAGTAGGAGAGACTATGTGATGGCAGGGTTTACTGCTTTCAGCAGGAGTCTTGTTAAGACTTCAGAGATGGTGAAGCTGCCTTTGTATTGTTTAATTGTTCAAGTTGTCGTTCCTACATGCGTAAATGTGCTCATTGAGGCGGGTGTCGAGGTTTCTTGCTGTGTCACCTACATAAATCTTGTCGCAGCCTCCACAGAACAAGAACAAGTCCTTTGTTCACCAATAGGTGAAGAGAGACCAAAACTAAGCACAATAGAGAATGAAAAAAGTAAAGAAGACAAAGGACCCTGGAAAATAAAGAGATTAGTTGAAGAGCCAAAAACGAATATGCACAGATAAGGAAGGAGGGTCAGCGACAATATGAAAATAACATAGCATCGAAAGTCAAGTCTGATCTGAAACTGTCGTTCTTACACAACAGGAGGAAAACAACAGTCAAGGACCAGGTAATCAGGCTGAGGAAGGAAGGAGGAGAGATCACAAGAAACCACAGAGAAGTATGTGAAGAGCTCAACATGAGATTTAAAGAAGTATTTACATTGAAATTAAGACACATGTGCAACATCTGGGTATCCTTACTGTAGACGTTTCGCCATCCAGTGGCTTTATCAACACAAATTCCAGGACATAACTTGAAGACAGTAGAACTATGTACAGAAGATGAGGTAATCAGTCTCTCAACCTAGGAGTAGGTGCGAAGATTCTGAAGCAGAAGCAAGGAGCCTGGCGCTTATATAGTAACGTCAGGAGTAGCAGACGAGGGCATAGTCACTGGTAGGCGGGATTCCCCATTCTTGCACAAGTATTTGCATTGGAGACAGAAAGGATTCCCGAAAGCCACAAGTGCTGGACACAATACACACAACCAAGGAGGAAGTGAAGAGGCAGCTAAATGAAATAGATACCTCAAAGGCAGTGGGACCAGACAACATCTCTCTGTGGGTCCTGAGAAAGAGAGAGAGGAGCAGAGACACTGTGTGTGCCACTAACAACAATCTTCATCACATCCATTGAAGCTGCACAACTACCTGAAGTGTGGAAGATGGCAAATGTAATCCCACTTTTTAAGAAAGGAGATAGACACATGACATTAGACTACAGGTGTCCCATGGCTCGATCGCTTGCACACTCAGCTCACACACTGAGGTCTTGAGTTCGAATCTCCTCCAGTACGGCTGGAAAACGTTGGGGATATATTTCCATAAGGCATCTGCTGTCCCTGTCCCTGTTCACCCATCAGTTTAAAATGGGTACCTGGGTGTTAGTGGACTGGTGTGGGTCGCATCCTGGGACAAAACTAACCTAATTTGAGCGAAATGTTCAGCATAACAAGCGGCTTTCTATACAGTAGTACGTCATTGATGTCAACTAGTCCTGTATAACATGTACACGTACTTGAAGTAAATGAAGATATTATTATATTATATTGTTATATTACAGACTAGTGTCACTAACATGTATAGTATGCTAAGTCATGTAGAAGGTTATCAGGAGGAGAGTGGTGGAGCACCTGCAAAGGAACAAACTTATACACGACAACCAGCACGGTTTCAGGGAAAGGAAGGCCTGCATTACAAACCTACTGGAGTTTTATGACAAGGTAACGGAAGTAAGACAAGAGAGAGACAGAGGGTTGGTAGACTGCATTTTCTTGGACTACAAGAAGGCTTTTGACACAGTTTCACACAAGAGATCAGTGCAAAAACTAGAGGATCAGGCAGGTATAACAGGAAAGGCACTGCAGTAGATCAGAGAATACCTGACAGGAAGGCAACAACGAGTCAATCGTGACGAGGTGTCAGAGTGGGCGCCTGTGAGGAGCGGGGTTCCACAGAGGTCAGCCCTAGGACCGGTGCTGTTTCTGGTATGTGGTAAAAATATGGCAGAAGGGATAGATTCAGATGTGTCTCTCTTTGCAGGCGATGCAAAACTAAGGAGAATTCATTTGGATGAGAATCAGGTAGGACTATAAAGGTACCTCGATAGGCCGCAGGCCTGGTCCAGCAACTGGCTCCTGGAGTTCAACCCCACCAAGTGCAAAGTCATGACTATCATGGAAGGGCAAAGAAGACTGCAGACAAAGTATAGGCTAGGGGGCCAAAGACTCGCTCAAGGGAAAAGGTGAGTATGATACCGAGCACATCCCCTGAGGCGCACATCGGCCAAATAACTGCTGCAGCATATGGGCGCCTGACAAATCTAAGACAAGCATTCCAAAACCTTAGCAATCGTTCAAGACACTGAACACCGTGTACGTCAGGCCCATATTAGAGTATGCGGCACCAATTTGGAATCCACACCTAGGCAAGCACGTCAAGAAATTAGAAAAGTGCAAAGGTTTGCAACAAGACTAGTCCTGGAGCAAACAGGACTGCCCTACGAGGAAAGGTTAAAAGAAATCGACCTGACGACACAAGAGGACAGGAGGGATGGAGGGACATAAGGACATATTACATAC
>NC_069463.1:7639284-7646784 GCF_026875155.1 Cherax quadricarinatus | reverse complement strand
CAAATGGAAGGACAAGCGCACCCCCCAGAAACACCTGCAGAAGGACTCCAGCCACGACACCCCCAAGGCAACTGAACAATCCAAACCAACCATCACACACCACAGTTACAGTATTAGAACAGAAGTTGAAGGTTTGGTACACAAATGCAGATGGATTAACGAATAAACACGAGGAATGGCAAGAAAGAATCAATGAGAAGTCCCCAGACATCATAGCAGTTACAGAAACAAAACTCATGGAGACAATAACAGATGCAATCTTCCCACCAGGATACCAGATCATGAGGAAAGATAGAAGGGGCAGGGGGGGAGGTGGGGTTGCTCTGCTCGTAAAAAACAGATGGAAATTCGAGAAAATGGAAGGAATAGATGAGACAGGAGAATGAGACTACATAGCAGGTACACTTCAGTCTGGGGAACACAAAGTGGTCATTGCAGTGATGTATAATCCACCACAGAACTGCAGGAGGCCAAGAGAGGAATATGAAGAGAGCAACAGAGCAATGATGGACACACTTGCTGAGGTGGCAAGAAGAGCTCACTCCAGCAGAGCAAAGTTGCTGGTTATGGGGGATTTCAACCACAGGGAGATTGACTGGGAAAACCTGGAGTCACATGGGGGTCCCGAAACATGGAGAACCAAGATGTTGGATGTGGTGCTGGAAAACCTCATGCACCAACATGTTAAGGACACTACCAGAGTGAGAGGGGAGGATGAACCAGCAAGACTGGACCTTGTGTTCACCCTGGGCAGTTCAGACATTGAGGACATCACATATGAGAGTCCACTAGGAGCTAGTGACCACATGGTTCTGTGCTTTGAATACATAGTAGAGTTGCAAGTGGAAAGAGTAACAGGAGTTGAATGGGAAAAGCCTGACTTTAAAAGAGGGGACTACATAGGTTTGAGTAACTTCCTGCAGGAGGTTCCGTGGGACAGAGAACTGGCAGGAAAGCCAGTAAACGAAATGATGGAATATGTAAAAACAAAATGCAAGGAGGCAGTGGAAAGGTTTATTCCCAAGGGCAACAGAAACAATGGGAAGACCAGAACGAGCCCCTGGTTTACCCGACGGTGTAAGGAGGCAAAAACAATAGAGAATGGAAAAAGTACAGAAGGCAGAGAACATGTGAAAATAGGGAGATCAGTCGCAGAGCCAGGAATGAGTATGCACAGGTAAGGAAGGAGGCCCAGCGACAGTGTGAAAATAACATAGCATCGAGAATCAAGACTGACCCGAAACTGTTGTATAGCCACATCAGGAGAAGACAACAGTCAACGACCAGGTGATCAGATTGAGGACAGAAGGTGGAGAACTCACAAGAAGTGATCAGGAGGTATGTGAGGAGCTAAACAGGAGATTTAAGGAAGTTTTCACAGTAGAGACAGGAAGAGCTCTGAGAAGACAGTACAGAAGGGAACATCAAGAGGGAATATACCAACAAGTGTTGGATGACATACGAACAACCGAGGAGGAGGTGAAGAAGCTGCTAAGTGACCTTGATACCTCAAAGGCGATGGGACCAGACAACATCTCCCCATGGGTCTTTAGACAAGGAGCAGAGATGCTGTGCATGCCCCTAACAACAATCTTCAACACATCCCTTGAAATTGGGCAACTACCTGAGAAATGGAAGACAGCAAATGTAGTCCCAATATTTAAGAAAGGAAACAGAAATGAGGCACTAAACTACAGACCTATGTCTCTGACATGTATTGTGTGCAAAGTCATGGAGAAGATTATCAGGAGGAGAGTGGTGGAACACCTGGAACAGAACAAGATTATAAATGAAAACCAGCATGGGTTCATGGAAGGCAAATCCTGTATCACAAACCTTCTGGAGTTTTATGACAAGGTAACAGAAGTAAGACACAAGAGAGAGGGGTGGGTTGTTTGCGTTTTCCTAGACTGCAGGAAGGCCTTTGACACAGTTCCCTGCAAGAGATTAGTGCAGAAGCTAGAGGATCAGGTGCATATAACAGGGAGGGCACTGCAATGGATCAGGGAATACCTGACAGGGAGGCAACAACGAGTCATGGTACGTGAAGAGGTATCACAGTGGGTGCCTGCGACGAGCGGGGTCCCACAGGGGTCAGTTCTAGGACCAGTGCTATTTTTCATATATGCGAACGACATGATGGAAGGAATAGACTCTGAAGTGTCCCTGTTCGCAGATGATGTGAAGTTGATGAGAAGAATTAAATCGGACGAGGATGAGGCAGGACTGCAAAGAGACCTGGACAGGCTGGACATGTGGTCCAGAAACTGGCTTCTCGAATTCAACCCTGCCAAATGCAAAGTCATGAAGATTGGGGAGGGGCAAAGAAGACCGCAGACAGAGTATAGGCTAGGTGGACAAAGACTACAGACCTCAGGGAGAAAGACCTTGGGGTGACCATAACACCGAGCACATCACCAGAGGCACACATCAACCAAATAACTGCTGCAGCATACGGGCGCCTGGCAAACCTGAGAATAGCGTTCCGAAACCTTAATAAGGAATCGTTCATGATAACGACATACAAGATACTGCGGGGAATAGACAAGGTGGACAGAGATAGGATGTTCCAGAGAGAGGACACAGAAACAAGGGGTCACAACTGGGGGAAAACTGAAGACTCAGACGAGTCACAGGGACGTTAGGAAGTATTTCTTCAGTCATAGAGTCGTCAGGAAGTGGAATAGCCTAGCAAGTGAAGTAGTGGAGGCAGGAACCATACATAGTTTTAAGAAGGGTATGACAAAAGCTCAGGAAGCAGCAGGGGAGAGGAACTAGTAGCGGATCAGTGGAAGAGGCGGGCCAGGAGCTGAGTCTGACCCCGCAACCAAAAATTAGATGAGTAACAATAGGTGAGTACAACACACAGAACACACCACACACACACACACACACACACACACGAACACCCACAAACCACACAACACCAAACAACACGCACACACACACACACAACACCCACAACACACACACACACACACAAAACACACACACACCCACACACCACACACCCCACACAACAACACCAACACACACAAAACACACACACAACACACACACAACACACACACAAACACACCACAACACACACAAACACACACACACAACACACACACAACACACACACAACACACACACAACACACACACAACACACACAACACACACCAACAACACACACACGACACACACACAACACACACAACACACACACACACAACACGAAACACCCACAACACACACACACACAAACAAACAACAAACACAACACAAAAACCAACACAAACACTCACAAAACACACACACACCACCCCAACCCACACACAACACAACAACACAAACACAACACAAAAACACACACAACACCACTCAAACACACACACAACACACACAACACACCACAACCACACACAACACTCACACAACACACACACAACACACACCACCACACACACAAAACAACACACAAAACAACACACACACACAAACACACACAAAACACACAAACACAACAACACATACACAACACCAAACACAACACACACACACACAAAACCAAAACACACACACACACAACACACACACAAACACAAACACAAAACCAACACACACAACACTCACACAAAACACACAAACACACAACACACACACACACAACACACACAAACCCAACACAACAAAACAACACACACAAACACACCACAACACACACACAACACACACACAACACACAACAAAGCACACAAAAACACACACCAACACAACACACCACAACACACACACAAACAACAACACACACAAAACACACACCCAACACAAAACCAACACACACAAACAACACCCACAAACGCACACACAAACAAAAAAAAAACCAAACACTTACACAACAACACACAAACACCACTCTTCACACAATACAAACACACACAAACACTACACACGCACAACAAACACAACACACAAAACACCACACAAACACACACAACAACACACACAACACACACACACAAACACCAACACACACCACTCACACACATACAACACACACACAACCACAAACAACACTCAACAACAACACCACAACACAAACAACACACAACCACTCACACACTACAACCAACACACACACACACACACACACACACACACACACAACGCACACACAAACACACACACAACACACACACACAACACACACACAACACACACAGAACACACACATAATACACACACACAACTCACACACAACACACAACAACACACACACAACACACACATAACAACACACACAAAACCCCACACACAAACACACACACACAACACACACACAACACACACAAAAACATACACACAAAACACACACACACAACTTACACACAACACACACACAACACACACACAACATACACACACACACACACCCCCCACACCACAAACACACACACACAAAACACACACATACACACACACACCCCACACACACGCGGGACACAACACAACACAACACACACACAACACACACACACACACACAACACCCCACACAACACACACACACACACTCACACACACACACCACCCCCACACACACACAACACACACACACACACACAACACACATAAAAACGCACACACACACACACACTCACACACACACACACAACCCCACACACACACACAACACACACACACAACACACACAACACACACACAACACACACAAAACACACTCACACACACACACACAACACACACACTACACACACACACACACACACACACACTCACAAAACACAAACAAAACCACACATCACACAACACCGCACACAACACAAAACACAAAACACACACACAACACACACAACACCACACAACACACACAAAACCCACACACAACCACACACAACACACATAACACACACACAAAACACACACACAACACACACACAACACACACACAACACACACACAACACACACACAACAAAACACACAAAAACACACACACAACACCCCACACAACACACACACAACACACCACACATACAACACGCACACAAAAAACACACACACACACCCCACACACACACACACACACACACACCACACACACACACACACACACACACACACACACACACACACACACCCCACACAGATGAATCAAAGGGATGTTAGGAATTTATTTCTTCAGTCACAGAGTAGTCAGGCCAGGGAAATACCCTAGAAAGTGATGTGGTGGAGGCAGGAAACCATACATAGTTTTAAGGCGAGGTATGATAGAGCTCATGGGGCAGGGGAGAGAGAGGACCTTTGTAGCAATCAGCGAAGAGGCGGGGGCCCGGAGCTGTGACTCGACCCCTGCAACCACAAATAGGTGAGTACAAATAGGTGAGTACACACACACACACACACAACACAAAAACACACGCAACACACACCAACAACACACACACACAACAACCCACACACACACACCACACACACCACACACACACACACACACACACACACACAACACACACACACAACACCACACACACGCACACACAACACGCACATAAAAACACACACACACACACACACACACACGCACACACACACACATCCACACACACCAAACAAACACACACACACACAACTCAACACACACGCAACACACACACAACACACACCCACTCAAACACAAAACACCACACCACACACACACACACACTCACAACACACACACACACACACACACACAACAAACACACACCCCACACGCACACAACACACACACAAACAAACACACTCACACACACAAGCAAACACCCCACACACACACACACACACACACACACACACACACACCACACACACACACACACAAAACACACACAACACACACACAACACACACACAACACACACACAACACACACACAACAACACAACAACACACACACAACACACACACAACACACACACACACACACACCCCACACACACCCCACACACACACACACACACAACACACACCCCAACACACAACAACACACACACAACACACACACAACACACACACAACACACACACACGCACACAGTGACCCTGTGGTTTTTTAAACTTCGAATACAAAGTAGAGTACAAGTGGAGGGGGAAGCAGGAAAGGGCCCGGACGAAAAGAAGCCGAACTACAAGAAAGGGGGACTACACAGGAATGAGGAACTTCCTGAACGAGGTTCAGTGGGACAGAGAACTGGCAGGGAAGCCAGTTAATGAGATGATGGAATATGTAGCAACAAAATGCCAAAGGGGGCTGAGGAGAGGTTTGTACCCAAGGGTAACAGGAATAATGAAAAAGCCAGGATGAGCCCATGGTTTTCCCAAAGGTGCAGGGAGGCAAAAAAAACCAAAGTGTGCTAGGGGAAAGGAAGAAATATAGAAGGCAAAGGACCCAGGAGAATAAGGAGACAGTCGTTGAGCCAGAAACGAAAATGCACAGATAAAAGGGAGGCCCAAAGACAATATGAAAACGACATAGCAGCGAAAGCCAAATCTGACCCGAAAATGTTGTTTCAGCCACATCAGGAGGAAAACAACAGTCAAGGACCAGGGTAATCAGGCTAAGGAAGGAAGGAAGAGGGGACAAAAAGAAATGACCGTGAAGTATGTGAGGAAAATCAACAAGAGATTCAAAGAAATGTTCACAGAGGAGACAGAAGGGGCTCCAGAAAGACGGAGAGGTTTGGGGGACACCCCCAAGTGCTGGCACAGTGCACACAACCGAGGAAGAAGTGAAGAGGTTCTGAGTGAGCTAGATACCTCAAAGGCAATGGGGCCAGATAACATCTCCCCATGGGTATTGAGAGAAGGAGCAGAGGCGCTATGTGTACCCCTAACAACAATATTCAATACATCTATCGAAACAGGGAGATTGCCTGAGGCATGGAAGCAGCAAATGTGGTTTCCCCAAACTTTAAAAGGAGACAGACATGAAGCATTAAACTAAAGACAGTGTCACTGAATGTATAGTATGCAAAATCATAGAGAAGATTATCAGGAGAAGAGTGGTGGGGAAAACCTAGAAAGGAATGATTCATCAACAGCAGCCAACATGGGGTTTTAGGGACGGGAAATCCTGTGTCACAAACCTACTGGAGTTCTATGACATGGTGACAGCAGTAAGACAAGAGAGAGAGGGGTGGGTGGATTGCATATTCTTGCACTGCAAGAAGGCGTTTGACACAGTTCCACACAAGAGATTGGTGCAAAAACTGGAGGACCAAGCAGGGATAACAGGGAAAAGGGACTACAATGGATTTAGGGAATACTTGTCAGGAAGACAGCAGCCCAGTCATGGTACGTGGCGAGGTGTCAGAGTGGGCACCTGTGACCAGCGGGGTCCACAGGGGTCAGTCCTAGGACCAGTGCTGTTTCTGGGGATTTGTGAACGAATGCGGAAGGGAAAAAGACTCTGAGGTGTCCCTGTTTGCAGATGACGTGAAGTTGATGAGAGAAT
>NC_069463.1:7546784-7634284 GCF_026875155.1 Cherax quadricarinatus | reverse complement strand
TGGTAGGTATGGAGGGATACCCACGCTTAAAAACCGCAATAATGGTAGGTATGGAGGGATACCCACGCTTAAAAATCGCAATAATGGTAGGTATGGAGGGGTACCCACGCTTAAAAACCGCAATAATGGTAGGTATGGAGGGATACCCACGCTTAAAAATCGCAATAATGGTAGGTATGGAGGGATACCCACGCTTAAAAACCGCAATAATTGGTAGGTATGGAGGGATACCCACGCTTAAAAACCGCAATAATGGTAGGTATGGAGGGATACCCACGCTTAAAAACCGCAATAATGGTAGGTATGGAGGGATACCCACGCTTAAAAACCGCAATAATGGTAGGTATGGAGGGATACCCACGCTTAAAAACCGCAATAATGGTAGGTATGGAGGGATACCCACGCTTAAAAAACCGCAATAATGGTAGGTTTTGGAGGGATACCCACGCTTAAAAATCGCAATAATGGTAGGTATGGAGGGATACCCACGCTTAAAAACCGCAATAATGGTAGGTATGGAGGGATACCCACGCTTAAAAACCGCAATAATGGTAGGTATGGAGGGATACCCACGCTTAAAAACCGCAATAATGGTAGGTATGGAGGGATACCCACGCTTAAAAACCGCAATAATGGTAGGTATGGAGGGATACCCACGCTTAAAAACCGCAATAATGGTAGGTATGGAGGGATACCCACGCTTAAAAACCGCAATAATGGTAGGTATGGAGGGATACCCACGCTTAAAAACCGCAATAATGGGGGCTATAGAGAGACATCCACACTTAAAAACCGCAATATTCGAGGCTATAGAGGGATACTTAAAAACCATTAAAGTGTGTTTTAGAGAATTATTAACACTTAAAAACCATTAGTGCTTCAGAGAGATATTCACATTTAAAAACCACATTAAAGATTGTTTTACAATTATACCCAAGTTTAAAAACCATATTTATTTTTTATAAGAATTCCCACACTAAAGTTGCTTTATAAGAAAAACCACACTTAAAAACCACGCTAAAATTGGTTTATAAGAAAAACCACACTTAAAAACCACGCTAAAATTGCTTTATAAGAAAAACCTCACTTAAAAACCACGCTAAAATTGGTTTATAAGAAAAACCACACTTAAAAACCACGCTAAAATTGGTTTATAAGAAAAACCACACTTAAAAACCACACTGAAATTGGTTTATAAGAAAAACCACACTAAAAACCACGCTAAAATTGCTTTATAAGAGAAACCACACTTAAAAACCACACTGAAATTGGTTTATAAGAAAAACCACACTTAAAAACCACGCTAAAATTGCTTTATAAGAAAAACCACACTTAAAAACCACACTGAAATTGGTTTATAAGAAAAACCACACTTAAAAACCACGCTAAAATTGCTTTATAAGAAAAACCACACTGAAATTGGTTTATAAGAAAAACCACACTTAAAAACCACACTGAAATTGGTTTATAAGGAAAACCACACTTAAAAACCACGCTAAAGTTGCTTTATAAGAAAAACCACACCTAAAAACCACGCTAAAATTGCTTTATAAGAAAAACCACACTTAAAACCACACTGAAATTGGTTTATAAGAAAAACCACACTTAAAAACCACGCTAAAATTGCTTTATAAGAAAAAACCACACTTAAAAACCACACTGAAATTGGTTTATATAGAAAAACCACACTTAAAAACCACGCTAAAATTGCTTTATAAGAAAAACCACACTTAAAAACCACACTGAAATTGGTTTATAAGAAAAACCACACTTAAAAACCACGCTAAAATTGCTTTATAAGAAAAACCACACTTAAAAACCACACTGAAATTGGTTTATAAGAAAAACCACACTTAAAAACCACGCTAAAATTGCTTTATAAGAAAAACCACACTTAAAAACCACACTGAAATTGGTTTATAAGAAAAACCACACTTAAAAACCACACTGAAATTGGTTTATAAGAAAAACTACACTTAAAAACCACGCTAAAGTTGCTTTATAAGAAAAACCACACTTAAAAACCACGCTAAAATTGCTTTATAAGAAAAACCACACTTAAAAACCACACTGAAATTGTTTTATAAGAAAAATCACACTTAAAAACCACGCTAAAATTGCTTTATAAGAAAAACCACACTTAAAAACCACACTGAAATTGTTTTATAAGAAAAACCACACTTAAAAACCACGCTAAAATTGCTTTATAAGAAAAACACACTCAAAAACCACACTGAAATTGGTTTATAAGAAAAACCACACTTAAAAACACACTAAAATTGATTTATAAGTAAAACCACACTTAAAAACCACACTGAAATTGGTTTATAAAAAAACCACACTTATAAACCACGCTAAAATTGCTTTGTAAGAAAAACCACACTTAAAAACCACTCTCAGACTTAATAAAAACCACATTAATTCAGTTTCCCACATTTAAAACATTAAAAACCGCCATTGGTGTCAAACTCCTCTTAGACATTTAGACAGAAAGAAGTATTAGAACGGGTTTATATAGAGGTTTAAACTCCTTCACTTGGATCTCTGGTTTATATAGAGGTTTAAACTCCTTCACTTGGAGCTCTGGTTTATATAGAGGTTTAAACTCCTTCACTTGGAGCTCTGGTTTATATAGAGGTTTAAACTCCTTCACTTGGATCTCTGGTTTATATATAGGTTTAAACTCCTTCACTTGGAGCACTGGTTTATGTAGAGGTTTAAACTCCTTCACTTGGAGCTCTGGTTTATATAGAGGTTTAAACTCCTTCACTTGGAGCTCTGATTTATATAGAGGTTTAAACTCCTTCACTTGGAGCTCTGGTTTATATAGAGGTTTAAACTCCTACATTTGGAGCTCTGGTTTATATAGAGGTTTAAACTCCTTCACTTGGAGCTCTGGTTTATATAGAAGTTTAAACTCCTTCACTTGGAGCTCTGGTTTATATAGAGGTTTAAACTCCTTCACTTGGAGCTCTGGTTTATATAGAAGTTTAAACTCCTTCACTTGGAGCTCTGGTTTATATAGAGGTTTAAACTCCTTCACTTGGAGCTCTGGTTTATATAGAGGTTTAAACCTCCTTCACTTGGAGCTCTGGTTTATATAGAGGTTTAAACTCCTTCACTTGGAGCTCTGGTTTATATAGAGGTTTAAACTCCTACATTTGGAGCTCTGGTTTATATAGAGGTTTAAACTCCTTCACTTGGAGCTCTGGTTTATATAGAAGTTTAAACTCCTTCACTTGGAGCTCTGGTTTATATAGAGGTTTAAACTCCTTCACTTGGAGCTCTGGTTTATATAGAGGTTTAAGCTCCTTCACTTGGAGCTCCGATGCTCATCTGTTACTTTTTTCCTTGTGATTATTTCACTTATTGTCTTCAGTATTTTGTCACTTATTAATTAAGCAAGAACCAAGTTTACCTTGGTTTGTTTATGTCTGGATTTACAAGAATATATATCTGGAGTTACCAGGAGTCTACCTGGAGGGTATTCCGGGGATCAACGCCCCCGTGCTTGGTCCACGACCGGGTCTCCCGGTGGATCAGGGCCTGAACAACGAGGCTGTTACTGCTGGCCGCACGTAGTTCAAAGTACGAACCACAGCCCGGCTGATCCAGTACCAACTTGAAATATCCGTCCAGTTCCCTCTTGAAGGCAGCCAGGGGCCTATTGGTAATTTCCCTTATGCTTGGTGGGAGGCTGTTGAACAGTCTTGGGCTCCGAACACTTATAGTGTTTTCTCTTAGTGTACCAATGGCGCCCCTAATTTTCATTGGCGGTATTTTGCATCGCCTTCCCAGTCTTTCACTTTCGTAGTGAGTGATTTCTGTGTGCAGATTCCGGACTATTCCTTCTAGGATTTTCCAGGTGTAGATCATGATGTATCTTTCTCGCCTGCGTTCCAGTGAGTACAAGTCAAGTGCTTCCAAGCGTTGCCAGTAGTTGAGGTGCTTGATGGAACTTATACACGAAGTAAAGCTGTTCACTCTCTAGATCGGAAATTTCATCTACTTTGAACAGAGATGTTAATGTGCAGCAGTATTCCAGCCTAGAGAGAACAAGTGATTTGAAAAGGATCATCATTGGTTTGGCATCTCTCGTTTTGAACGTTCTCATTATCCATCCTATCATTATCTTTGTAGCTGTGATCATGCACTGTTGTGATCCTTGAAAGTGAGATCCTCAGACATTACTACTCCCAGGTCCCTTACGATGAAATTAAGACACATGTGCAACATCTGGTATCTTTATTGTAGATTTTTCCCATCCATGGCTTTACAATAAAAATTCAGGAATAACTTGAAGACAGTAGAACTATGTACAGAAGATGAGGAATCATTTTGCCTCATCTTCTGTACAAGTTCTACTGCCCCCCAATTATGCCCCTGGTTTTTTAATTGATAAAGCCACTGATGCAAAAACGTTTAAAAAAAAAGATACCCAGATTTGCAATGTGTCTTAATTTCTCTTGTGGGGATTATATCCCATTCTTACACAACGGGTCCCTTACATTTTTTTTCCGCTCTATTGTAGGCCGGGATCAGAAATACTCTTTCAGTTATTATCTCCTCCATTTTCCATAACGGAGTAGTTGGGGAATTTGTCCTCATTGAACATCTTTTGTTTACCGTTGCCCACTGAAAACTTTGTTTATATCTTCTTGGAGTTAAACCCGCGCCCCCCAGCAGATAACAGCCTCATGCAGACCTAGTACACCCGCAAAGGATGATACGGTGTGGGGGTGTATATCTCTTCTATGTCTGATATGGGATAAGGATAAGATGGGGGCGGTAGTCCCTTTGTGGAACGAGCTTTTCATATAAGCCTCATGCAGATCCTAGTATCCCCGAAAAGGAGAACGGTGCTGGATGTATACCTGTCTATGTCGATATGGGGATGAGAACAGGATGGGGGCGAGTACTCTGCCTTATGGAACAGAGATTTAAGCTATGGCAGTTTCCGATTTAACTCTGTTGACCACTTCTCTTTGTGTTCGATTGGTTATGAAGTTAAGATCCATCCCCCTATTTTGCCATTTTTTTCCCTTTAGCACTTTTTTTGTGCCTATTACGCCATGATCGCACTTGTTAAAGGCTTTTGCAAAGACTGTGTATATTACATTCGCATTCTGTTTTCCTTCCAGTGCATCCAAGACCATGTCATAGTGATCCAGTAGTTTGAGAGGGAGGAACACCGCCCTAACCCATGTTGCCCTGGATTTTGGGAGTTTTTTTTTGGGAAACCAGGTGGGTTTCAACCTGCTTCTTAGCACTCTTTCAAAGAATTTTTGATGTGGGACGTAGAATTGGTCTATACTTCACAGACGTTGCTTTGCTGCCACCTTTATGGAGTGGGGTGGTTTCCCTTGTTTTTTAAAACTGGAATTTCACCCTGTCCCAAACTCCTTCTCCATAGGCAGCCAAAAGGTTTCTTGCAGTCTTAAGAACACAGAGTTCCACGACTCAGGGGGAGGGCTGAGTGCATGGGGATTTGTCAAAGGCTTTCTCAAGTCTATCGGGAATTTTGGGAAATGTTGGAAATCTGCACACATTGATGGGATTTTTAGGCTCATTAATGAAAAAAAAATTTGGATTCTCGATTTTTTGACGTTATAGCTCGCTAAACACAGATCGTATTGAGATTCAGAAATTCACTCTTTTGGTTTTGTCGCTGGAAAATTCATCTTGTCTTAGTAAGGGCCGATACAGATGATTTTTCCCTTGTTTTGGCATAGAAAGAAATTTTTCAAATTTCTTTCAATTTCACTAATCGCTTTTTGCTCCTCCGTTCTCCGGGTTCCTATGCGAGCCCTTTAACAAAAGGGTTCATACTTTCCACTTCCTTAGTCAGGTTCCTTTCCCGTGTTCAATCTCCCAGGAGCCGTGATTCTTCGTGTTTTCTTGGGGGAAATCTTTCTCCTCCATTTAAAACTTCTTCTCTTCTTCTTAGAGAAATCCCTTGAGCATACTCAGCTGCCAGGAATTGATTTTAAAGACACTGGTTTGGACCCATGTTTTTTTAAAGATACCCCGGGACATTTTTCCCCTTTAAAGACCGGGTTTTATGGTCCCAGTTGATGTTCTTGTTGTTGAAGTGGTATTTGGTGAGCACCTTCACAGTACGTAAATTTTTGTTGGTCGGACACCTGTGCTTGTTAGTCAACTTTGTTAGCGGTGATCGGAATTGGGTTTTTTTGTATTGAAAGTCTCAAACCCAGGCCCATCCTTTTTGTAAGATATGGTCAAGTGTTGCAAAATATATTTTGTTTAAAAGGATTATTCTTTGATTTACAAGGATATATGTTTTGATTTACAAGAATTTGCCCTTTGTTTTAAAAGGGAAATTATTTTGATTTACAGGATATAGTCTTGATTTAAAAATTTTTAAATGTCTTGTTTACAAAATATGTCTGATTTAAAGGATATATGTCTTGATTTACAAGAATAAGTTTTGTTTACAAGGATTATGTCTTGATTAAAAAGATTATGTCTTGATTTAAAAGAATAAAAGTCTTGATTTAAAAGGATTAGTCTTGATTTCAAGAATAATGTCTTGATTTACAAAAAATTTTTCTTGATTTACAAGGATATAGTGGGGATATAGGGACAATAGTGTTGGAGGGGTTGGTCTTTTGTTTAAAAATGTATGAAAAGGGGAAGGTCCCTGGGGATTGGGGGAGAGCATGTTACCCCTTTTATAAAAGGGGGAAAGGGGACAAAAGAGACGTAAAATTTAGGGGGAATAATTTTACTGAGAAACCCGGGGAAAAGTAACGGTAGGGGTTTTAATTGAAAATTAGAGGAAAAAAAAAATGTAGGATTGCGGGTGGCAAGGGGGCTTCAGAAGGGGAGGGGATGTGTAGTCAAGTGTTTATATTAAAACATAAATTTTGACGAAATTTTGATAAAGGTAGGGAAGTTTTTTTGCATTTATGGTTTAAAAACATTGTAGAGTGGGTAGAGGAGGTAAAGGGTAGATTTTCAATTTTTGGAAAAGGTGGTAAGTTACTAAAAGCTGAAAGAGTTTTTTGAGGGGTTTTAGGCTCAGGTTAGGGTGTGTGAAGAGAGGGACTACTTCCCCGGGAAAAATAGGGCTTTGCAGGGGTGTGTAAATTTACCCTGGTTGTTTAATTATTTATAGATGGGGGGTAAGGAAGTAAATGTAGGGTGTTCGGGAGAGGGGGGGGATTTAAATTTTTTGGGGAAACAAAATTTAAAAAGGGGGAAATTTCACAGTTACTTTTTGCTGATTCTGTGCTTATGGAGATTTAAAGAAAAATTGCAAAAGGTAGGGATTTTGAGAATGTGTTAAAGGTAAAAAAGAAAAGGAACATGGAGTAAGGTGAGAGGGATCAAAGATTTAGATTTGGGGGGAAAAATTGGATATCAAATTGGGGGGGAGGAGTATGGAAGAAGGAATTTTTTTAGTACTTGGGAGTTGAGTGTCGGGGGATGGATTTATGAAGGTGAGGGTTTAAACATAGAATTGATGAGGGAAAAAAGGGGGGTGCGTTGAGGGATATGTGGATCAAAAAACTTATCTATGGGGCAAAAAGGGAAGTATGAAAGTAAGTAGTACCAACACTCTTATATGGGGGTGAAACTTGGGTGGAAAATGCAGCAGCGGGAGAGGGTTTTGGAGGCAGGGGAGATCCCCCTGCCCAAAGGGGCAATGTGTGGTGAAAAATATTATCAAAAATTCGGAGTGGGGGAAATTAGGAAAGGTGTGGAGTTAATAAAGCATTAGTCAGAGGAAAAGAAGGGGGGTGTTGAGGGGGTTTTTGGCCCTTTTTAGAGAGAATGGTAAAAAAGTAAATAAATTTGAAAGCATAAAAAATCATGGGGGGAAGGGAAAGGGGGGTGGGGGTCGTCCTCAAAGGGGGTTTGGGAAAGGGGGGTTTTAAAGGGTTTTTTGGGGGCAAGGGGTTTGGGAAATTCCAAAGCAAGCGGGCATGAGCTGTTTAGATAGGAGTGAATGGAGCCCAAAATTGATCCCCTTTGGGGACCTGACGATCTGTTGGAGTGTGAGAAGGTAATATTTAGGAAGGGTTCGGGGAAAAGGGTTTTATTTTCATATAGTGGGACTTGTCCTGGAAAGGGGAAGTACAATGCCTGCACTTTTAAAGGGGGTTTTGGGAAATTTTGGGCTTTTTGGGGGATTTGTTGTGTATCTTTATATGTGTATGCTTTTTAAGACTGTTGTATTCGAGCACCTCTGCAAAAGCAGTGATAAAGGTTGAAATGTGGGGAAAGTGTTGAATTTATATGAAAGTATTTTTCTTTTTTGGGGGTTTTTTTTCCTTTTTTTGGGGGGACCCTCCTTTGGTTTGGGTTCCCCCCCTTTCCTCCCGGGGGGTCCCCCCTGCCCCCGGTGGGTCACCCCGCCCGGTGGGTCACCCCGCCCCGGTGGGGACCCTGCCTCGGTGGGGGCACCCTGCCCCGGGGGGGTCAACCCCGCCTCGGGGGGCCCCCCTGCCTCGGGGGTCCCCCGGGCCCCGGTGGGGGCACCCTGCCCCGGTGGGGGCACCCTGCCTCGGGGTCACCCTTGCCCCCGGTGGGTCACCCTGCCTCGGTGGGGGCGGCCCACTTGTTGAAAAAAAAAAATGTCTTGATTTTCAAGAATATATGTCTTGATTTACAGGAATATATCTTCATTTACAAGAATAAGTTTTGATTTACAAGAATATGTCTACATTTTACAAGAATATAAGTCTTGATTTAGTATAATATTTCTTGATTTACAAGAATACGTCTTGATTATGTCTTGATTTACATGACTGTATCTTGATTTACAAGAATATATATCTTGATTTACAAGATAATGCATTAATTTACAAGAATATGTCTTGATTTACAAGAATATAAGACTTGATTTACAAGAATATAAGACTTGATTTACAAGAATATAAGACTTGATTTACAAGAATATAAGACTTGATTTACAAGAATATATATTGATTTACAACTCACGAAAAACCAAAAACCCAGAAAAACCATTCATATAACATGGAAATTAAAAAAATCTCTAAAAAACCACCGAAAACCGTTGAAAACTATTAAAATTTATTAAAAATGGAAAACCACTTAAAAACCACCAACAAACATCATTAAATACCAATAAAAATCTACTAAAAAAAACACAAAAAAAATCATTGAAAAACACTGAAAGTAAAAACCACTGGAAAACAATGAAAAATAAAAACCACTAATAAAACATGGAAAAAAATCAGTAAAAAATAAAAACCACTCATAAAAACATTGAAGAAGTCACTATAATTAAAAACCACTCATAAAACATTATAAAATATAAACCACTAACAAAACCATTGAAAAAAAAACCACTAAAACAAATCTTTCCAGTCACTTAAAAACCACTTGAAAGCCACAATTCAGTGGTTTTTTTCCCCGTCTCCTGGAGTTACCATTCTCAGAATAAAAACCTGAAAAACCAGTAGGATGGTAGATGAGGAAGTGTGAGGAATCCTGCCTCTGACTCAGGTAAAAAAAACCAGGTGTAAAGGTGTGGTTTTTAAGTGTGTGTGTTGACTCAGCAGTGGTGTACCTTGGTACCCTGGGTACCGTACCCAGGGTAGGTACCAGGGAAGGTACCTAGGGTAGGTAAGCTAGGTAGGTGTCCAGAGTAGGTATCCTGGGTAGGTATACAGGGAAGGTAGGAACCCTGGGCACCGTACACAGGGTAGGTACCCAGGGAAGGTACCCAGGGTAGGTAAGCTAGGTAGGTGTCCAGAGTAGGTATCCTGGGTAGGTATACAGGGAAGGTAGGAACCCTGGGCACTGTACCCAGGGTAGGTACCCAGGGTAGGTAAGCTAGGTAGGTGTCCAGAGTAGGTATCCTGGGTAGGTATCCAGGGAAGGTAGGAACCCTGGGCACCGTACACAGGGTAGGTACCCAGGGAAGGTACCCAGGGTAGGTAAGCTAGGTAGGTGTCCAGAGTAGGTATCCTGGGTAGGTATACAGGGAAGGTAGGAACCCTGGGCACCGTACACAGGGTAGGTACCCAGGGAAGGTACCCAGGGAAGGTACCCAGGGTAGGTAAGCTAGGTAGGTGTCCAGATTAGGTATCCTGGGTAGGTATCCAGGTAAGGTAGGAACCTTGGGCACCGTACACAGGGTAGGTACCCAGGGAAGGTACCCAGGGTACGTAAGCTAGGTAGGTGTCCAGAGTAGGTATCCTGGGTAGGTATACAGGGAAGGTAGGAACCCTTGGCACCGTACACAGGGTAGGTACCCAGGGAAGGTTCCCAGGGTAGGTAGGCAAGATAGGTACCCAGAGTAGGTAGCCTGGATAGGTACCAGGAGTAAGTACCCAGAGAAGGTACCCAGGGTAGGTAAGCATCCTGGGTAGGCACATGGTAGGTACCCATTGTAGGCACCCAGGGTTTATAGGCAAGGCAGGTACCCAGGGGAGGTACCCAGGGTATCTAAACTAGGTAGGTAGGCAAGGTAGGTAGCCAGGATAGGTACCTAGGATACGTACATAAGTTAGGTACCCAGAGTACCTACCCTGGGTAGGTACAATTAATAGGTACCTTGGATAGATACCATGAATAGGTACCCTGGGTAGGTACACAAGTAGGTACAGAAGTAGGCAAATATTAAAGTACACAAAGTAGGCACCATGGATACGTACACTAGGAAGTTACCCTGGGTAGGTACACAAGGTAGGTACCCTGGGTAGGTTGACAAAGTAGGTACCCTGGGTAGGGACACAAGGTAGGTACCTTGGGTAGATACACAAGGTAGGAACAAGAGGTAGGCACCCTGGGTACGTGCCCTGGGTAGGTACCCTGAGTGGATACTCTGGGTAGGTACACAGGGCATGCACCTTGGGTACGTTCCATAAGTAGGTACTCTGGGTAGGCACCATGGGCAGGCACCCCGGTATGCTTTAGGTACCCGAGGTAGGTAAACAATATAGGTAACAAGACAAGGGTCCCAGGGTAAGTACCTTGGGTAGGTGCACAAGTTAGGTACCCTGAATAGATACACATGATAGGTATCCCGGGTTATTACACAAGGTAGGTATCCCGGGTAGATACACAAAGTAGGTACACAAGCAGGTACCCTGAGTAGGTACACAAGGTAGATACAATGGGTAGGTACCCTGGGTAGATATACATGGTAGGTACCGTGAACAGGCACAGAAGGTAGGTACTAAGGTAGGCACCCACACAAGGCCGGGTCTATAAGCAACCTGGGTAGGTACCCTGGGTAGGTACCGTTGGCAGGTACCCAGGATAGGTACGGATCTAGGTACCTAAGTAGGCGCTATAGGAAGATACCCTGGGTAGGAACACTTTTTGCAGGTAACCTGTGTGTAGCTACCTACGAAGTGCCTACACCCTGGTGTAGGTACCCAGGGTATATACCCAGGGTATGTATCCAGAGTAGGTACCGAGGGGAGGTACCAAGGGTAGATACCCATGGTAGGTACCAGGATAGGTACCCAACGCCGGTACCCAGGGAAGGAACACGGAGAAGGACCCATGGGTAGGTACCCTGAGAAAGTACCCAAGGTAGGTACCCAGGGTAGGTGCCCTGGATAGGTATAGAGGGAAAGTACCAAGTGTAGGTACCAAGAGCAGATACCCAGGGTAGGTACCCTGCGTAGGTTACCTGGTTACCTGGAGGTTATTCCGGGGATCAACGCCCCCGCGGCCCGGTCCATGACCAGGCCTCCCGATGGATCAGGGCCTGATCAACTAGGCTGTTACTGCTGGCCGCACGCAGTCCAACGTACGAGCCACAGCCCGGCTGATCCAGCACTGACTTTAGGTATCTGTCCAGCTCTCTCTTGAAGGCAGCCAGGGGGTTATTGGCAATTTCCCTAATGCTTGATGGGAGGCTGTTGAACAGTCTTGGGCCCCGGACACTTATGGTGTTTTCCCTTAGTGTACCAATGGCGCCCCTACTTTTTATTGGGGGCATTTTGCATCGCCTGCCCAGTCTTTTACTTTCGTAGGGAGTGATTTCTGTGTGCAGATTTTGGGACCATTCATTCCAAGATTTTCCAAGTGTAGATTATGATATTTCTATCCTCCTGCGTTCAAAACGATCGTACAGTCAAGTGCTTTCAAGCGTTCCCAGTGTTGAGGTGCTTGACCAGAACTTATTCGTGCAGTAAAGGATCTCTGTACAATCACTAATCTGCGATTTCACTTGCTTTGAATGGAGATGTTTAATGTACAGCAGTATCCAGCCTAGAGAGAACAAGTGATTGAAAAGGATCATCATTGAATTGGTTATCTCTTTTTTTTTTCGTTTTTGAAGTTCTCATTATCCATCCTATCATTTTATTTGCACGTTGCGATCGTGCTGGCACTGTTTGATCCTTGATGTGAGATCCTCAGACATTACTACTCCCAAGGTCCTTACATATTTTTCCCGCTATATTGTATGGCCGGATGTCAGTTAGTATACTCTGTTCTAGTTATTATCTCTCCGTTTTCCATACGGAGTTGTTGGATAAAATAAGTTGTCCTCATGAACATCATATTGGTTTACCGTTGCCCACTGGAAACTTTGTTTATATCTTCTTGGAGGTTAACCCGCGTCCTCAGCAGATGACAGCCTCATGCAGATCCTACATGTAGTCTGCAAAGGTGATAGGTGCTGGTGATGTTATATCTCTGTCTATGTCTGATATGAGGTTAAAGGAATTAAGATGGGGGCGATTACTGTGCTTGTGGAACTGAAACTCTTACTATGGCAGCCTCCGGATTTTACATAAAGTTGGTAGAATTACCGACTATATGTAAAATAAAAGGACACAGTGCAACTTATGGTGACATTTTATTGTGGCAACGTTCGGATTCCAGGAGCTTTTCAAAGCCATACAAACATACATGGACACAGAGGGTATTTATAGGGCTCGAGTGAGGTGTTATAATAGTAGTATAGATGTAGTAGTAGTAGTGACAAAAGTTGTAGTAGTAGTAGTAATACAATATGGTAGGAGAAATTAATTCGTACATGAGTAAATAGGATATAAAAGCTATTTCTTGGGTAACATAAAAAATAGGTTGGACAAATATAGACTGGAATGAGGCAGCTTGTTTTCAGTGTTTCACTCCTGTAATTGCTTTGTGGGTATCAGGGGGGGGACTTGTTCATTTACTGTTTTCTGGGGATTTTGCTAAGTTTTAAAATGTAAGTGCCTTGTTTGTTTATTTTTAAACAGCGTCAGCGATCGAGGCACTTGCGTCTGGGAAAATTAGTTTCTTGGGTTTAAATTTGTCTCTGAATTTAGATTGTTTGGGGAAATTTCGGTGTTTCACGGCGTTTTTAAAAGTTAGTTCCAAAAAGGTAAAGTTTTAAGGCGGGAGTCCCCATTTTTGTTTTATGTAAAATTTTTCCCCCTCCCAGGGTTTTTAAAGGTTTAAAACTCCTGAATTGAGGGTTTGGTTTGGTTTTGGGTTAATCTTTATTGAGTGTGGAAGGAGGGCATTGGTTTTAGTTGTGAAATCTTTAGAAAGCATTAATCGTTGGGAAAAATTAAATTTTTGGGGGGGTTTTGGTTGGAAAAAAGGGTTTGAAGAGCTCTTTTTTGCACCCTTTGTGGAAAAGGGGAAAATGAATAGTTTAAATGTTTGGGAATTTGTACACCTGAAGATAAGGCTCTTGGTATGTTTGGGGAAAACCCGTGATGAGCCTCTTTTGGCTTGTTCTTGATAATAAATTGTAGTCATTTTTTTTGGGGGTTTGTGGTTTAAAATTTGGTTTTCCCAAAAAGTTGGGGTTTAAAAGAACGTAAAAGGAAAATGTTTTATTAAAAACGTTTGGGGGTTTCGGGGCCTTTCACTTTTAGAATGTAAAGGGTCCAAGGGAGAAAGTTTCAATTATGTTTTTGGTTTTTTGTTCGTGTTTTTTTAAAAAAGGGTTTGAAAATTGAAATTTTAGGTTGTTGTTACTTTGAAGGGAGTGGGAAAAGGTACTTTTTGGATTTTTCGTGTAAAAGGATCGGGTTCTCTTGAGCCTTGATGAAGATGTAATCAAAAGTTTGGGATTTTTAAAAACTCGTCAGAACTAAAAAGGCCTTAAATTTGGATTTTTGGAAAAAGTGTTGGCTTGGTTTTTTCTTAAATGAAAAATTAAAACATTATGATTAATTTTTTCCTTTTTTAAAAACTGGAAAAAAGACTTTAGATTTACCTAGCAAAACCCCACTAACAAATTAAAAACCCCCCCGCCGGGACTGAACGTTAAAGTTTTCAAAGAAACCCAGGTCCCATCGTTTTTTCAATAAAGGATTAAGGACACTTGCCCAGAAACGGGGTTTCCTTATTTGGGGAGGTTGTGCAAATTTGTGTGAAAACGAAGAAATAAGTTTTAAAATGAAACCTTTCGATGTAGGAAACGAAACTTTAAAAAGCCTTGCAAACCGAAACCCAAATTTGGAGTTAGAGACGCCCGTTGTAACAAAAAATATTTGAGAGAGTGCGAATCGACTATGTGTTTGAATACAAAAAAACAAACAACGGATTTTTTCACCACTCAAAACTTTCAAAAATCCTCCTGAAAACAAAAAACCCTCCCCCAATATCTCTCCGTTATCTAACCAAGACTTTACAAGATAACACCAAGTGCCTCTTTCCAGCCTTTTTTTGTCCAACCTTTTTTGCCCAAAAGTAATGCTTTTATATCCTTTTACTCATTTTACGAATTAAGCTCTACCATTTGATTAAACACTAAAAACTTTTGCAACAACCAAATCCACCACTAGTATTCCCCATCGAGCCCTATATAACCCCTTTCCAGAAGAATGGCTTGATAAAGCCCGGGGCGAAACTTAAAAAAAAACAAGGCACGGTTTCCTTTTATTTAAAAACCCCCGTTTAACGTTGACACTATTTTTGTTATTGTTAGGATTTTGAAATCCCACTCCCTTTTTCCCCTTTTTCTTTGCATTTTTTAGGGGTTTACAAGGTAATTTTAAATCTTTTCTTGTGAATTAATTGTTCTATTTTTTCCATCATCAAGCCATATCATAATTATCCGGGGGGTTTACTTTTGGGTATTCCCCCGGGGAAATTTTTATTTTGAGGTCCCAAAGTAGAACCACAAGTCACTTTTGGGTTGGTCCCTTTACACCCGCTTTTGGTCCCTTTTGTGTAGGGTAAAGGTGGAAAAGGAATTTTCCCCGGGGGTAATACGGGAGGGTATACCCTGGTAACTGGGAAATTTTCCCGGGTGGAAACGGGGTTTGGTCCCAGGGATAAACCAATAGGGGGTAGGTCCAAAGGGAGTACCGGGTGGGCCCCCAAGGGGGGAGGGTCCCCAAAGTAGGTACCAGGGTAGGTTTTACCGGGGTAGGCCCCCAGGGTAGGAAACCCAAGGAGGTCCCCAGGGAGAAACCGGGGTAGGTCCCCAGGGTGGGTCCCAAGGGTAATTACCCGGTAGGTACCAAGGGGTCCCCGGGGGAAAAATACCGGGGAAGGAACCCGGGAGGTACCAGGTACCAAGGGGTGGTTCCAGGGTGGGGAAGGAGGGAGGTACCAAAGTGGGTCCAGGGTAGGTCCCGGGTAGGTACGGGGGAAAGTACCAATGAGTCCCAAGGTAGGAAACCAGGTAGGTTTTAAACCCAGGGAAGATACCGGGTGTTAACAGGGAAGGTACAAGGTGGTACCCAAAAAAACCAGGAAGACTGGGTTGGACCTAGGGGGGTCCCAGGTAGGTCCAGAGTAGGCACCAGGTAGGTCCGGGGGAAGGTACCCGGGGGTAGGTAAGGGAGGTACCAAAAAAAAGGTAGGAAAACAGGTAGGCCCCCGGGGAGGTCCCCAGGAGAACCTGTGGGTTAAAGGGAGGTCCCCAGGGTAGGTACAAGGGGGTATCCCCCGGAAAGGGTCCCCCGGGGGCCAGGGTAGGAAACAAGGGGGTAGGTACCCAGGGTGGAACCCCGGGAAGGTACCCAGGGAAGGAAAAGGGTAGGTAACAGGGGGGTTTAACAGGGTGGTCCCAGGAGGAGGCCCCCCTTTAGGCCCCCGGGGTATTTAACCAGGGTAGGTACCCAGGGTAGTCCCAAAAGTAGGTCCGAGGGTAAGTCCCCGGGTGGGGACACGGGGGTACAAAGGTGGGAAACCCCAGGGAGGTACCAGGGAGGTACCGGGGTAGGTACCGGGTGGGGTACCCAGGGTAGGTGCCAGGGTAGGTACCCAAATGGGGCCCCAGGGTAGGAAACCAGGGTGGGTTTAAAAGGGTAGGTACCAGGGTAGGTACCCCGGGGGGGGCCAAGGGTAGGTAACAAGTGAGGAAAACCCGGTGGTACAAGGGTAGGACCAAGGGAGGTACTGGTAGGTTCCCAGGGTAGGTCCAGGGTTGGTCCCCAGGGTAGGTCCAAGGGAGGTACAAGGGTAGGTACCCAGGGTAGGTCCCCAAAGGGAAGGGACCCAAGGGTAGGCCCCCAGGGTAGGTACCCAGGGAAGGGCCAGGGTAGGCCCAAAAGTAGGTCCCGGGGGTAGGCCCCAAAGGGTGGGTCCCCGGGGTAGGTACCAGGTAGGGTCCCAGGGAGGTACAGGGTAGTACCAGGGTAGGGTACAAGGGGAAGGACCCAGGGTAGGTACCCAGGGTAGGTACCAAAAGGGGTAGGTACCGAGGGTTAGGTACCGGGTAGGTCCCAGGGGGGTAAAAAGGGTAGGAAACGGGGTTTAGGTAAAAGGGTAGGTACCAAGGGTGGTTTACACAGGGTAGCCCCCAGGGTAGGTACCAGGGGTGGTACCCGGGGAGGTACCGGGGGTAGGTACCAGGGGGGTACCAGGGTGGGTTTTACAAGGGTGGTACCAGGGTAGGTACCCAAGGTGGTAAAAGGGTGGGTCCCCAGGGTTGGTACACAGGGTAGGTCCCCGGGGGAGGTACCCAGGGTAGGTCACAGGGTAGGTCCCCAGGGTAGGTACACCGGGTAGTACCGGGTGGTACCCGGGTAGGTACCAGGGTTAGGTACCGGGAGGTCCCCAGGGAGGTACAAGGGTGGGTAACAGGGTAGGTCCCCCGGGGGTAGGTGGTTATACCCAGGGTAGGTACCCGGGTAGGTACACAGGGTGGGTCCCCAGGGTGGGTATTAGGTACCAGGGTAGGCCCCCCGGGGGTAGGTACCGGGTAGGTACCGGGGTTTAAAGGTACCCGGGGGTGGTACCCAGGGGGTTAGGTACCCGGGGTGGAAACCCAGGGTAGGGAAAACCCACGGGGTTTAGGTACACAGGGTGGGGGTACCCCAGGGTGGGTCCCCAGGGTAGGTACCCAGGGAAGGTACACAGGGTAGGTAACGGGGAAAGGGTTTGGTTACACGGGGGTAGGGGTTAAAGGTTAGGTACCCAGGGTAGGTCACAGGGTAGGTGGGTGGCCGGGTGGGGGGAATGGTTTTGAAAACCCCGCAAGTTGAAGAATGAGACATTGTGCAAAAACAAGGGGATCTTTATGAAGAAACGTTTCGCCACACAGTGGCTTCATCAGCCCAATACACACCATCCCCCGGGCCGGGGTTGAACCCGCGGTCTTGAGCCCAATACAAAGTGAAATGGGTAAGGAGGGAGAAGTTTGAGGTAAAACGTCCCTCAAAATGGATCGTGGTTCATCCACCTCTTGTAGGGAATGCAGATAGGGCCAGAGAGGGGACTTATATGGCCCGTGAGTGAGTTTTAAGCAGGAGGAGGCGGGACACAGTGGGACCTACTTTTGTAAGTGCAGGAGGAGGGGGGATCACGTGGACCTGTACTTGTGTAAGTAGCAGGAGGGGCGGGATCACAGTGGGACCCGCCACTTGTGTAAGTAGCGGAGGAGGCGGGACACAGTGGGCCTGCCATTGTGTAAAGTAGCGGGGAGGGGGGATACGTGGGACCTGCCCCTGTGTAAGTGCAGGAGGGGGGCGGGATCACAGTGGGACCTCCCCCAAGTGTAAGTAGCGGGGCGGCGGGGATCCAGTGAGACCTGCCACTGTGTAAGTAGCAGGGGGGCGGGGGTCACAGTGGGGCCCGCCATTTTGTAAGTAGCAGGGGGAGGCGGGAAACACAGTGGGACCTGCCCCTAGTGTAAGTAGCAAGAGGAGGCGGGATCACGTGGGACCTGCCCCTAGTGTAAGTAGCAGGAGGGGCGGGATCACAGTGGGACCTGCCCCTGTGTAAGTAGCGGGGGCGGCGGTCACAGTGGGGCCTGCCATTTTGGGTAGCGGAGGAGGCGGGGGATCACAGGGGACCTGCCACTAGTGTAAGTAGCAGGAGGCGGCGGGATACAGTGGGACGCCCCTAGTGTAAGTAGAGGAGGCGGCGGGACACAGTGGGACCTGCCCCTAGTGAAGTAGAGGGGAAACGGGGGGATACGTGGGGGGCCTGCCACTTGTGTAAGTAGCAGGAGGAGGCGGGATCACGTGGGACCTGCCCCTAGTGTAAGTAGCAGGGGGAGGCGGATCACAGGGGACCGCCCTAGTGTAAGTAGCAGGAGGAGGGGGGGATCCAGTGGGCCTGCCACTAGTGTAAGTAAAAGGGGAGGCGGGATCCCGTGGGGCCTGCCCCTTGTGTAAGGAGGGGAGGCGGGGGCCAGTGGGCCTGCCCTTGTGTAAAATGCGGGGGGAGGGGGGATCCTGGGATTGCCACTAGTTAAGTAGCAGGGGAGGGGGGATCACAGTGGGGCCTGCCCCCGAGTAAGTGCAGGAGGGGGGGTGGATAAGGGTGGGACTGCCACTGGGTAAGTGCGGAGGCGGCGGGGTCACGTGGTACCCGCCACTTTTGTAAGTGCAGGAGTGGCGGGGTACAGTGGGACCCGCCATTGTGTAAAATAGCAGGAGGAGGCGGGATCAAGTGGGACCCGCACTAGTGTAAGTAGCAGGAGGAAGCGGGATCACAGTGGGACCCGCCACTAGTTAAGTGCAGGAGGCGGGGGGATAAAAGGGGGAACCCGCCCCTAGTGTAAGTAGCAGGAGGAGGCGGGATCACAGTGGGCCCGCCACTTGTGTAAGTGCAGGGGGCGGCGGGATCACAGTGGGACCTGCCACTAGTGTAATAGCGGAGGGGGCGGGATCCCGTGGGGACCCGCCCCTAGTGTAAGTAGCAGGAGGGGCGGGATCACGTGGGACCTGCCACTTGTGTAAATACGGAGGGGGGGGCGGGATCCAGTGGGACCTGCCATTTGTGTAAGTAGCAGGAGGAGGCGGGGTCACAGTGGGGCCTGCCCTAGTTAAGTAGAGGAGCGGCGGTCACAGTGGGACCCCCACTAGTGTAAGAGAGGAGGCGGGGGGATCACAGTGGGGCCCGCCACTTGTGTAAGAGCAGGAGGATGCGGGATCACGTGGGAATGCCACTGTTAAGTGCGGAGGCGGGGGATCCGTGGGGGGCCCGCCCCTAGTGTAAATAGCAGGAGGGGGCGGGATCACAGTGGGCTGCCCCTGTGTAAAATAGCCAGGAAGCGGGGGATCACAGTGGGGCCCGCCCCTTGTGTAAGTAGCAGGAGGAGGGGGGACCCCCGTGGGGGCGCCACTAGTGTAAGTACGGGGGAGCCGGGGACACAGTGGGACCCGCCCTAGTGTTTAAATAGCAGGAGGAGGCGGGATCCAGTGGGACCGCCATAGTGTAAGAAAAAAGGAGGAGGGGTATCCCCCGTGGGCCTTTCCCCTTGTGTAAGTAGCAGGAGGAGGCGGGATCACAGTGGGACCTGCCCCTTGTGTAAGAGCAGGGGAGGCGGGGGTCACAGTGGGACCCGCCCCCTAGTGTTTTAAATAGCGGAGGAGGCGGGATCACAGTGGACCGCCACTAGGTAGTGCAGGAGGGGCTGGGTAAGGGTGGGACCCGCATGGTGTAAGTAGAGGAGCGGGGGGTCACAGTGGGACCTGCCACTTTTTGGGAAGTACAGGGGAGGGGGATCACAGTGGGCCCGCCCCTTGTGTAAGTAGGGGGAGGCGGGATACAGTGGGACCTGCCACTGTGTAAGTAGCAGGAGGCGGCCCGGGGTCACAGTGGGATGCCATGTGTAAGTAGCAGGAGGCGGGGGGATCAAGTGGGACCCGCCACTACTGAAGTAGGGGGGCGGGGTTCCGTGGGGCCCGCCCCTGTGTTGTAGCAGGAGGAGGCGGGGGTCACGTGGGACTGCCCCTAGTGTAAGTGCAGGAGGGGCGGGAACAGTGGGGACCGTCATAGGTAAAGTAGAGGAGGCGCGGGGTCCATGGGACCTGCCCCGTGTAAGTAGCGGAGGGGGCGGGCCACAGTGGGACCTGTCACTATTTTAAGTAGCAGGAGGCGCCGGGATCCAGTGGGATGCCATACTGTAAGTAGCAGAAGGCGGCGGGTCCAGGGGGACCGCCCCTGTGTAAATAGAGGAGGCGGGGGGATCAAGTGGGACCCGCCCCTAGTGTAAGTAGCAGGAGGCGGGCGTGATCAAATGGGGCCTTCCACTAGTTAAGTAGCAGGGGCGGCTGGTAAGGGGGGGACCTGCCCGGTGTAAGTGCGGAGGCGGCGGGATCACAGTGGGACCTGCCACTTGTTTAAGTGCAGGAGGAGGGGGATCACAGTGGGACCCGCCCCTTTTGTAAGTAGAGGAGGCGGCGGGGTCACAGTGGCCCGCAATAATGAAGTAGCATGAGGGGCGGGGATCACAGTGGGACCTACCCCTAGTGAGTTGAAAAAGGAGGAGGGGGGGTCCAGTGAGACCCGCCATAGTGTAAATGGGAGGCGGCTGGATAACGGTGGGACCTGCCACTAGGTAAGTAGCAGGGGAGGCGGAATACAGTGGGCCCGCCATAGTGTAAGTAGCGGAGGGGCGGGGATAACGGTGGGACCTGCCCTAGTGCAAGTAGCAGAAGCGGCGGGGGCCATTGGGACCTGCCACTTTTGTAAGTAGAGGGGGAGGCGGGATCACGTGGGACCTGCCATTGTGAAGTAGCAGGAGGAGGCGGGGTTTTACAGTGGGACCTGCACTGTGAAGTAGCAGGGGAGGCGGGATCACAGTGGGACCCCACTAGTTAGTAGCAGGAGGGGGCTGGATAACGGTTGGGACCCGCATGGTAAGTAGCAGGAGGCGGGGGGTCCCGTGGGCCCTGCCCTTGGTAAGTAGCAGGAGGAGGCGGGAACACAGTGGGGCCTGCCACTTTGTAAGTAGCAGGAGGGGGGCGGGATCACGTGGGGGCTGCACTAGGTAGTAGAAGGAGGCGGCGGGATCACGTGGGACCTGCCACTAGTGTAAGTAGCGGAGGCTGCGTGATCACAGGGGGGACCCGCCCCTAGTGTAAGTAGCAGGAGGTGGCGGGGGGAAAACAGTGGGACCTGCCACTAGTGTAAGTAGCAGGAGGCGGCGGGACACAGTGGGACCCGCCCCCTAGTGTAATAGCAGGGGAGGCGGGATCACAGGTTGGGCCTGCCCCTGTGTAAGTAGAGGAGGAGGCGGGATCACGTGAGACCCGCACTGTGTAGGGAGCAGGAGGCGGGGGACACAGTGGGACCTGCACTGTGTAAGTAGCAGGAGGGGGGGGGATCACGTTGGGGCCTGCCCCCTAGGTAAGAGCAGGAGGAGGCGGGATCACAGTGAGACCGCCATGGGTAGGTAGCGGAGGGGCGGGATCACAGTGGGCGCCCCTTGTGAAGTAGCAGGAGGGGCGGGTCACATGGGACCCGCCATTGGTAAGTGCAGGAGGAGGCGGGATCACAGTGGGACCCGCCATGTGTAAGTAGCGGAGGGGCGGGATCACTTGGCCTGCCACTAGTGTAAATAGCAGGAGGAGGGGGTCACGTGGACTGCCACTAGTGTAGGTAGCGGAGGCGGCGGGTCACAGTGGGACCCGCCCTTGTGTAAGTAGCAGGAGGCGGGGGTCACAGTGGGGGAATGCCCCTAGTGTAAGTAGCAGAGGCGGGGGTCACAGTGGGCCTGCCACTAGTGTAAATAGCGGGGCGCCGGGATCACAGTGGGACCCGCCCCTACTGTAAGTAGCAGAAGGGGGCGGGACACGTGGGACCTGCCCCTGTGTAAGTAGACGGAGGCGGCGGGTACATGGGACCTGCCCCTGTGTAATGCAGGAGGAGGCGGGATCACGTGGGACCGCCCCTAGTGTAAGTAGCAGGAGGAGGGGGGCGGGGTCACAGTGGGACTTGCCCTTGTGTAAGTTAGGGGAGGGGATCACAGTGGGACCCGCCCCTTGTGTAAGTAGCAGGAGGGGGGGGGATCACAGTGGGACCTGCCACTTGGTAAGTAGCAGGAGGCGGCGGGGGTCAAGGGGACCTGCCACTTGTGTAAGTAGAGGAGGCGGCGGGATCAAGTGGGGCCGCCACTTGTGTAAGTAGGTCGTCGTCCAAAAGGGTTGGGGGAAGCGTTGAGTCTTTGTACCAAAGGGCCCATGATGTTGCTGTGTCTGACAGATGTGGTGAATGGTTTTGAAAACCCACAAGTTGAAAAATTGAGGGGCACTTCCCAAAAAATTTTCCCCTGTTTGACAAGTGTCTCAATTCCACACGGGTAGGTTCCCGGGTGGTACCCAGGGTTTGGTACCAAGGGAAGGTACCCAGGGAGGTACCCAGGGTAGGGACCCCGGGTAGGTACCAAGGGGAGGTACCAAGGGTAGGTCCCAGGGGAGGTACCCCGGGTAGGGTTCCCAGGGTAGGTTCCCCGGGGGGGTTCCCCGGGGGGGGTACCCGGGTAGGAACCAGTGTAGGTCCAGGGTAGGTACCCCAGAGTAGGTACCTAACTAGTTACCAGGTTGGTTCCCATGTAGGTACCCTGGTGGTACCCAGGAGGTACCCAGGTGGTACCTTACACTACTGCTACCTTCACTAACATTCCCGCTTTTATTTCCGTCATTACACCACCAGTGTACTGTAGTACACCACCAGTGTACTGGTAGTACACCACCAGTGTACGGTAGTACACCACCAGTGTACGGTAGACACCACCAGTGTACTGGTAGTACACCACCAGTGTACCGGTAGTACACCACCAGTTGTACGTAGTACACCACCAGTGTACTGGTAGTACACCACCAGTGTACCGGTAGTACACCACCAGTGTACCGTAGTACACCACCAGTGTACCTGGTAGTAACAACCAACCAGTGTACGGTAGTACACCACCAGTGTACGGTTAGTACACCACCAGTGTACCGGTAGTACACCACCATGTGTACCGGTAGTACACCACCAGTGTACCGGTAGTACACCACCAGTGTACCGGTAGTACACCACCAGTGTACCGGTAGTACACCCACCAGTGTACCGGTAGTACACCACCAGTGTACCGGTAGTACACCACCAGTGTACCGGTAGTACACCACCAGTGTACCGGTAGTACACCACCAGTGTACCGGTAGTACACCACCAGTGTACCGGTAGTACACCACCAGTGTACCGGTAGTACACCACCAGTGTACCGGTAGTACACCACCAGTGTCCGGTAGTACACCACCAGTGTACCGGTAGTACACCACCAGTGTACCGGTAGTACACCACCAGTGTACCGGTAGTACACCACCAGTGTACCGGTAGTACACACCAGTGTACCGGTAGACACCACCAGTGTACGGTAGTACACCACCAGTGTACCGGTAGTACACCACCAGTGTACCGGTAGTACACCACCAGTGTCCGGGTAGTACACCACCAGTGTACCGGTAGTACACCACCAGTGTACCGTAGTAACCACCAGTGTACCGGTAGTACACCACCAGTGTACCGGTAGTACACCACCAGTGTACCGTTAGTACACCACCAGTGTACCGGTAGTACACCACCAGTGTACCGTAGTACCCACCAGTGTACCGGTAGTACACCCACCAGTGTACCGGTAGTACACCACCAGTTGTACCGGTAGTACACCACCAGTGTACCGGTAGTACACCACCAGTGTACCGGTAGTACACCACCAGTGTACGGTTAGTACACCACCAGTGTACCGGTTAGTACACCACAGTGTATCCGGTAGTACACCACCAGTGTACCGGTAGTACACCACCAGTGTAACCGGTAGTACACACCAGTGTACCGTTGTACACCACCAGTGTACCGGTAGTCACCACCAGTGTACCGGTAGTACACCACCAGTGTACCGGTAGTACACCACCAGTGTACCGGTAGTACACCACCAGTGTACCGGTAGTTCACCACCAGTGTACCGTAGTACACACCAGGTACGGTAGATCACCACCAGTGTACCGGTAGTACACCACCAGTGTACCGGTAGTACACCCCAGTGTACCGGTAGTACACCACCAGTGTACCGGTAATGTACACCACCAGTAGTACCGGTAGTACACCACCAGTGTACCGGTAGTACACCACCAGTGTACCGGTAAGTACCACCACCAGTGTACCGGTAGTACAAGCACCAGTGACCGTAGTAAACCAGTGACGGTAGTACACCACCATGTGTACGTAGTACACCACCAGTGTACCGGAGTATCCACCAGTGTACCGTAGTACACCACCAGTGTACGGGTAGTACACCACCAGTGACCGGTGTACACCACCAGTGTACGGTAGTACACCACCATGTACCGGTAGTACACACCAGTGTCGGTAGTACACCACAGTGTACCGGTAGTACCACCATGTACGGTAAGTACACCACCAGGTACCGGTAGTACACCACCAGTGACCGGTAGCACGCCACCATTACGTGATAACCACTGTACGGTAGTCCCACCAGTGTACCGGTAGTACACCACCAGTGTACGGTAGTACACCACCAGTGTACCGGTGTACACCACCATGTACGGTGTAACCACCATGTGTACCGGTAGTAAAAACCACCAGTTACGGAAAGTCACCACCATGTACCGGTATACCCCACTGTAGTATACACCACCAGGTACCGTAGTTCACCACAGTGTACCGGTAAGTAACCACCAGGTAGGTTACCCAGGGTAGGTACACCAGGGTGGGTACCAGTGAGTAACCCAGGTGGTTACCAGGGAGTACACCACAGGGTACCGGTACCACGCGAAGTGTACCGGTAGTACCCAAGTGTACCGTAGTACACCACCAGTGTACCGGTAGTACACCACCAGTGTAGGTTCCACCCAGGTACGGGTATACACCACAGTGTCCGGTAGTACACCAGTGTACGGTATACACCACCGTGTACGGTAGTACACCACCAGTGAAACCTTAGAAACACCACCAGTGTACGTTAGTCACACCTTGTACCGGGTAGTACACCACCAGTGTACTGGTAGTACACCACCAGTGTACTGGTAGTACACCACCAGTGTACTGGTAGTACACCACCAGTGTACTGGTAGTACACCACCAGTGTACTGGTAGAAACACCACCAGTGTACGGTAGTACACCACCAGTGTCCCTGGTAGTACACCACCATGTACAGGTAGTACACCACCAGTGTACGGTAGTACACCACCAGTGTACCGTAGTACACCACCAGTGGTTACCCTGTACGTAGTACACCACCAGTGTACTGGTAGTACACCACCAGTGTACCTGGTAGTACACCACCAGTGTTACTGGTAGTACACCACCAGTGTACTGGTAGTACACCACCAGTGTACTGGTAGTACACCACCAGTGTACCGGTAGTACACCACCAGTGTACTGGTAGTACACCATCAGTGTACTGGTAGTACACCACCAGTGTACTGGTAGTACACCACCAATGTACTGGTAGTACACCACCAGTGTACCGGTAGTACACCACCAGTGTACCGGTAGTACACCACCAGTGTACGGGTAGTACCCCACCAGTGTACGGTAGTACACCACCAGTGTAACGGTAGTACACCACCAGTGTACCGGTAGTACACCACCAGTGTACTGGTAGTACACCACCAGTGTACCGGTAGTACACCACCAGTGTACTGGTAGTACACCACCAGTGTACCGGTAGTACACCACCAGTGTACCGGTAGTACACCACCAGTGTACTGGTAGTACACCACCAGTGTACGGTAGAAACACCACCAGTGTACCGGTAGTACACCACCAGTGTAACGGTAGTACACCACCAGTGTACTGGTAGTACACCACAGTGTACCGGTAGTACACCACAGTGTACTGTGTTAGTACACCACCAGTGTACTGGTAGTACACCACCAGTGTAACCGGTAGTACACCACCAGTGTACGGTAGTACACCACCAGTGTACTGGTAGTACCCCACCAGTGTACTGGTAGTACACCACCAGTGTACTGGTAGTACACCACCAGTGTACTGGTAGTACACCACCAGTGTACTGGTAGTACACCACCAGTGTACTTGTAGTACACCACCAGTGTACTGGTATACACCACCAGTGTACGTAGCCACCACTGTACTGGTAGTACACCACCAGTGTACTGGTAGTACACCACCAGTGTACTGGTAGTACACCACCAGTGTACTGGTAGTACACCACCAGTGTACTGGTAGTACACCACTGTGTACTGGTAGTACACCACCAGTGTACTGGAGTAGCACCACCACTGTACTGGTAGTACACCACCAGTGTACTGGTAGTACACCACCAGTGTACTGGTAGTACACCAATAGTGTACTGGTAGTACACCACCAGTGTACTGGTAGTACACCAATGTGTACTGATAGTACACACCAATGTTACGGTAGTACACCACCAGTGTACTGGTAGTACACCAATAGTGTACTGGTAGTACACCAATAGTGTACTGGAGTACACCAATAGTTACTGGAGTACACCACCAGTGTACTGGTAGCACACCACCAGTGTACGGGTAGAAAGCATACACCACAGTGTACCGGTAGTACACCACCAGTGTACTGTAGTGCACCACAGTGTACTGGTATTACACCACCAGTTGTACTGTAGTACACCACCAGTGTACTGGTAGTACACACCATTTACGGTACTGGAATGTAGTACACCACCGTGTACTGGTAGTACACCACCAGTGTACTGGTAGTACACCACCAGTGTACTGGTAGTACACAACCAGTGTACCGGTATACACCACCATGTACTGGTAGTACACCACCAGTGTACTGGTAGACACCAAAGTGTACTGGTAGTACACCAACAGTGTACTGGTAGTACACCACCAGTGTACCGGTAGTACACCACCAGTGTACTGGTAGTACACCACCAGTGTACTGGTAGTACACCACCAGTGTACTGGTAAGTACACCACCAGTGTACTGGTAGTACACCACCAGTGTACTGGTAGTACACCACCAGTGTACTGGTATACACCACCAGTGTACGTTAGTACAACCACCAGTGTACTGGTAGTACACCACCATGTACGGTATAACACCTGTGTATGGTAGCACCACCAGTGTACTGGTAGTACACCACAGTGTACTGGTAGTACACCACCAGTGTACTGGTATACACCAACAGTGTACTGGTAGTACACCACCAGTTTTACTGGTAGTACACCACCAGTGTACTGGTAGTACACCACCAGTGTACTGGTAGTACACCACCAGTGTACTGGTAGTACACCACCAGTGTACTGGTAGTACACCACCAGTTTACTGGTAGTACACCACCAGTGTACTGGTAGTACACCATAAGTGTACTGGTAGTACACCACCAGTGTACGGTAGTAGACCACAGTGTCCCGGTAGTACACCACCAGTGTTCTGGTAGTACACCACCAGTGTACCGGTAGTACACCACAGTGTACTGGTAGTACACCTAAGTGTACTGGTAGTACACCACAGATGTACTATACACACCAGTGTACTGTAGTACACCACCAGTTGTCTGGTAGTACACCACCAGTGTACTGGTAGTACACCACCAGTGTACCTGGTAGCTACACCCCAGTGTACCGGTAGTACACCACCAGTGTACTGGTAGTACACCACCAGTGTACTGGTAGTACACCACCAGTGTACTGGTAGTACACCACCAGTGTACTGGTAGTACACCACCAGTGTACTGGTAGTACACCACCAGTGTACTGGTAGCACACCACCAGTGTAGCGGTAGTACACCACCAGTGTACTGGTAGTACACCACCAGTGTATTGATAGTACACCACCAATGTACTGGTAGTACACAACCAGTGTACCGGTAGTACACCACCAGTGTACTGGTAGTACACCACCAGTGTACTGGTAGTACACCACCAGTGTACTGGTAGTACACCACCAGTGTACCAGTAGTACACCACCAGTGTCCCTGGTAGACACCACCAGTGTACTGGTAGTAACACCACCAGTGTATTGGTAGTACACCACCAGTGTACTGGTAGTACACCACCAGTGTACTGGTAGTACACCACCAGTGTACTGGTAGTACACCACCAGTGTACTGTAGTACCACCACCAGTGTACTGGGTTAACCTGTTACCGATAAACCATCTGTGACTGGTAGACGCCACCAGTGTACTGGTAGAAAGCCACCAGTGTACTGGTAGTAAAACACCAGTGTACCGGTAGTACACCACCAGTGTACTGGTAGTACACCACCAGTGTACTGGTAGAACGCCACCATGTACGTGTCAACCAGTGTATGTAGTCACCACCCAGTGTACTGGTAGTACACCATCAGCGAACTGGTAGTACACCACCAGTGTGCCGGTAGTACACCACCCGTGTACTGGTAGTACACCACCAGTGTACTGGTAGTACACCACCAGTGTAAGGGTTTAGTACGACCACCAGTGTACTGGTAGTACACCAATTTGACTGGTGTAACCCTGTAGGTAGTACACCATCACGAACTGGTAGATACACCACCCGTGTACTGGTAGTACACCACCAGTGTACTGGTAGTACACCACCAGTGTATGGTTAGTACACCACCAGTGTAATGGTAGTACACCATACTGCACCACAGTGTACTGGTAGTACACAACCAGTGTACTGGTAGTACACCGCCAGTGTACTGGTAGTACAACACAGTGTACTGGTAGTACACCACCGGGTACTGGTAGTACACCACCAGTGTACTGGTAGTCCACCACCAGCATACTGGTAGTACATCCACCAGTGTACTGGTAGTACACCACCATGTACGGTAGTACATCACAATTCAGGTAGTAACCATGGTAGTAGTACACCACAAGTGTACTGGTAGTAACACCAGTGTACTGGTAGTACACCACCATTGTGTACACCACCTGTGTATGTAGACACCGCCAGTGTACTGGTAGTACACCACCTGTGTACTGGTTAGTACACCACCAGTGTACTGGTAGTACACCACCTGTGTGTGGTAGTATACCACCTGTGTAACGGTAGTACACCACCAGTGTACTGGTAGTACACCACCAGTGTACTGGTAGTACACCACCAGTGTACTGGTAGTACACCACCTGTGTACTGGTAGTACACCACCAGTGTACTGGTAATACACCACCAGTGTACTGGTAGTACACCGTTGCAGTGACACACTGGTAGTACACCACCAGTGTACTGGTAGTACACCACCTGTGTAATGTAGTACACCACCTGTGTACTGGTAGTACACCACCAGTGTACTGGTAGTACACCACCAGTTACTTAGTACACCACCAGTGGTACTGGTATACACCACAAGTGTACTGGTAGTACACCACAAGTGTACTGGTAGTACACCACCTGTGTACTGGTAGTACACCACCAGTGTACTGGTAGTACACCACAAGTGTACCGGTAGTAAAACACCATGTATATATCTGTAGGTAGTACACCACCAGTTACTATACACCAAGTGTATGGTAGTACACCACCAGGTCGTGCCAATGTACTGGTAGTACACCACACAGATGGTATAACACTGTCTGAGTATCACCACCATGTTACTGGTAGTACATCACAAGTGTACTGGTAGTACACACCCAAGTGTACTGGTAGTACACCACAGATTGTACACCGCTTTTTTAATGAGTTATTTTGGTGTTTCTGGTAGCGGGGAGTAAATGATACGTCTTCGGAGGCTTCTTACTTTATTTGCAGAGTCATGGTGGGTACACAGGCTTGTGTGTTGAGTGCCCATGGCCCGGGAGGGCCATCTCACTAGCGAGAGAGGTGTAGACTTTGTCTGAATCTAGGCTGCTGAGTGAGTGACGAGTGCGAGGGGGACCCGGCGTCCCACTGACCTGGGCAGGCCTAGAGGGCAGCACCTGAGTGCTGCAAAATATGAACTAAGCTGGCAGACAGCATAGGCTGTCTGTGCAGACAGTACAGGCTGTCTACATTTGCTCGGCCACCTACCTCGCGTCGTCCCAACACGACAATACTGGTGGTAAAAAAAACTCACTCTCTCTCTCGTAGGAACAAAGCACAGAACACAAAATAAAAAACACGTAATATATATGGACATGGAAAAAAAAACTTCCTACAGGGAGGAAAGAATAAAACACGTGGGGTGTGCTAAACATCGTGCTCAAAGGCAGTGAGTGTTGATGGGCATCACTGCACGCCTTCCTTCATCTGGACAGATACTGCAACACAGGAGACATCACTGCAGCTGAGCTGTGATGTAACAGGGTACAGTCTCCTCTAGAATGGTGAAGTAGTCATCTTAGGAGTCACTGCAGGTTTCACTCAACCTGGGGCACGACATGCTGGTGCCCTCGAGTGAGGCCTCATCAAAACTCAGCATCTGGGCAGGACTTCTGGCAAGTGACTCATGAGGACGCTTCTCGACTGGTACTGTCGCTGGGCTGTCACTGCCGGCGAGCGTGGAGTAAATCGTGGAGCGAAGTGTGGCAGAGTTGACTGGGTGAAACATCTGGGAGTCGTAACATCATACACCAGACTGCAGTGAGAGAGCTAGCAGTCAGTGACATCATCTTTCTGCAGGCTGCTCACTGAAGCTTGGAACATGAGGCTGACACAGCACCTGCCGACAGAGCTAACTGCGGCTTGACGAGTGTCATTCTCTCGGCAGTTGGAGTTATAGCAGAGGTTAGTCTAAGTGCCCCTAGACCTGTTTCTCTACACATAACTGCACTCTGAAGGTCTGGAGGTGAAGTGAAACAAATCTCGATGGCAATCGTAGCAGGTACGATTCTGCAGAACATCTATGAGCAACGAGCATAAGAGCTTTCTGTACAAGGGGCTCAGGGCTGACTAATATCAGCTGTCAAACGAGCTGGTCACACCGGACAAGACCACACTGGACACAGGTAAAACTTTACACACACCCGCAGTACATTTGGTACAACATAGCTTAAACTAGCAAATGATGCTTTTCTGTGCACAAAATTGACACTAAGCCATTCACTAACATGTGAAAACACTGACTAAGAGAAATTAATTAACATACGACATGTATCTTCTCTCAATCTTCTCGACAATACTGACATAATTACTGAAACACTCGATGTGACATGTGATGCCAGGCGTGACGTGGCAAGGTGACATCAGCAGCACTGTGGCATCAGGCAGACATCGTGACATCATGAAGTCGGGCAGCAGCATCGGTGACGTCACTGCGATGCAGGAAGCACACCACATCATGAGGCCTGGGACGTCTGGCTCGCTAACTCACGTGGCTAATAGATCCACGTGGCGTCGTCCACACCCCACGTGGCATCGGGACCCATGTGGCAGTGTGATCTACATGGCTTGCTGATCTACGTGGCTTGCTGATCCACGTGGCTTGCTGATCCAAATGGCTTCATGATCCATGTGGCTTAGTGATCTACGTGGCATGCTGATCCACTTGGCTTCGAGTAGCCTCGGGCACTCGGATACACAGCTCTGACAATGAATTCACACGAAAAACAGCAGAGAACACAGCAGAGGGAGTGATGGCGTGGTGGTGTATGGGAGTGTGGTGGTGAAGAGCATGGGTGAGTGTATGGCGAGGGAGGATCTGGCCACTTCCTCCTCTCCCACAACTACGTGGAGAAACTCACTCTGGACGCAGAAATCACCACAAAACTCACTTCTGGCTTGCTGAAATAGCTGTGCTGAGCTGAACAACAACAGCAGAACATACAAGTGAAGCTGAACACGTGACTTGAAAAACAGAGTAATATGCTGTAGCGTAGGGTCACTGGGACGCCACTTACAATTCTCGAAGAAATTCGGTAAATTTTCGCTAGATCGTGCTTGTACCTGTGTCTGGATGCTGAAACATGCAGACACGACATCAGGATAACTCGTTGAGAGACGGATGCTTCTTGTATACGGTGATAAAGTGAAGATGACTTCATTCTATTTCCTTCCTTTCTCCAGGCAAACACAGCTTGCTGGGAACACCGCTTCCCACCAATGTTTAATGAGCTTATTTGGTGTTTCTGGTAGCGGGGAGTAAATGATACGTCTTCGGAGGCTTCTTACTTTATTTGCAAAGTCGTGATGGGTACACAGGCCTGTGTGTTGAGTGCCCATGGCCCGGGAGGGCCATCCCACGAGGGAGAGAGGTAGCAGACTTGTTGTCTGAATCTAGGCTGCTGAGTGAGTGAGCGAGTGCGAGTGAGACCAGCGTCCCACTGACCTGGGCAGGCCTAGAGGGCAGCACCTGAGTGCTGCAAAATATGAACTAAGCTGACTGACAGCATAGGCTGTCTGTGCAGACACTACAGGCTGTCTACATACTGGTAGTACACCACCAGTGTACTTGTAGTACACCACCAGTGTACTGGAATTACACCACCAGTGTACTGGTGGTACACCACCAGTGTACTCGTAGTACACCACCAGTGTACTGGTAGAACACCACCAGTATACTGGCAGTACACCATTATTGAATTGGTAGTACACCACCATTGTACTGGTAGTACACCACCAGTGTACTGGTAGTACACTGCCAGTGCAATGGTAATACACCACCCAGTGTACTGATAGTACACCACCCAGTGTACTGGAAGTACACCACCCAGTGTACTGGTAGTACACCACCCAGTGTACTGATAGTGCACCACCCAGTGTACTGGAAGTACAGCACCCAGTGTATTGATAGTACTCCACCCAGTGTACTGGAAGTACACCACCTAGTGTACTGGTAGTACACCACATAGTGTACTGGTAGTACACCACCAGTGTATTGATAGTACATCACCAGTGTACTGGTAGTGCACCACCAGTGTACTGGTAGTGCACCACTAGTGTACTGGTAGTGCACCACCCAGCGAACTGGTAGTACACCAGCAGTGTACTGGAAGTTCACCTCCAGAGCACTGGTACTACACCAATCAGTGTACTGGTAGTTCACCACCCAGTGCACTATTAGTACACCACCCAGTGTACTGGAAACACAGCACCCAGTGCACTGCTAGTACAGCCTGTGTACTCATACTACACCCAGTGTACTGGTAGTACACCCAGTGTTTTGGTAGTACACCCGGTGTACTGGTAGTACACCACCCTGTGTACTGGTAGCACACCCAGTATTCTGGTAGTACACCTAGTGTGCTGGTAGTAGACGGAGTGTACTGATAGTACACCCAGTGTACTGGCAGTACACCGAGTGTACTGGAAGTACACCACCAAATGTACTGACAGTTCACCCAGAGTATTGGTAGTACACCCTGTGTTCTGGTAGTATATGCAGTGAACTGGTAAGGCACGCTGTGTACTGGTAGTTCATACAGTGTACCGGTAGTACACGCAGTGTACTGGTAGTATATACAGTGCACTGGTAGTACACCACCTAATGTACTGGGAGTGCATACCGTATACTGGTAGTACACCCAGTGCTCTCGTAGTACACCCAGTACACCCGTAGTACACCTCCCATTGTACTGGTGGAAAACCTAGTATGCTTTTAGTATACCTCACAGGTTACTGGTAGTACACCTCCCAGTGTACTGTTAGTACACCCAGTGTACTGGTAGTACACCACCCAGTGTACTGGTAGTACACCACCCAGTGTACTGGTAGTACACCCAGTGTACTGGTAGTACACCACCCAGTATACTGGTAGTACACCCAGTGTACTGGTAATACATCCAGTGTACTGGTAGTACACCAAGTGTTCTGGTAGTACACCCAGTGTACTGGTAGTACACCCAGTGTACTGGTAGTATACCCAGTGTACTGGTATTACATCAGAGTACTGGTAGTACACCCAGTGTACTGGTAGTACTCGCTGTGGACTGGTAGTATACCCTATGTACTGGTAGTACACCACCCAGCGTATTGGTAGTACACCAACCAGTGTCCTGGTGGTACACTCAGTGTACTGGTAGTACACCACCCAGTGTACTGGTAGTACACCACCCTGTGTACTGATAATACACCTCCCAGATTACTGATAGTACACCACCCATTGTTCTGTTAGTATACCCAGTGTACAAGTGGTACACCTAGTGTACTTGTAGTACTCCACCCAGTTTACTGGTAGTACAGTGCATTGGTGGCACACCCAGTGTTCTGGTAGCACAGTCAGTGTTCTGCTGGTACACCCAGTGTACTGATGGTACACCCAGTGTACTCGTAGTACTCCACAGTGTACTGGAAGTATTCCCCCAGTGAACTGGTGGTACTCTCAGCGTTCTGGTAGTACACCCAGTGTTCTGGTAGTACACCCAGTGTTCTGGTAGTACACTCAGTGTACTAGTAGTACACCCAGTGTACTGGTGGTACACCCAGTGTGCTGGTGGTACTCCCAATGTCCTGGTAGTACAACCAGTGTACTTGTTGTACACCCAGTGTACTGGTAGTTCACCACCCAATGACTGGTAGTTCACCACCCAGTGTACTAGTGGTACACCAGTGTACTGGTATTGCACCTCCTATTATGCTGGTGGTGCACCCAGTATACTGATGGTACACCACCAAGTGTTCTGGTGATCACAACCGAGTGTACTGGTGGTACACCCAGTATATTCGTTGTACTCCACCAAGTGTACTGGTGTTACACCCTGTGTACCGGTGCATATCAGTACATTCCTGCCAAATATAAGGGAGAATATAGACTGAACAAGCGTCAGTTGGGTTAGTCCCATGTGAAGTTTGTTCAGGGACAGTCTATGACCTTCTCTAAGTGGTACAAGTCCACTGGTAACTTGGACTTCAGAGATCCAGTGCTTCTGGTCCTTAGAGACAATCTTCTTGAGTCAGTTGGACCAGAGGTTCGAATGTTTTTAGAAGACCATTCAGTGGCAACTGCTATGGAGCCAGCTAGACTTCTTTACATATTTGAGGCCAATGTCTCCTTGTTGGATCGGTCTTTCAACATTCCTTCCCAGTAGCCTGGTATGGACAGGTATCGTCATGGTCGGATCTCTGAATTCGTTCAAAGAAGGAAGCTGAAGTTGGAAAACAACGTCTGTCTCAAAATCCACAAGGGGCACAAGATATGGTTCTCGAACCCATTACATGTTACTACTGTCGTAGGCCCAGCTCATCAAGGCCACTTGCCCCAAGGTGAAGGTTCTCCTGGGAATAATAACTGTGCTAAGTGATGAAACGAATCAGAGGGATATAGATGCCTGTTTGGCGACTATTTATAGTAATAGTCAAATCTTCCTTAAGCAGCAAGAATGTCGTATTGAAGTATCCATCTCTAGGAATACCAGGGCTTATTACTCCCTCTTACAAGATGGAGGACGTACTTCCAGTTTCTGAGACCTTATTAAACCTCTCAGTTTTGCTAGAAGCTTACGGTGGAGTTGTGTTTTCTGTTCCTCCGTATAGTATTTCCATTAAAAGTCAGTATTATACTGGGTTTTTACCTGTGAGTGTGTCTGGGGGTCTACATGAAAGATGCGTTATTATTGCTTGGCAACAATGTTCTACATTCTAGATGCTGTCACAAGCCTATTGTAGCCACAGAAGCCTCTTCTCCAATGTTGGCCAGAACTTGGCCAATGTCCAAAGAAAAGTCTAAAGGTAATGCTGACCTTACCTTGGAGGGCTGTGATCTAGGGCTAGACAATTTAATTTACAAGGAAATCTGGCCAGAGCCTCTTAAATCTAGTGAAAATCCCCGATCAAGCCTTCCTATCCTGGGATTGCAGGACTGCCAGACACTCCTGTGGCCACGCCCGAGGGACTGTCCTGGATCAAACCAACTATTATCGCCCGGATAAATATATCATGAACAATAACCTACTATTTAGTCCAGCTACTGGTAAGAAGGCAGGGGAAGTGTTTATACCACACGGACTTGTGGTACCAAAGGAATTCAGACCTCAGGTCTTCAAAGTACCTCACAATTCATCCTAAGGAGGACATTTGCGTGTCACTAAACCCTTTATACGACACTGCAGCTTTTTATTGGTCAGGTGTAAGACGACAGATACGGAATTACATCCAATCCTGTCGTCAGTGTCACCAAGTTGGCAAACTCGGACACTGCAATAAACCCGCACCACTTTGTCCCATACCCGCTGATGGACAGCCATTAGCGGACCTGATCATCGACTGTGTGGGACCCTTACCCAAGGCCAAGTCAGGTAACCAATACCTGTTTACCATTCTTAACAAAACTAACAGGTATCCTGAGACAGTACCTATACATAATATTAAATCCCTCATAAAGTTTAATTCCCATTTTGGCATTCCCCGATCTATTTCGAGTAACCAGGGCACTAATTTCACTGCGAAAGTGTTCATAGAAGCTTTAAACTGGTTAGGATGGACGTGGCACGTCAGCTGGCTACAGCCAACCTAAAATTGCTCAAAATAACTTGAAATAGAGGTATGACAAAGCTTCTATTTTGTTCTTTTAACCCAGGAGACAAAGTGTTGGTCCAGGAACCTGAGTCTTGTCACACCCTAAAAGTAAAGTTTATGGGACCAGTGAAGGTGATCAAAAAGAATTCTGATATAAATTATTTGGCAGCACCTATTAATAAACCCAACTCGGGTAATGTCTACCACATTAATCAGGTTAAACTATTCTCTGAGTCACCTAACAGGGATTGTCAGGGACAGAGGACAAAGTCCTCTGTCCCTGACATATTCATATTTTTCGATGTGCCGAAAATGTACAATCTGGGTTATCACAACATGGAAGCAGGAACTGCAAAACCTATTAAGCTTCCTTGCTACAGATCCAGTTGTGAAACACAGAGGCTACTTGAGCAGGAAGTTGCATTTCTGTCAGAACTTGGAATTGGTGGAGGAATTGTCCAGATTGTGGGGCTTCACTGTGCATTCTTTTTAAAAAACTTGACGGAGGATTCCAGATGTGCACCAACTACCATAAGATGAATAAGGTCACGGTAGTTAATACTTATCTTTTTCCATGTATGGACGATATAATGGACTTCGTAGGTAAACTCCTTTTATTTTTAAACCAGATCTTGAAGGACACTACCAGGTACCTTTAATGGATAAGGCGAAGGAAATTTCTGCCTTTGTAATTGCAAGTCACTATCAATATACTGTGATGCACTTTGGAATGAGGAACTCGCCCGCCTCATTCCAAAAACTGATCCATCAGGCTATCAAAGGACTTGAAAGCCCAGCGGCTTACCTAAACAATATAGCTGTAGTTTTTAATACGAGGGATCATCATTTGCTCCATCTTAAATATCTCTTTGAGAGATTATGGGCATTCAAACTAACTGTAAGCCTTAGTAAATCATCTTTTCAGCCACTCTACTGTAACTTTCTTGCGTCACGAAGTAGGTAGTGGCAAAGTGGCGCCTAAATTTTCCAAAGTCTTGGCCATTCAAAATTATCCATTTCCTCAGGAAAGGAAGTCTTTGTAATAATTCTTAAGAATGATAGGATTTTATCGTAGGTTCTGCAGAAATTTTGGTACAGTTGCCACCATAACCTCTCTTACCACTCCCCAAAAATACATTTACCTGGACTTCTAGTTATCAAGACTTTTAACATTGTTTAATCGCCTCTTATGTGCTGTTCCCATACTAATGTCTCCAGATTTTTCAAGCCATTTATCTTACAGGTTGATGCATGTGAGGCTGGAGTTGGGTCAGTGGTACTTAAAGCATGTGGAGAAGGATGTCTGCAGCCAATAATTTATAAATCATCCTTATACTAGGCTTATCAGTGGGCCTACTCCACTCTTAAAAGGGAGATCCTGGTCCTGGTACTTGTACCAACACGTTTCAATATTTTTTGTGTCATCAGCTCCACATGTGGTCACTGTTTTCAGTGTCCACAGTCCTGTGACCTACCTCAGCAGCATGAGATATAAAAACACTCATCTCATGTGCTGGGTATTATCGCTGCAGCCACCAGGCCACAGTGACCCGTGGCCTGGTGGCTAAAGCTCTAGGTTCACACGGCGAGGATTTGGGTTGGATTCCCGGCGAGGGTAGAAACATTGCGCGAGTTTCTTTACACTGGTTTTTTATGTTCACCATCAGTGAAATGGTTACCTGGGAGTTAGTGGACTGGTGTGGGTGGCATCCTGGGTGTTAGTGGACTGGTGTGGGTCGCATCCTGGGTGTTAGTGGGCTGGTGTGGGTCGCATCCTGGGTGTTAGTGGACTGGTGTGGGTCGCATCCTGGGTGTTAGTGGACTGGTGTGGGTCACATCCTGGGAGTTAGTGGACTGGTGTGGGTGGCATCCTGGGTGTTAGTGGACTGGTGTGGGTCACATCCTGGGTGTTAGTGGACTGGTGTGGGTCGTATCCTGGGTGTTAGTGGACTGGTGTGGGTCGCATCCTGGGAGTTAGTGGACTGGTGTGGGTCGCATCCTGGGTGTTAGTGGACTGGTGTGGGTCACATCCTGGGTGTTAGTGGACTGGTGTGGGTCGCATCCTGGGTGTTAGTGGACTGGTGTGGGTCGCATCCTGGGTGTTAGTGGACTGGTGTGGGTCACATCCTGGGTGTTAGTGGACTGGTGTGGGTCGCATCCTGGGTGTTAGTGGACTGGTGTGGGTCACATCCTGGGTGTTAGTGGACTGGTGTGGGTCACATCCTGGGTGTTAGTGGACTGGTGTGGGTCGCATCCTGGGTGTTAGTGGACTGGTGTGGGTCGCATCCTGGGTGTTAGTGGACTGGTGTGGGTCGCATCCTGGGTGTTAGTGGACTGGTGTGGGTCGCATCCTGGGTGTTAGTGGACTGGTGTGGGTCACATCCTGGGTGTTAGTGGACTGGTGTGGGTGGCATCCTGGGTGTTAGTGGACTGGTGTGGGTCGCATCCTGGGTGTTAGTGGACTGGTGTGGGTGGCATCCTGGGTGTTAGTGGACTGGTGTGGGTTACATCCTGGGTGTTAGTGGACTGGTGTGGGTGGCATCCTGGGTGTTAGTGGACTGGTGTGGGTTACATCCTGGGTGTTAGTGGACTGGTGTGGGTGGCATCCTGGGTGTTAGTGGACTGGTGTGGGTCACATCCTGGGTGTTAGTGGACTGGTGTGGGTCACATCATGGGTGTTAGTGGACAGGTGTGGGTCACATCCTGGGTGTTAGTGGACTGGTGTGGGTCACATCCTGGGTGTTAGTGGACTGGTGTGGGTCACATCCTGGGTGTTAGTGGACTGGTGTGGGTCACATCGTGGGTGTTAGTGGACTGGTGTGGGTCACATCCTGGGTGTTAGTGGACTGGTGTGGGTCACATCCTGGGTGTTAGTGGACTGGTGTGGGTCACATCCTGGGTGTTAGTGGACTGGTGTGGGTCACATCCTGGGTGTTAGTGGACTGGTGTGGGTCGCATCCTGGGTGTTAGTGGACTGGTGTGGGTCACATCCTGGGTGTTAGTGGACTGGTGTGGGTCACATCCTGGGTGTTAGTGGACTGGTGTGAGTCACATCCTGGGTGTTAGTGGACTGGTGTGGGTCGTATCCTGGGTGTTAGTGGACTGGTGTGGGTCGCATCCTGGGTGTTAGTGGACTGGTGTGGGTCACATCCTGGGTGTTAGTGGACTGGTGTGGGTCGTATCCTGGGTGTTAGTGGACTGGTGTGGGTCACATCCTGGGTGTTAGTGGACTGGTGTGGGTCGTATCCTGGGTGTTAGTGGACTGGTGTGGGTCACATCCTGGGTGTTAGTGGACTGGTGTGGGTCACATCCTGGGTGTTAGTGGACTGGTGTGGGTCGTTTCCTGGGTGTTAGTGGACTGGTGTGGGTCACATCCTGGGTGTTAGTGGACTGGTGTGGGTCGCATCCTGGGTGTTAGTGGACTGGTGTGGGTCGTATCCTGGGTGTTAGTGGACTGGTGTGGGTCACATCCTGGGTGTTAGTGGACTGGTGTGGGTCACATCCTGGGTGTTAGTGGACTGGTGTGGGTTGTATCCTGGGTGTTAGTGGACTGGTGTGGGTCACATCCTGGGTGTTAGTGGACTGGTGTGGGTCACATCCTGGGTGTTAGTGGACTGGTGTGGGTCGTATCCTGGGTGTTAGTGGACTGGTGTGGGTCACATCCTGGGTGTTAGTGGACTGGTGTGGGTCGTATCCTGGGTGTTAGTGGACTGGTGTGGGTCACATCCTGGGTGTTAGTGGACTGGTGTGGGTCACATCCTGGGTGTTAGTGGACTGGTGTGGGTCACATCCTGGGTGTTAGTGGACTGGTGTGGGTTGTATCCTGGGTGTTAGTGGACTGGTGTGGGTCATATCCTGGGTGTTAGTGGACTGGTGTGGGTCACATCCTGGGTGTTAGTGGACTGGTGTGGGTCGCATCCTGGTGTGTTAGTGGACTGGTGTGGGTCGTACCTGGGTGTTAGTGGACTGGTGTGGGTCACATCCTGGGTGTTAGTGGACTGGTGTGGGTCACATCCTGGGTGTTAGTGGACTGGTGTGGTCACATCCTGGGTGTTAGTGGACTGTGTGGGTACATCCTGGGTGTTAGTGGACTGGTGTGGGTCACATCCTGGGTGTTAGTGGACTGGTGTGGGTCACATCCTGGGTGTTAGTGGACTGGTGTGGGTCACATCCTGGGTGTTAGTGGACTGGTGTGGGTCACATCCTGGGTGTTAGTGGACTGGTGTGGGTCACATCCTGGGTGTTAGTGGACTGGTGTGGGTCACATCCTTGGTGTTAGTGGACTGGTGTGGGTCACATCCTGGGACAAAATTGACCTAATTTCCCTGAAATGCTCAGCATAACAAGGGACCTTCTATATAGTAGTATGTCATTAATGTCAGCTATGTTTACCTGGAGAGAGTTCCGGGGGTCAACGCCCCCGCGGCCCGGTCTGTGACCAGGCCTCATGGTGGATCAGAGCCTGATCAACCAGGCTGTTACTGCTGGCTGCACGTAAACCAACGTACGAGCCACAGCCCTGCTGATCAGGAACTGACTTTAGGTGCTTGTCCAGTGCCAGCTTGAAGACTGCCAGGGGTCTGTTGGTAATCCCCCTTATGTGTGCTGGGAGGCAGTTGAACAGTCTCGGGCCCCTGACACTATGGTCTGTATACCTTGTACATGTACTTGTAGAAATATAGATATTATTATTATTATTATTATATTATTATTATTATTATTATTATTATTATTATTATTATTATTATTATTATTATTATTATTATTATTATTGTATTCGTCACATTACCAGCAAAGAAAGTGTTCACTGATAACCTCTCCGGAGCTCAAACCTTTCTTTATCCTTACGTCTTTTGTCTTAGTCTAAGGTTATGTTTGACTTAAAAGTCCCCCTTGGGTTGTACACTATCTACTGAGTTGGATGGTTGAGAGGAAAGGCAGTTCCATTAGTAATTCATGCCATGGTGGCACAGTGCCTAGTGAAGGATGCCTAATCCTGGCTATTAGGGCACTTTTGGGGTGGGGGTGAGGCATGTTAAGGGTATGTCGCATTTTATTCAGTATACGTTACAGAGCCACATAGGCTGCCTCCTGACCAGCAAACCAGGTGCTGAGAGTATAACAAGTGGAGGCCCCTTGTTATACTAGCACCTTGGTTCAGTCAGCCAGTCACAAGGAACACCACCAAAGCTGTGAAGCGATGTCTGGGACTCGTGGATCAACATTGGCAGGTTTACCTCAAGTCTGGTCGCTCACAATTCTCACTGTTTCTCTTGCTTGCGAAACTTTGTCAATCTTGTATATACGTTGAACATATACTACTTGCATACTGCTTGCTGAAGGAAAAATATATATAAATATTTAATCACTACTAACTTTTGTTCGTTCGTCGTTTCTACCTTGATTCTCGTGCTACAGCCAGGTGTGCAGGCCATCAGACTTCACCTGTGCTTTGAATATTGAGGTACAATAAATGGAAAAAACAATAGCTTCATGAGTCCTTTAATTTCTAAAATATATCTGTGTATACATTTCGAGGCTGTCGAATATACATATGCATACATTTTATATATATATATATATATATATATATATATTATATATATATATATATATATATATATATATATATATATATATATATAACGATTCTTAAGAAAGCGGATTAGTGAGAAAAAATTTTGGAGGCGGAGCTCAGTTGAGCTTCTCCCAGCGGTGTGAGCTCCAGGTCTTTAATGATCACCAGCCTCCTCTGACGGAGCACGGACCTCAGATCTCCACCGAGATGCTCTAAATAAGCACCAACAACCTCCAGACACAGAACACGAGGCCGGTTGAGCACTTTGCTTCGTAAAATACCAGCAATATTGTAGCTGTGAATTGTACCAGCCAGGGTATTGTAGCTGTGAATTGTATCAGCCAGGGTATTGTAGCTGTGAATGAAAAGAAATTTGTACATGCCAGGGTATTGTAGCTGTGAATTGTATCAGCCATGGTATTGTAGCTGTGAATTGTACAGCCAGGGTATTGTAGCTGTGAATTGTACTAGCCAGTGTATTGTAGCTGTGAATTGTATCAGCCAGGGTATTGTACCTGTGAATTGTATCAGCCACGGAATTATAGCTATGAATTGTACCAGCCAGCTTAATATAGCTGTGAATCTGTACCAGCCAGGGTATTGTAGCTGTGAATTGTACCAGCCACGTTGCTCTGAACTGCCTGGCAGCACATCGATGGAACACTCACTTGAACATTAAAACATTAACGAAGTTGTACACCAGATGGAACAATCTGTACAAATGTACACTCTTCAAAACACCTTACCATCACAACTACGACTAGATGAACATTATGAACAAACTCGTTGTACCAATGAACAGTGCAAAAATATTAATTTATACCTATGTACAAATTTCAAATATATGTATGCCTCTCTATCCCATAGGTTGAAGTTTCCTTCTATAGGCCTCTAGGCCTACGTAAACACACACACACACACATAAATACTGCAATATCTTCACATTAATAACTTACTAATAGCCAAATCTTTCGTAACCAGAGCCTAGGTAATTCTTCTAGTAGGCCGGTGCGACAGAAATGGGCGGGAGCAGTGCGGCGTGTAGGCGGAAGTGTGCGATTTTAGCTGCAACGATATGTGGGGCATCGTTAGGGTAGATGTATGGCCGGAAACGTGGGTCCACCTGGGCCAGGGGGTCCACCTGGGCCACTGGGTTCACCAGGTTGAGGGGAGAAGAGCCGCTGTTTTTGACCACCACTGGAGCACCTACTGTGATGGTGGGTTCCAGGAATAACAACTTAGATGGTGAAGCTTGGGCAGCTGGTGATTCAGCAGGGGCAGCTGGTTCTTCAGCAGGGGCAGCTGGTGATTCAGCAGGGGCAGCTGGTTCTTCACAGGGCACTGGTGATTCAGCAGGGTGCTGGTTCTTCAGCAGGGGCAGCTGGTGATTCAGCAGGGGCTGCTGGTTCTTCAGCAGGGGCAGCTGGTGATTCAGCAGGGGCAGCTGGTTCTTCAGCAGGGACAGCTGGTTCTTCAGCAGGGGCAGCTGGTGATTCAGCAGGGGCAGCTGGTTCTTCAGCATGGGGCAGCTACTTCGGCAGCTGGTGAAGCTGATTTTTCAGCAGGAGCAGCTGGTTCTTCAGCAGGGGCAGCTACTTCGGCAGCTGGTACAGGTGGTTCTTCAGCAGGGGCAGCTGGTGGTTCCTCGGCAGGGGCAGCTGGTTCTTCAGCAGGGGCAGCTGGTAGTTCCTCGGCAGGGGCAGCTGGTTCTTCAGCAGGGGCAGCTACTTCGGCAGCTGGCGCAGCTTCAGCAGGGGCAGCTGGTTCTTCAGCAGGGGCAGCTACTTCGGCAGCTAGTGCAGCTTCAGCAGGGGCAGCTGGTGCTTCTTCAACAGGGGTAGCTGGTTCTTCAGCAGGGGCAGCTGATGGTTCCTCGGCAGGGGCAGCTGGTTCTTCAGCAGGGGCAGCTACTTCGGCAGCTGGTGCAACTGGTTCTTCAGCAGGGGCAGCTACTTCGGCAGCTGGTGCAGCTTCAGCAGGGGCAGCTGGTTCTTCAGCGGTGGCAGCTGGTGCCTCCTCAGCAAGAGTAGCTGTTGCTGGTTCAGCAGGGGCAGATGGTTCTTCAGCAGTGCCAGCTGGTGCTTCATCAGCTGGAGCAGACTCTTGGACCACCTGCTGTACTGGTGATGCTGAGCTTCAAGATAACCACCTGCAGGCTTCGTTGCTGGACCATCTGCCGGAATGGACTGTGACTGAGTCACCTCCACACCAGCTGTGTCCTCAGGCAACACCAACGGTGCTGCTTGAGCCGTCAACAACAAGGTCAGAAGAATCTGTAAATTAACGAAATTTAGCTAGAAAGTAGCGAAAGTAAACTAGAAAGTAGCGAAAGTTAACTAGAAAGTAGCGAAAGTTAACTAGAAAGTAGCGAAAGTTAACTAGAAAGTAGCGAAAGTTAGCTAGAAAGTAGCGAAAGTTAACTAGAAAGTAGCAAAAGTTAACTAGAAAGTAGCGAAAATTAACTAGAAAGTAGTGAAAGTTAACTAGAAAGTAGCGAAAATTAACTAGAAAGTAGCGAAAGTTAACTAGAAAGTAGCGAAAGTTAACTAGAAAGTAGCAAAAGTTAACTAGAAAGTAGCGAAAATTAACTAGAAAGTAGCAAAAGTTAACTAGAAAGTAGCGAAAGTTAACTAGAAAGTAGCGAAAGTTAACTAGAAAGCAGCTAAAATTAATTAGAAAGTAGCGAAAGTTAACTAGAAAGTAGCGAAAGTTAACTAGAAAGTAGCAAAAGTTAACTAGAAAGTAGCGAAAATTAACTAGAAAGTAGCGAAAGTTAACTAGAAAGTAGCGAAAGTTAACTAGAAAGTAGCGAAAGTTAACTAGAGAGTAGCGATAGTTAAATAGAAAGTAAAGAATTTAACTAGAAAGTAGAAAAGTTAATTAGAAAGTAGAAAAGTTAACTAAAAAGTAGAGGAAGTTAACATAAAATTAACGAACGTTGACTAGAAAGTAGCCAAAGTTAACTAGAAAGTAGCAAAACTGACTAGAAAGTAACGAAAGTCAAGTAGAAAGTAGCGAAGGTTAACTAGAAAGTAGCGAAAGTTAACAAAAAATTAACTAACGTTGACTAGAAAGTAGCAAATGCTAACTAGAAACTAGCAAAATTGACTAGAAAGTAGCTATTGTCAAGTAGAAATTAGCGAAAGTTAACTAGAGAGTAACAAAGGTTAACTATAAAATAGGAAAAGTTGACTACAAAGTAATTAAATTTATCTAGAAAGTAGCAAAAGTTAACTAGAAAGTAACGAAAAGTAAGTGGAAAGTAAATAAGTGATTAAGCCAGAAAGTAGGTCTACACACACACACACACACCACACACACACACACACACACACACACACACACACACACACACACACACACATATATATATATAAATATATATATAATATATATATATATATATATATATATATATATATATATATATTTATATATATATATATATATATATATATATATATATATTTAAGGTAGTAGGTTGGTAGACAACAACCACCCAGGGAGGTACTACCGTCCTGTGGTAGTAGGTTGGTAGACAACAACCACCCAGGGAGGTACTACCGTCCTGTGGTAGTAGGTTGGTAGACAACAACCACCCAGGGAGGTACTACCGTCCTGTGGTAGTAGGTTGGTAGACAACAACCACCAAGGGAGGTACTACCGTCCTGTGGTAGTAGGTTGGTAGACAACAACCACCCAGGGAGGTACTACCGTCCTGTGGTAGTAGGTTGGTAGACAGCAACCACCCAGGGAGGTACTACCGTCCTGTGGTAGTAGGTTGGTAGACAGCAACCACCCTGGGAGGTACTACCGTCCTGTGGTAGTAGGTTGGTAGACAGCAACCACCCAGGGAGGTACTACCGTCCTGTGGTAGTAGGTTGGTAGACAGCAACCACCCAGGGAGGTACTACCATCCTGTGGTAGTAGGTTGGTAGACAGCAACCACCCAGGGAGGTACTACCGTCCTGTGGTAGTAGGTTGGTAGACAGCAACCACCCAGGGAGGTACTACCGTCCTGTGGTAGTAGGTTGGTAGACAACAACCGCCCAGGGAGGTACTACCGTCCTGTGGTAGTAGGTTGGTAGACAACAACCACCCAGGGAGGTACTACCGTCCTGTGGTAGTAGGTTGGTAGACAGCAACCACCCAGGGAGGTACTACCGTCCTGTGGTAGTAGGTTGGTAGACAACAACCACCCAGGGAGGTACTACTGTCCTGTGGTAGTAGGTTGGTAGACAGCAACCACCCAGGGAGGTACTACCGTCCTGTGGTAGTAGGTTGGTAGACAACAACCACCCAGGGAGGTACTACTGTCCTGTGGTAGTAGGTTGGTAGACAGCAACCACCCAGGGAGGTACTACCGTCCTGTGGTAGTAGGTTGGTAGACAACAACCACCCAGGGAGGTACTACCGTCCTGTGGTAGTAGGTTGGTAGACAACAACCGCCCAGGGAGGTACTACCGTCCTGTGGTAGTAGGTTGGTAGACAACAACCACCCAGGGAGGTACTACCGTCCTGTGGTAGTAGGTTGGTAGACAGCAACCACCCAGGGAGGTACTACCGTCCTGTGGTAGTAGGTTGGTAGACAGCAACCGCCCAGGGAGGTACTACCATCCTGCCAAGTAAGTGTAAAACGAAAGCCAGTAATTGTTTTACATGATGGTAGGATTGCTGGTGTCTTTTGTCTGTCTCATAAATATGCAAGATTACAGGCATGTCTTGCTACTTCTACTTACACTTAGGTCACACTACACATACATGTACACGTTTATTTATACACATTCATCTGAGTTTTCTTTGATTTTATCTTAATAGTTCTTGGTCTTATTACTTTTCCTTTTATATCCATGGGGAAGTGGAATAAGAATCTTTCCTCCGTAAGCCATGCGTGTTGTAAAAGTCAACTAAAATGCCGGGAACAATGGGCTAGTAACCCCTTTTCCTGTAAAGATTACTAAAAAGAATAAGAAGAAGAAAATTGTCAAAGTGGGAAGTCTGAATGTGCGTGGATGTTGTGCGAATGATAAGAAAGAGATGATTGTGGATGTTATGAATGAGAAGAAGCTGGATGTCCTGGCTTTAAGTGAAACAAAGCTGAAGGATGTGGGAGAGTTTCAATGGAGAGGAATAAATGGGATTAGGTCAGGGGTTTCAAATAGAGTTAGAGCTAAAGAAGGAGTAGCAATAATGTTGAAAGATAAGCTATGGCAGGAAAAGAGGGACTATAAATGTATTAATTCAAGGATTATGTGGAGTAAAATAAAGATTGGATGTGAAAAGTGGGTTATAGTAAGCGTGTATGCACCTGGGGAAGAGAGAAGTGTAGAGGAGAGAGAGAGATTCTGGGAAATGTTGAGTGAATGCGTGGGGAGTTTTGAATCAAGTGTGAGAGTAATGGTGGTTGGGGATTTCAATGCTAAAGTGGGTAAAAATGTTATGGAGGGAGTAGTAGGTAAATTTGGGGTGTCAGGGGTAAATGTAAATGGGGAGCCTTTAATTGAGCTATGTGTAGAAAGAAATTTGGTAATAAGTAATACATATTTTATGAAAAAGAGGATAAATAAATATACAAGGTATGATGTAGCACGTAATGAAAGTAATTTGTTAGATTATGTATTGGTGGATAAAAGGTTGATGGGTAGGCTCCAGGATGTACATGTTTATAGACGATCAACTGATATATCGGATCATTATTTAGTTGTAGCTACAGTTAGAGTAAGAGGTAGATGGGAAAAGAGGAAGGTGGCAACAACAAGTAAGAGGGAGGTGAAAGTGTATAAACTAAGGGAGGAGGAAGTTCGGGCGAGATATAAGCGACTATTGGCAGAAAGGTGGGCTAGTGCAAAGATGAGTAGTGGGGGGGGGTTGAAGAGGGTTGGAATAGTTTTAAAAATGCAGTATTAGAATGTGGGGCAGAAGTTTGTGGTTATAGGAGGGTGGGGGCAGGAGGAAAGAGGAGTGATTGGTGGAATGATGAAGTAAAGGGTGTGATAAAAGAGAAAAAGGTAGCTTATGAGAGGTTTTTACAAAGCAGAAGTGTTATAAGAAGAGCAGAGTATATGGAGAGTAAAAGAAAGGTGAAGAGAGTGGTGAGAGAGTGCAAAAGGAGAGCAGATGAAAGAGTGGGAGAGGCACTGTCAAGAAATTTTAATGAAAATAAGAAAAAATTTTGGAGTGAGTTAAACAAGTTAAGAAAGCCTAGGGAAAGTATGGATTTGTCAGTTAAAAACAGAGTAGGGGAGTTAGTAGATGGGGAGATGGAGGTATTAGGTAGATGGCGAGAATATTTTGAGGAACTTTTAAATGTTGAGGAAGAAAGGGAGGCGGTAATTTCATGCACTGGTCAGGGAGGTATACCATCTTTTAGGAGTGAAGAAGAACAGAATGTAAGTGTGGGGGAGGTGCGTGAGGCATTACGTAGAATGAAAGGGGGTAAAGCAGCTGGAACTGATGGGATCATGACAGAAATGTTAAAAGCAGGGGGGATATAGTGTTGGAGTGGTTGGTACTTTTGTTTAATGAATGTATGAAAGAGGGGAAGGTACCTAGGGATTGGCGGAGAGCATGTATAGTCCCTTTATATAAAGGGAAAGGGGACAAAAGAGATTGTAAAAATTATAGAGGATAAGTTTACTGAGTATACCAGGAAAAGTATACGGTAGGGTTATAATTGAAAGAATTAGAGGTAAGACAGAATGTAGGATTGCGGATGAGTAAGGTTGTTTCAGAGTGGGTAGGGGATGTGTAGATCAAGTGTTTACATTGAAGCATATATGTGAACAGTATTTAGATAAAGGTAGGGAAGTTTTTATTGCATTTATGGATTTAGAAAAGGCATATGATAGAGTGGATAGAGGAGCAATGTGGCAGATGTTGCAAGTTTATGGAATAGGTAGTAAGTTATTAAATGCTGTAAAGAGTTTTTATGAGGATAGTGAGGCTCAGGTTAGGGTGTGTAGAAGAGAGGGAGAATACTTCCCGGTAAAAGTAGGTCTTAGACAGGGATGTGTAATGTCACCATGGTTGTTTAATATATTTATAGATGGGGTTGTAAAAGAAGTAAATGCTAGGGTGTTCGGGAGAGGGGTGGGATTAAGTTATGGGGAATCAAATTAAAAATGGGAATTGACACAGTTACTTTTTGCTGATGATACTGTGCTTATGGGAGATTCTAAAGAAAAATTGCAAAGGTTAGTGGATGAGTTGGAGAATGTGTGTAAAGGTAGAAAGTTGAAAGTGAACATTGAAAAGAGTAAGGTGATGAGGGTGTCAAATGATTTAGATAAAGAAAAATTGGATATCAAATTGGGGAGGAGGAGTATGGAAGAAGTGAATGTTTTCAGATACTTGGGAGTTGACGTGTCGGAGGATGGATTTATGAAGGATGAGGTTAATCATAGAATTGATGAGGGAAAAAAGGTGAGTGGTGCGTTGAGGTATATGTGGAGTCAAAAAACGTTATCTATGGAGACAAAGAAAGGAATGTATGAAAGTATAGTAGTACCAACACTCTTATATGGATGTGAAGCTTGGGTGGTAAATGCAGCAGCGAGGAGACGGTTGGAGCAGTGGAGATGTCCTGTCTAAGGGCAATGTGTGGTGTAAATATTATGCAGAAAATTCGGAGTGTGGAAATTAGGAGAAGGTGTGGAGTTAATAAAAGCATTAGTCAGAGGGCAGAAGAGGGGTTGTTGAGGTGGTTTGGTCATTTAGAGAGAATGGATCAAAGTAGAATGACATGGAAAGCATATAAATCTATAGGGGAAGGAAAGAGGGGTAGGGTTCGTCCTCGAAAGGGTTGGAAAGAGGGGGTAAAGGAGGTTTTGTGGGCGAGGGGCTTGGACTTCCAGCAAGCGTGCATGAGCGTGTTAGATAGGAGTGAATGGAGACGAATGATACTTGGGACCTGACGATCTGTTGGAGTGTGAGCAGGGTAATATTTAGTGAAGGGATTCAGGGAAACCGGTTATTTTCATATAGTCGGACTTGAGTCCTGGAAATGGGAAGTACAATGCCTGCACTTTAAAGGAGGGGTTTGGGATATTGGCAGTTTGGAGGGATATGTTGTGTATCTTTATATGTGTATGCTTCTAAACTGTTGTATTCTGAGCACCTCTGCAAAAGCAGTGATAATGTGTGAGTGTGGTGAAAGTGTTGAATGATGAAGAAAGTATTTTCTTTTGGGATTTTCTTTCTTTTTTGGGTCACCCTGCCTCGGTGGGAGACGACCAACTTGTTGAAAAAATATATATATATATATATATATATATATATATATATATATATATATATATATATATATATATATATATATATATATATATATATATATATATATATTCATTCACATTTCCACAGGCACATAAGAATGGAGGGGTTCTGCAGTAGGCCTACTGGCCTATGTTTACTAGCAGAATTATGTGTAGCCTTTGTTCGAGACTTTATATGTGTACTAGGTTGTGTACCTGAGCCCCGGTACCTGATCTCTGGTCTTGGAGTAAAGTTTGTGTTTGAGAGAGTTACGTGGGGCCCCTTGGCCTGGCTGGCAAAACCCTCGCTTCACATGCTGAGGGCCCGGGTTCGATTCCCGGCGAGGTGGAAACATTGGACGTGTTTCCTTACATCTACTGTTCTGTTCACCTAGCAAGTAGGTACCTAAGTGTTAGTGGACTGGAGTGGGTCGCATCCTGGGGAACAAGATTGAGGACTCCAATGGAGTTATCCTGGGTGGCTAACCCTCCGAGATTAAAAATCAGAACAAAAAATCTTATCTTATTGTATGACCAAAGGTATGGACCGGCTATGGGAAATCCATTCTCTCCCCTGTTAAGTAATCTGTATAAAGAGTATACCTGGAGTACACCTGAAGCGTGTTCCAGGGGTCAATGCTTCCGCTGCCCGGTCCGTGACCAAGCCTCGTGGTGGATCAGGGCCTGATCAACCAGACTGTTACTACTGGCTGCACATAAACCAACATATGAACCATAGCCTGATGGTCAGGTACTGACTTTAGGCACCTGTCCAGTGCCTTCTTGAAGACAGCCAGGAGTCTATTGGTAATCCCCCTTATATATGCTGGGAGGCAGCTGAACAGTCTCGGGCCCCTGACACTTATTGTGTCGTCTCATAGCGTACTCGTGGCACCCTTGCTTTTCATTGGGGGTAGGTTGCATCTCCTGCCCAGTCTTTTGTTTTCGTAGGGAGAGATTTTCTTGTGCAGATTTGGGACTAGTCCCTCTAAGATTTTCCAAGTGTATATTATCATGTATCTTTCTCGCCTACATTCCCAGGAATACAGGTCAAGGGACTTCAACCGTTCCCAGTAATATAGGTGCTTTATTGAACTTATACATGCAGTAAAAGTTCTATGTACACTCTCCAAGTCTGCAATTTCGCCTGCCTTGAAAGGGGCAGTTAGTGTACAGCAGTATTCCAGCCTAGAGAGAACAAGAGTTTTGAAAAGAATTATCATGGGCTTAGCATCCCTAGTTTTGAAGGTTCTCATTATCCATCCTATCATTTTCCTGTATATGGAGTTTTTTGAGACAAAAGTGTTGAAAGATATCCTGCCTCATGAATCCAGGTGACTGAGGTATGTGGAAGATATCTTGTGCTTGTGGCTGACCATTATGTATCTGGATTCATATTTACCGAGACTTAACTCACTTGTGTCATCTATTAAATTCACACTGGAAAAAGAAGTGAGTGTTTTGATCCACTGGGCTGGTAGAAAGTTTAAGTTCACAGTATATAGAACGACCACTAAACAAGAGTAAAAAGTAATGTCTTTCTCACTATGTTTCTGAGAACTTTCCTAGTGTGCAGCCCTGAGTTTCTTGACGCATTACAATATAACTAAAGTATCCTAAGGAGTTTGTAAAAACAGCTTTGTTAATAGTAAGTAAGTAAGTAAGTGAGTTTATTCAGGTATACACAAATACAGTTACATAGAATTATCATACATAGCAGCATATGTGTAGAGAACCTGGGATAACCCAAAAAAGTCAGACAGAGTGACTTATTTCCATTGGGGTCCTTACTTATTTCCATTGGGGTCCTTGACTTATTTCCATTGGGGTAGTTAAGAAGATTTATTATAGAACTGAACCTAAGATAACCCCTTAGGTTAAGAATATATTAGTTCATCTATGCAATAAGTATTTATCCATTCTGCCGAATGCCCTAAAAACATTGAATATGCAAGTAGTCTTTAATGATTGATGGACGGTTACATGCATTTTGAACAAGAATTCACCAAAAAAAAAACAGTGTAGGTGGTGTTTACAGAGTGAGGTACAGCCGCTGTAACCTGTGTTGGACAGACTGGTAAACCACTTGATGCTTGAGTAGCACAACACCAACACTCAGTCTGAACAGCACAAGAATCCAATGCCGTATTTAACCAAACATGAGTTTATAGTAACCCAGCAAAATGGTCGGAAGCCAGACTTCTACTCCTCATTTCCACCTGACTGGAAAGAAACATCTTAGAATTGGTAAGATGAGAGTTTGTTCGGATTTTTAACCCCGGAGGGTTAGCCACCCAGGATATCTCAAGAGAGTCAGTGCGTCATTGAGGACTGTCTGTCTTATTTCCACTAGGGTCCTTAAATCTTGTCCCTTAGGATGCAACCCACACCAGTCGAATAAGATCCAAGTACCTACTTGCTTACTAGGTGAATGGGGACAGCAGTGTTGTAAGGAAACAGGCCCAATGTTTCCACCCTTGCCGGGGATTGAACCATGAACACTAAGTGTGTGTGAAGCGAGAGCGTTGCCTACCAGGCCATGGGACACTTACAGAATATTTACTATATAATAACAGCTTAGAATTGTTCAAATTTGGCTCCTTTGCAATTGAATCTGTTGTATATAACTTAATTAAGGTGGATACTTTATAAATGCTCTGGACAGTCTTAAATGTTGTAATTCTACGTGGACAAATTGAGGTTAAGTGTGTTATCTTAAACCAAAAATTACGTTTTGGTTTCTGCTTGCTTACCAACTCTGTGTTGGATCAGTGACTTCTAAAGAGTAAGTGTTGGGTATTTAGTATTTTATAGAGCGACGGTCGCTAAATCATCGTAGTGTTCTGTTAGGTTCCTGTGTGATGTATTAGGGACGCCTCTCCTCCCTGCTTTTATGCGAGTCTGTCCTCCATCCATTCTCTTTTAATTCCCATTTTCTAGATATATATCAAGTGTGAAGCACTGTCTATTTTAATAAAATCTGTTGCTTAGATTACCTTTGTAACTTGTGACTACATTACCTTTGTACCTCGTGCAGCTGTCAGAACTTTGGGGTCCAGTCCCTGGACCCATTATGTACCTCTGTAATCTTTTGACTACCATCCACAGGATGGGTATGGGGTGACTACCACCCACAGGATGGGTATGGTGTGACTACCATCCACAGGATGGGTATGGTGTGACTACCACCCACAGGATGGGTATGGGGTGACTACCACCCACAGGATGGGTATGGTGTGACTACCACCCACAGGATGGGTATGGTGTGACTACCATCCACAGGATGGGTATGGTGTGACTACCACCCACAGGATGGGTATGGTGTGACTACCATCCACAGGATGGGTATGGTGTGACTACCACCCACAGGATGGGTATGGTGTGACTACCATCCACAGGATGGGTATGGTGTGACTACCATCCACAGGATGGGTATGGGGTGACTACCACCCACAGGATGGGTATGGTGTGACTACCATCCACAGGATGGGTATGGTGTGACTACCATCCACAGGATGGGTATGGTGTGACTACCATCCACAGGATGGGTATGGTGTGACTACCATCCACAGGATGGGTTATGGAGTGACTACCATCCACAGGATGGGTTATGGAGTGACTACCATCCACAGGATGGGTATGGGGTGACTACCACCCACAGGATGGGTATGGGGTGACTACCATCCACAGGATGGGTATGGTGTGACTACCATCCACAGGATGGGTATGGTGTGACTACCATCCACAGGATGGGTATGGTGTGACTACCATCCACAGGATGGGTATGGTGTGACTACCACCCACAGGATGGGTATGGTGTGACTACCATCCACAGGATGGGTATGGTGTGACTACCATCCACAGGATGGGTATGGTGTGACTACCACCCACAGGATGGGTATGGTGTGACTACCACCCACAGGATGGGTATGGTGTGACTACCATCCACAGGATGGGTATGGTGTGGTACTACCATCCACAGGATGGGTATGGTGTGACTACCACCCACAGGATGGGTATGGTGTGACTACCACCCACAGGATGGGTATGGTGTGACTACCACCCACAGGATGGGTATGGTGTGACTACCACCCACAGGATGGGTATGGTGTGACTACCACCCACAGGATGGGTATGGGGTACATAATAAATACTTGTTATCTATTTAACATCGTTAAATAGGCCCGGTGGCCTGGTGGCTAAAGCTCCCGCTTCACACACGGAGGGCCCGGGTTCGATTCCCGGCGGGTGGAAACATTTCGACACGTATCCTTACACCTGTTGTCCTGTTCACCTAGCAGCAAATAGGTACCTGGGTGTTAGTGGACTGGTGTGGGTGGCATCCTGGGGGACAAGATTAAGGACCACAATGGAAATAAGTTAGACAGTCCTCGATGACGCACTGACTTTCTTGGGTTATCCTGGGTGGCTAACCCTCCGGGGTTAAAAATCCGAACCAAATCTTATCTTATGTTCCCATCACAGTCAATAATTTTGTCCACAGTTAATGACAGAAAAATAATTTCTCACTGAACAGAAAGAAATATTTCCGTTTGAGAGCAAAAACTAACAATTTTCTGTTAAGTATATTTGACTTAGGTGACTAATTCCTTAGAAAATTTCCCAGAATTTGATCTTACAAGGAAACAAACGGAAATCCGACGGTAAATTCTCCGGGTTACTGCTAAGGACCATTAGGAACAGACAGCCCGGTGACCGGGCTGTCTGTTCCTAATGGTCCTTAGAGAACTTTCTTCAACACGTGGCACCTGGCACCGGACTGCCTGGCGCCACCATGTCATCTGACTCTCAGCCAGGGTCGTATCTTTTACGAAATTAATGAAGTTTAAGGTTCAGGGGCCCCTAACTTCAGAAGCGACTTTAATCCACATTTTGGGTCTACTGTATGAGGGGTTGCGAAGGGGCCCCCCATAACAGTTCAAGGTTCAGGGCCCCAAAAATGTAGGTCCGCAAATGTAGGTAGCAACACTTCTCGTGGACACACCTGTCTGGGCTCTATTCCCTCTGCAACATTGCAAGCTCTTGAGAAAGTGTTGCCTGCAACACGAAGGGCCTAGAGCCAGCATTCAACTTCCCTCTATGGTTCTTTTGCACTGTTTGTCACTTGTCCGCGAATATCTAATTGTATATACACTGTGAGGTGTGTATATACACTGAGAAGTGTGTATATCTCAGTGTATATATACTGAGAGGTCTCCATTCCCAATATATATATATATATATATATATATATATATATATATATATATATATATATATAATATATATATATATATATATATATATATATATATGTCGTGCCGAATATGTAAAACTGGTCAATTAGCAAGAACTCATTTAAAATTAAGTCCTTTCTAAAATTTTCTCTTGTACGTTTAAAGATATATTTTTTCATTAATGTTAATGTAAAAAATTTTAATTTTGCACCAAAAGAATCTTAGAAAACTTACCTAACCTTATTATAACAAGAGCAATTTATTTTAGCCTAGCTCAACTAAATATATTTTAGATTTGTTTACAGTAATTTAATACTAAACAAACACAGTGAAATATATTTTTTTCGTTACGTTCAGAATTATTTTGGCGAAATTATTGCATACACAAATTTTCACTTGTCCTATATGGCAAGGTGAGCGTTGCTATTTAAGCCAAGATCGCAAGTTCTGCCTATTCGGCACGACATATATATATATTATATATATATATATATATATATATATATATATATATAATAATATATATATATATATATATATATATATATATATATATATATATATATACACACATAAACGTGAGTATATCTCAGCGTATATACTCTAAGAGGTATATCTCAGTGTATTTACAATAATAGTTTTAAAAAATCTGTATTTTAGGTATTAAAGTATTGTTGACTGGTGGTGACCAGGTGACCTGCAGCCTTAATGACCCTGGTGTAGTAGATAGACTTTAAACCCCATTAACCAACTAACCAGTCTTAATGACCCTGGTGTAGTAGATAGACTTTAAACCCCATTAACCAACTAACCAGTCTTAATGACCCTGGTGTAGTAGATAGACTTTAAACCCCATTAACCAACTAACCAGTCTTAATGACCCTGGTGTAGTAGATAGACTTTAAACCCCATTAACCAACTAACCAGTCTTAATGACCCTGGTGTAGTAGATAGACTTCAAAATTCGTTAATGACTCATATGTAATAAATTTTGGTTTGAAGTCTATCTACTACACGAGGGTCATTAAGACTGCAGGTCACCTGTACACTTTCAGTCAAGAATACTTTAATAGCTAAAATACTGACCAGAGATATACACCTCTCATTGTATATACACACAGCTATACACACATACCAAGCAATAAATACAATCATGATAATTGAGGTAAATAACGGAGAAATAACATACCAGAGCCTGCATGGTCGTTACCGTCGCCGGGAGATGAATGCTGCCGGTAACTGGGCGTCCTGTCCTTATATACCCACGGCTCCCCCTCCTCTCCCCCCCCTGACCTCTTACACCTGATGCCACGCCCATTCTTCCCGCGCTTTTTTTGCCTTTTTTTCCCCGCGCTTTCTCTCCTTTTCCCAGACTCTTTATCTGTGTAATCCTTTATTACTCACAGGATGGGTATGAGTACCCCTTTCAGAGTGGGTATGAGTACCCCTCTCAGAGTGGGTATTAGCGATCTCCAGCCGCTGTTATCCTTCAACGATAGGTGGGCATTGATGCCCAAGGTTGAGTATCGACTTGATGCCCAAGAATGGGTATCGACTTGATGCCCAAGGATGGGCATCGACTTGATGCCCATGAAATAATTCTTGATGCAACAGTCTTCAAGCTGGCACTGGACAAGCACCTAAAGTCAGTTCCGGATCAGCCGGGCTGTGGCTCGTATGTTGGTTTGCGTGCAGCCAGCAGCAACAGCCTGGTTGATCAGCTCTGATCCACCAGGAGGCCTGGTCTCAGACCGGGCCGCGGGGGCGTTGACCCCCGGAACTCTCTCCAGGTAAACTCCAGGTAAACTGGAATAATAGTCAAGTTAATTGGACCAAACCTGATTATTTCCACTTTCCCATAAATAATAATAATAATAATAGTAATATAATAATAATAATAAATAATAATAATAATAATAATAATAATAATAATAATAAAAATTATTATTATTATTATTATTATTATTATTATTATTATTATTATTATTATTATTACTATTATTATTCCCCAATACCACTTCCGGTACCACCTTCCCAGTAATAACAAATGACGTCACTGATACCAAGTACATTTTTTATATATAAGTATTTTCCCAGCTCCGTCTTACGAAATTTTAAGACGTCACTGATTCCTTCTTGTTACTTCTTCCTGTTACGTTGGTTTACTGACGTAACTTACGCTGTTAGCTTTTAAATATTTCCAACCAAGTTAGTAAGTTTAAAGATAGGGTTGGTACCAGATCAACTAGGCTGTGTTGGATATGTGGGTCTGCAGACCACCAGCAGTAATAGTCTGGTTGACCAGGCGAACACCAAGCAAGCCTGGTTCAGGACCACCAGTAACAACAACCTGGTTGACCAGACAAGCCTGGTCCAGGACCACCAGTAGCAACAACCTAGTTGACCAGACAAGCCTGGTCCAAGACCACCAGTAGCAACAACCTAGTTGACCAGACAAGCCTGGTCCAGGACCACCAGTAGCAACAACCTAGTTGACCAAACAAGCACCAGACGAGACTGGTCTAAGGCCGGGTTCTGGAAGTTAAACTTGACAGAGGTAAAGTATTAGATAAGTCTAGGTTGGCTCAGGCTAAGTTAGTGTATATCCAGTTAAGTTACGGTAGGTTAGGTTAAGTTAGGTTACATTAAGTTACTCACCGTTGATTTAGTTCAAGTTAGAACAAATTTCATTTTTTTTTTACATTATGTTAGAATAACTGGCAATAATTCGCATTAAATTAGGAAAAACAGCTTTACAGCAGTGTGCAAATGGGTGTAAATTGTGTTATTATCTCATAATATATCTTAGTCTACGGCCTAATTAATGTAGTTTGGTTTCTTTTCTTTTCAGAAGAGTCTGCTGATGACATCTGGCAACAATCTTGTGACTCTCATCAGTGCTACAACAGCTGTTGTTCTGTAAGGTTAACCTATAAGCGTGTTCCAAAGGAAAGTTTTAACCGAGGAAGCTGGTTCCTGGATGTTGGTAGAACTGCAGGAAGCGGTTCCTGGATGTTGGTAGAACGTGCCAGGAAGCTGGTTCCTGGATGTTTGGTAGAAACTCCAGGAAGCTGGTTTCCTGGATGTTTGGTCAGAAACTGCCAGGAAGCTTGGTTCCTGGATGTTTGGTAGAACTGACAGGAAGCTGGTTCCTGGTAAAGAATCATTGGTAAAAGTGAAGTACATGGGTACAGATCGTTGGTAGTGAAGTACAATGGTACCAATCAGAGGTAGTGTAGGTACATGTACAGATCAGTGGTAGTGAAGTACATGGGTACAGATCAGTGGTAGTGAAGTACATGGGACAGATCTGTGGGTAGTGTAGTACATGTACAGAATCAGTCGTAGTTGAGTACAATGGTACAGATCATGGTAGTGAAGTACAATGGTATCAGATCAGTGGTAGTGTATACAATGGGTACCGATCAGTGGTAGTAAGTACATGGTACAGAATCAGTGTATGAAGTACATGGGTACAGATCAGTGGTAGTGAAAGTACATGGTACAGATCAGTGGTAGTGTAGTACATGGGTACAAGATCAGTGTGTATGTAGTACATGGTAACAGATAAGTGGTAGTGTAGTACATGGGTACAGATCAGTGTTAGTTGAAGTACATGGTACAGATCATGTGGTAGAGTGAAGTACATGGTACAGATCAGTGGTAGTGTAGAACATGACAGATCATGGTAGTGTAGTACAATGGTACCAGATACAGTGGGTAGTGTAGCACATGTTACAGTTCAGTGTTAGGTATACATGGTACAGATCAATGGTAGTGAAGTACATGGTTACAGATCAGTGGAAGTGAGTACATGGTACAGATCAGTGGGAAGTGTAGTACATGGTACAGAACAGTGTAAGTATACATGGTACAGATCAGTGGTAGTGTAAGTACATGTTACAGATCAGTGGTTGTGTAGTACATGGTCAGATCAGTGGTAGTGAAAGTACATGGTAACAGATCAGTGTAGTAGTACCTGGGAACAGATTACAGTGGAAGTGAAGTTACATGGTAACAGATCAGGGTGGAAGTACATGGTAGAACAGATCAGAGGTAGAGAAGTACATGGTACGATCAGTGGATATGAAAGTACAATGGTACAGATCAGTGGTAGTGAAGTACATGGTACAATCAGTGTAGTGTAGTACATATGGGTACAGATCATGGTAGTGAAGTACATGGTACAGATATGGTAGTGAAGTACATGGGTATTACAGATCAGTGGTTAGTGAAGTACTGGTACAGCTCATGGTAGTTTAAGTACATGGTACAGATCAGTGTAAGTGTAGTACATGGTACAGATCAGATGTATGTAGTACATGGTACAGATTCAGTGTGTAGTTGTGTAGTACATGTACAGATCAGTGGTAGTTGTAGTAGCATGGTACAGATCATTGTGAAGTGAAGTACAATGGTACAGATCAGTGGTAGGTATACATGGTACAGATCATGTAGTGCTACATTGGTACAGATCAGTGGTAGTGTAGTACATGGTTACAGATCAGTTTGTATGTATACATGGGTACAGATCAGTGGTAGTGTAGTAACATGGGTACAGATCAGTGGGTAGTGTAGTACATGTACAGATCAGTGGTATAAGTAGTACATGGTACAGAACAGTGGTATTGAAGTACATGGTACAGATCAGTGGTATTGAAGTACATGGTTACCGATCAGTGGTAAGTGAGTAATCAATGGGTAACAATCAGTGGTAGTTGTAGTACATGGGTTTTACCGATCAGAGGGTGGTAGTGAAGTACATGGGTACAGTGGAAGTGTAAGTACCGGGTTTCAGATCAGTGGTAGTGAAGTACATGGGTACAGATCCGTGGTAGTTGAAGTAAAGGGGGGGAACATGGGTACAGATCATGGTAGTGTAGTACATGGTTACCGATCAGTGGTAGTGGAAGTAATGGGTAAACAGTAGATAGTGTAGTACATGGAACAGATTCAGTGGTAGTGAAAGTACATGGGTACAGATCAGTGGTAGTGAATACATGGGTACAGTGTAGTGAAGTACATGGGTTACAGTTTTGTTAGTGTAGTCACATGGTACAGATCATTGGTAGTGGAGAACATTGGTACCAGATCAGTCAGTGGTATGACGTTCATGGACAGGATCAGTGGTAGTGAAGTACATGGTACAGTGGTAGTGAAGTACAATGGGGAACAGATCAGTGTTAGTGAAGTACATGGTACAGATCAGTGTATTGAAGTACTGTACAGATCAGGTGGTAGTGAAGTACATGGGTACAGTGGTAGTGAAGTACAATGGTACAGATTCAGTGTTTTATCTGGAGTTTTTTATCTGGAGAGAGTTCCGGGGGACAACCCGCCCCGCGGCCCGTCTGTGACCAGGCCTCCTTAGGTCAGTGTCCCAGGATGCGACCCACACCAGTCGACTAACACCCAGGTACCCATTTTACTGATGGGGAACATAGACAACAGTGGAAAGAAACACGTCCAATGTTTCTACTTGGCTGGGAATCGAACCCAGGCCCTCACCGTGTGAAGCGAGAGCGTTAACCACCAGGCCACCAGAGTACATGGTACATGGTACAGATCAATGGTAGTGAAGTACATGGTACAGATCAGTGGTAGTGAAGTACATGGGTACAGTGGTAGAGTAATTACATGGGTTACCGATCAGTGGTAGTGAAAGTACATATGGTACAGATCATGGTAGTGAATAACATGGTACATTGGTATGAAGTACATTGGTACAGATCATGTGTAAGTGGAAGTACATGGGTAACAGTGGTATGGAATACATGGGTACAGTGTGAGTGAAGTTACATGGTACATGAGATCAGTGGTAGTGAAGTACATGGTACAGATCAGTGGTAGTGAAGTACATGGTACAGTGGTAGTGACAGTACATGGGTACAGTAGAAGTGAAGTACACATGGGTACAGATCAGGGTATGTAGTACATGGGTTACAGTAGTAGTGAAGAACATGGTAACAGGTGGTAAGTGAAGTACATGGGTACAGTGTAAGTGAAGACATGGGTAAAGAGGAGTGAAATACATGGGTACAGTGGTAGTGGAATAACATGGGTACAGATCATTGGTAGCGAAGTACATGGTACAGGAGATTGGTAAAGATGTACATGGGTACAGAGGTAGTGTAGTACATGGGTACCGTGATTGAAGTACAAGGTATACAGTGGTAGTGTAATACATGGGTACAGTGGTAATTGATGTAACATGGGGTACAAGTGTAGTGTAGTAACATGGTGTACAGGGGTAGAGAAGTACATGGGTACAGTGGTAGTGTAGTACTATGGGTAACAGAGGTAGTGAGTACATGGGTACAGTAGTAGTGAAGATACAGGGTACAGTGGTAGTGAAGTACATGGGTAAGTGGTAGTGAAGTACATGGTACAGTGGTAGTGGAGGTACATGGTACAGATCAGGGTAGTGAAGTACATGGTAAACAGAACAGTTGTATTGAAGTACATGGTACAGATCGTGGTAGTGTAGTACAAGGGTACAAGCGGTCGGAAGTACATGGGTACAGTGGTAGTGAACTACATGGGTACAGATCAGAGGTAGTTGTTAGTAACAAGGGTACCAGCGGTATGAAGTACATGGGTACCAGTGGTAGTGTAGTACCTGGGTACAGATCAGTGGGTAGTGAAGTACATGGTACAGATCAGTGGTAGTGAAGTACATGGGTACAGATTCAGAGGTAGTGAAGGACATGGGTACAGATCAGTGGTATGTGAAGTACATGGGTTAACAGTGGTAGTGGAAGTTACATGGGTACAGTGGAAAGTGAAGTACATGGGTACAGATCAGCTGGTAGTGGTATTACTGGGTACATAGTAGTAGTGAAGATACATGGGTACAGTGGTAGTGAAGTACATGGTACAGTGGTAGTGAAGTACATGGTACAGTGTAGTGAAGTACATGGTTACAGTGGTAGTGAAGTACATGGTACAGATCAGTGGTAGCGGGGGAAGTACAATGGTAAACAGTGGTAATGAAGTACATGGGTACAGTGGTAGTGTAGAACGATGGTACAGGGTCGTGGGGGGAACAAAGTAACATGGGTACAGTGGTAGTGTATTACAATGGTACGTGGTAAATGATGTACAAGGGGGTACAGTGGTAGTGTAGTACCATGGTGTACAGTGGTAGTGGAAGTACATGGGTACAGTGGTAGTGTAGAACATGGTTACAGTGGTAGTGAAGTGACATGGAACGCAGTATAGTGAAGTAACATGGGTACCGTGGTAGTGAAGGAACAATGGGTACAGTGGGTAGTGAAAGTACCATGGTTACAGTGGTAAAGAGAAGTACATGGTACAGATCAGTGTAGGAAGTAACAAGTACAGATCAGTGGTATGAAGTAACATGTACAGATCAGTGGTAGTGTAGTACATGGGTACAGCGGTAGTGAAGTACATGGGTACAGTGGTAGTGAAGTACATGGGTACAGATCAGTGGTAGTGTAGTACATGGGTACAGCCGGTAGTGAAGACATGGGTACAAGTGGTATTGTAGTAACATGGGTACAGATCAGTGGAAGTAGAAGTACATTGGTAACAGATCAGTGGTAGTAAGTACATGGGTACAGATCAGTGGTAGTGAAGTACATGGGTACAGATCAGTGGTAGTGAAGTACATGGTACAGATCAGTGGTAGTGAAGTACATGGGTACAGATCAGTGGTAGTGAAGTACATGGGTACAGTGGTAGTGAAGTACATGGGTACAGATCAGTGGTAGTGAAGTACATGGGTACAGATCAGTGGTAGTGAAAGCACATGGTACAGATCAGAGGTAGTGAAGAACATGGGAACAGGTCAGTGGTAGTGAAGTACATGGGTACAAGTGGTAAGTGAAGTACATGGGTACAGTGGTAAGTGAAGTACACTGGTACAGATCAGTGGTAGTGTAGTACATTGGTACAGATCAGTGGTAGTGAAGTACACTGGTACAGATCAGTGGTGGAAGACGGAACAAAGGTGAACATCTCTGGAATGGACACACTGAACCACCACCATAACATCCACCTAAGAATCATCGGGGTAGATTTACTCCCAGAGGCCCAGATATTGTTAAGGGACGATCAACACTGACAAACACAAAACAATCCTGGCAACTCATTTGCTTCCCATTGTAGACAGAGACTTTCCAGATGGTGAAGGCATTTTCCAGCAGGATCTGTTCCATGCCACACTTCCAGAAAATGCCAATATCTTCGAAAAGAACGGACTAAGCGTTCTAAATTGACCTGGAAACTCCTGACTTCAACCCGACTTAGAATCTATTGACAATAAACAAAGTGGACTGTTCAGCTGTGTTGAAGCTAACTGCTGCTCTATTAAGACCTATTACCAACAGGTACCAGGGTCGTACCTGTTTGGTACGACCTAGTACCTCAACAGGTTACTAGGTCGTACCTGTTATTACGACCTAGTACCAACTGTACTAGTCGTACCTGTTAATTACGACCTAGTACCAAACAGTTACCAGGTCCCCGTACCTGTTTATTAAGCCAGTACCAACAGGTAAACCAGGTCGTACCTGTTATTACACCTAGTACCAACAGGTACTAGGTCGTACCTGTTATTACGACCTAGTACCAACAGGTACCAGGTCGTACCTGTTATTACGACCTAGTACCAACAGGTACCAGGTCCGTACCTGTGATAACGACCTAGTAACAACATACCAAGGTCGTAACCTGTTATTACGACCCCTAGTACTCAACAGGTACCAGTTCGTACCTGTTATTAACGACCTAGTACCCAACAGTACTAGGTCTACCTGTTGGTACGACCTAGTACCAAACTTACCAATATGTATAAACTTACATATAAACAAAGGGTCGTCATATATCACATTAAATCAATTATCTGTAATATTGTCGATTATTTTTCAAATAAATGACATAATTCATAAGTTCCCAGTTATATGCAGTGCTACTGTAAGTTAGGTAATAGTGGCACTCTCATAGCTTTTTTAATATTAAGTTCCCCCCCCCCGTTTTTTTTAAACTTTGATAATGTCAAGTTTTGAAACTGTTATCAAAGTTGTTCCAGTTTGTTCCAGGCGCAAGAATAATCCTGGGCACAAAGTTGATACCAGTTTGTTTCCAGGCAGAATAATCCCTGGGTACAAAGTTGTTCCACTTTGTTCCAGGGCAGAATAATCCCTGGGCACAAAGTTGTTCCACTTTGTTCCAGGGCAGAATAATCCCTGGGCACAAAGTTGTTCCACTTTGTTCCAGGGCAGAATAATCCCTGGGCACAAAGTTGTTCCACTTTGTTCCAGGGCACAATAATCCCTGGGCACAGAGGTAAACTTAATTAAGACGAAGAACGTACTTACTTGTAGGTGAACCCTGGCAGTAGGTTTAGGGAGAATAACACCCAGGTACCTACTTACTGTTAGGTGTACACTGACAACAGGTGTTAGGTGATTTGCCCATAAGTCTCACCCTGCCCAAGATGCCACCCACAACAGTCGACTAACACCCAGATACCTACTTACTGCTAAGTGAACAGAGGCAACACGCCCAGTGTTTCCACCCAGCTGGGGATCGAAACACGGACACTTGGTACTCGAGTCAAGTGCGCTACCAACCAAGCCACGGAACACCTAAGGTGTAAGGTGACTTGCCCATACGGCTTACCCTCCCCTAAAAACTGAACCCACTCATAAAAAGGTACCGCAGGGTAGCGACCCCTCAAGCTCAGTTAGGCAGTGACACAACACACACACACACAACACACACACACACACATCACCACACACCACACACACACACACACACACACACACACACACACACACACACTGGGCCAGGAGCTTAGAATCGACCCCTGCAACCTCAACTAGGTAATTACACACACGTACTCGACCTCAAATAAAAGGTCCTGTGTTTGTTTCTCTTACTTCTGACTCAGACATTTATTTTCATACAAAAAAAATTCACATTTTTTTCTCGTATTTTGTCCAAATAAATGATCAGCTGAGGTAAAATACAGTGAGCTAGTTTCTCTCTCTCTCTCTCTCTCTCCCTCTCTCTCTCTCTCTCTCTCTGGCCTTTGTCTCTATCTCCTCTCTTTTAAATAATAATAACATAGTTGATACAATTTGATAATACAACTTATACAGACCCATAGCTGACATCAGTGACCATACTAATATAGAAGTCCCTTGTTATGCTTGAACATTTCCCGCAAATTAGGTACGTTTTGTCCCCAGGATGTGACCCACAACAGTCCACTAACACCACCCAGGATGTGACCCACACCATTTCCACTAACCCACACACCCATGATGTGACCCCACACCAGTCCCCTAACACCCATGATGTGACCCACAACCAGTCCACTAATACCCAGGATTTGACCCACACCAGTCCACTAACCCCAGGCTGTGACCAACAAACCAGTCCACATGGGCACCCAGGATGTGACCCACCCCATCCACTAACACCCAGGATGTGACCCACACCAGTCCACTACACCCAGGAATGTGACTCACACCGTCCACTAACTACCCAGGAGTGACCCACACCATTCCATAACACCCAGGATGCGACCCCACCAGTCCACAAAACACCCAGGATGTTGGAACCCACACCATTCCACTAACACCCAATGTGACCCCACACCAGTCCACTAACACCCAGGATGCGACCCACACCAGTCCATCTAAACACCCAGTGAGTGACCCACACCAGTCCACTAACACCCAGGATGTGACCCACACCAGTTCCACTAACACCCAGGATTTGACCCCATACCAGTCCACTAACACCCAGGATGTGACCCCACACCAGTCCACGAACACCCAGGAAGTGAACCCACACCAGTCCACCTAACCCCAGGATGTGACCCACACCAGTCGACTAACACCCAGGATGTGACCCACACCAGTCCACTTAACACCCAGGATGTGACCCACACCAGTCCACTAACACCAGGGATGTGACCCAACAACCAGTCCCCTAACACCCAGGATTGACCACACCAGTCCCCACTAACACCCAGGATCGACCCACACCAGTCCACTACCAACCCAGGATGTGACCACACACCAGTCCCACAAACACCCAGGATGGTTACCCCATAACCAGTCCACTAACACCTAGGAATGTGACCCACAAACCATCCACTAACACCCAGGATGTGACCCACACCAGTCCACTAACACCCAGGATGTGACCCACACCAGTCCACTAACACCTAGGATGTGACCCACACCAGTCCACTAACACCCAGGTACCATACTTACTGCCTAAGGTGAACAGAGACAGCAGGTGTAAGGTGACTACGACGCAGGTACCTACTTACTGCTAGGTGAACAGTGACAGCAGGTGTAAGGTGACTACCACCCAGGCACCTACTTACTGCTAGGTGAAGAAAGTCAGTTGGTGCCCTATGGAAACGCTGTCCAACTGAGCCATCTGGGTATAGGGTTAATAATTTGACTCAGTGGGCACCCACTCGTGCCCTATGTTACTAGATTTCTAGAGCTCTCGTACCCTACACAGTTGGGTGAAAATTCCACACTGATCGGATGAGGCATTCTCGAGGTATGAGCGGAATAAGAGTGAAAAGATATTCTCTCTGCCTGGTGACCGAACCCAGGTCCTTCTGGGTGTGAGACAACCTAGATTGTGTTATTGTTGGGTTGTGACAGTCTGCTAACTATTTAATAATTATTATTTAACAATTTAGTAGGCTGTGTATGCCTCAGAAGCCAGGTTCCTGCTGAACGACACTCAACAACTGGGAGACCACCACACCATGCAGCAACAATCAACAATAGATCAGTAAGCTCCTGAAAAGGTCGCAGGAGAGAACGAAAGGCCTTTGTGCCTGTGACTCTTTCAGTGTTGATAATGTTGCTATTGTCTTTGTTTAGGTCGTGTTCCTTTAATTGTCATAACTGTTATAACTAATAATAATAGATCAAATAATAAATAATTATAATAATAAAAATACAATAATAATAAATATAATAAATAATTATTATTATTATATTATTTATTTATTATTATTATTATTATTATTATTAATATTATTATATTAATTATATAATTATTATTACAGTAATATTAATAACTGTTTATTATTATTATTATAAATCTTATTGTTAATATTATAAGTATTAGTAAAGTATTAACAGTAGTAACAGTATAGTTAACAGTAGTAGTAACAGTAGTAACAGTAGTAGTACAACAGAAGTAGTAACAGTAGTAACTACTATTAGTAGTATAGCCAGTAGCAGTAGTAGCAACAGTAGTAGAAACAGTAAGTATTACTACTGTAGTTAGTAGTAAGCATTAGTAGTAGTAACAGTAAAGTAGTAACAGTATACTTAGTAGTTAGTAGTAGTAACAGCAGTAGTAAACAGTATAGTAAAGTGGTAGAGTAGTAAAACCATTAGTAGCAACAGTAGTAACTAGTAGAAGTAGTAGTAGTAACAGTAGTAGAAAACCGTAGTAGCACATAATTAACAGTATAGTAACAGTAGTAAAGTGAAAAGTAGTAGTAGTAGCAGTAGTAACCGTAGTAGTAACAGAAGTAGTAGAAGTAGTAAGAGAAGTAGTAACCAGTAGTAGTAACAGTAGTAGTAACAGTTAGTAGTAGTAAGTAGTAGTAAACAATATTAGTAAGAGTAGTAAACATAGTAAGTAGTGTAAGTATAGTAACAGTAAGTATTAATAGTAAGTTAGTAACAGTAGTACTAGTAGTAGCAGTAGTAGTAGCAACAGTATATTAATACTAGCAGTAACAATAGTAGTAACAGTAGTAGTAGCAGTAGTAATAGTAGTAGCAGTAAGTAGACATACAGTAGTAGAAGCAGTAGTAGTAACAGTAGTAAGAAGTAGTAGTAGTAACAGTAGTAGTAACAGTATTTTTTGGTAGAACTTTAACTGGAAGCTTGGTTAGTTCCCCCCTGGATGTTGGTCCAAGAACGGGGCCAGGGAAAAGGCAGGTTTCCTGGAAATGTTTAGTAGACTCTTGGCTGCCAGGAAGCCCTGGGGTTTTTTCCTGGAAATGTTTGGGTAGAAACCTTGCCTGAAGCCTTAGGGTTATTTCCCCACCTGGATTTTTTTGGTTAAATGAACAACTGCCCAGGAAAAGCCCCCTGGTTTCCTGATTGTGTATTTTGGTGTAGAACTGCCCCAGGGAAGCCTAGGTTCCCTGGAAATGTTGGTTAGAACTGCCAGGAAGGTGGTGTTTTTTATTCCTGGGGGAAATGTTGGAAGAATACTTGCCCCAGGAAAAGCTGGGTACCTGGGGGATGTTTTGGGTAGGAACTGCCCCAGGAAGCTTTGGATTCACTGGGATGGTTTGGGTAGAACTGCCAGGAAGCTTTGTTTTATCCTCCTAGATGTTTGGTAGAACTGTTACATGGAAGCTGGTTTCCAGGATGTTGGTAGAAAACCAGCCCAAGGAAGCCCCCTGGTTTTCCCTGGGGGATGTTTATGGTTAAAAGAACTGACAGGAAAAAAGCCATGGGTTTTTTACCCCTGGATGTTTTTTATTGGTGTTAGAAAACGGCCAGGAAGGCCTGGATTTACCCCTGGATTGTTGGGGGTAAAGAAACCTGCCCCAGGATGCTGTATCCCCCTGGCATTGTTTGGGTAGAATAAACCCTTGCCAGGAAAGGCAAGTTATTTTTTTCCCAGGAAATGTTTAGTAAAGACCCTTCGCCTTAGGAATCCCTGGTATCCCTGGGATGTTGGTAGACACTAAACTTCCCCCAGAGGCATTGGTTTCCTGGGAATTGTTTATGGAAAAAATACTTGCCCCAGGAAATGCTGTGATACCCCAGGAAAATGGGTTGGGGTAGAAAAACATGCCCAGGAAAGCCTGGTTCCCTGGAATGTTGGGGAAGAACAGCCCCAGGAAAGCTTGGGTCTTGGGATGTTTTTTTGGGTTAGAAACTCTGCCAGGGAATCTGGGTTTTCCCCTGGAATGTTTGGGTAAAGAGCACTGCCCAGGACAAAAGCTGTTTTCCTGGATGTTGGGTAGAAACTGCCCAGGAGCCGCTTGATTCCCTGGGGATGTTGGAAGAACTGGCCCTGCCCCAGGAAGCTGGGGTTATCCTGGGAATTGTTGGGTAGAACTTGCCCCCAGGAAGCTGTTTTTTCCTGGATGTTTGGGTAGAAATTGCCAGGAAGCCCCTGGTTTTTATGTGCCCCCTGGAATTGTTTGGTAAGAAACTGCCCAGGAAGCTGAGTTCCTGGGTATGGGTTTGGGTAGAACACTGGCCAGGAAATCTGGTTCCTGGATGTTTTGGTAAGAACCGTCCAGGGAAAAAGCCTGTTTTATTCCCCTGGAAATGTTGGTTAAAGAACTGCCCCCCCAGGAAGCCCCAATGGTTTCCGGATGTTTGGTAGAACACTGCCCCCAGGAAGCCTGGTTCCAAGGAATGGGTTTATTGGGTAGAACTCCTGGCCATGAAAGCCTGATATCCTTGGAATTGTTTTGGTTAGAACTTTGCCAGGAAGCCCCTTGGTTTATTATCCTGGGATTTTTTGGTAAGAACTGCCCCAGGGAAAGCTGGTTTATTTATCCTGGGGATTTGGTAAAGGAAACAGCCAGGGAAGCCTGGTTTCCTGGGATATTGGGTAAGAAACTGCCAGGAAAAAGGGCCTGTTTTTCCTTGGATGTTTTGGGGTAAAGAACCTCCTGCCCAGGGAAAGCTGGTCCCCTCCTGGATGTTTAGGTAAAGAAACTGGCCAGGAAACGCAGCTTGGTTTTCCAGAATTTATTTGGTATAAGAACATCCCCGGGAAGCCCTGGGTTCCCTGGGCATTGTTGGGTAAGAAACTGGACAGGAAGCTGGGGTTTCCCTGGATGGGATGGTAGAACTGCCAAGGAAAGCCTGGAATTTTTCCTGGATGTCTTGGTGTAGAACTGCCAGGAAGCCTGGGATCCCAGGATGATTTTTTTTTTGGGTAGAACCTGCCAGTGTAGCCCACCCTGTTCCTGGAATGTTTTGGTAAATTAAGAACTGCAGGAAAAAACTGGTTCCTGGATGATGTTTTGTAGAACTGCCCCAGAAGCCTGGATTTGTCCCTGGAATGTTTGGTAAAACCCCTTCCCAGGAAGCTGGGTGATTTCCCCCTGGGATGTTTTGGTTAGAAAACTGCCCCAGGAAGCAGGTTTTCCTGGGATGTTGTAGACAACTGTGGTGCCAGGACAGCTGGTTTTCCTGGGAAATGTATTGGGGTAGAAATCTTTTCCAGGAAAGCTGTTTTATTCCACTGGATGTTAGGGTAGCAACCTAGCCAGAACCTGGGGTTTCCCTGGATGTAGGTAATAGAAAAAATACTGCCAGGAAAAGTTGGTTTTTTCCAGGGATGTGTTGTTAGAAATTGCCCAAGGAAGCCCCTGTTTTTCCTGGCAATGTAGGTAGAAACTGCCAAGGAAGACTGTTTCTCCCCTGGATGTTTGGTAGAAACTGCCCAGGAACAACAGGTTTCCTGGATGTTTGGGTAAGAACCGCCCAGAAGCAGGGTTTCCTGGAAAAATTGTTGGTAGAACTTGCCCAGGAAAAGGCTGGGTTTCCCCTGGATTGGGGATATGTTAGAACTGCCAGAAGCTGGTTCCTGGGATGTTGGTAGAACAGCCAGGAAGCTGTTCTTGATGTTGGTTAAGGAACTGCCAGAAGCTGGTTCCTGGATGTTGGTAGAACTGCCAGGAAGCTGGTTCCTGGATGTTGGTAGAACTGCCAGGAAGCTGGTTCCTGGATGTTGGTAGAACTGCCAGGAAGCTGGTTCCTGGATGTTGGTAGAACTGCCAGGAAGCTGGTTCCTGGATGTTGGTAGAACTGCCAGGAAGCTGGTTCCTGGATGTTGGTAGAACTGCCAGGAAGCTGGTTCCGGATGTTTATTAGAACAGCCAGAAGCTGTTTTCCTGGATGTTGGTAGAACTGCCAGGAAGCTGGTTCCTGGATGTTGGTAGAACTGCCAGGAAGCTGGTTCCTGGATGTTGGTAGAACTGCCAGGAAGCTGTTTCCTGGATGTTGGTAGAACTGCCAGGAAGCTGGTTCCTGGATGTTGGTAGAACTTTCCAGGGACAAGCAGGATCCTGGATGTTGGTAATCTGCTGGCCAGGAAGCTGGTTCCTGGGAATGTTGGTAGAACAGCCAGGAACTGTTCCTAGATGTATGGTAGAACTGCCAGGAAGCTGGTTCCTGGATGTTGGATAGAACTGCCAGGAACTGGTTTCCTGGATGTATGGTAGAATCTGCCGGAATCTGGTTCCTGGCATGTTGGTAGAAACTGCCAGGAAGCTGGTTCTGGATGATTTTTTTTTGGTAGAACAGCCAGGAAACCTGGTTCCTGATGTTGTAGAACTGCCAGGAAGCTGGTTCCTGGATTTTGGTAGAACCTGCAAGAAGCTGGTTCCATGGATGTATTGTAGAACCTGGCCAGGAAGCTGGTTCCTGGATGTTGTAAAAACTGACAGGAAGCTGGTTCCTGGAATGTTGGTAGAACTGCCAGAAGTGTTTCCTGGATGTTGGTAGAACGCAGGAAGCAGGTTCCGGGATGTTGGTTAGAACTGCCAGGAACTGGTTCCTGATGTTGTAGAACTGCCAGGAAGCTGGGTTTCTGATGTTGGTAGAACTGACAGGAAGCTGGTTCCTGGATGTAGGTAAACTGCCAGAAGCTGGTTTCCTGGATGTTTGTAGAACTGGCCAGAAGCTAGATTTTCCTGGATGTTGGTAGAACTGCCAGGAAGAGCTGGTTTCCAGAGTTTGGTAGAACTGCCAGGTAAGCTGTTTCCTGGATGTTGAGAACTGCCAGGAAGCTGGTTCCTGGATGTTGGTAGAACTGCCAGGAAGCTGCTTCCTGGATGTTGGTAGAACTGCCAGGAAGCTGGTTCCTGGATGTTGGTAGAACTGCCAGGAAGCTGTTTCCTGGATGTTGGTAGAACTGCCTGGGAAGCTGTGTTTCCTGGATGTTTGGTAAACTGGCCAGGAAAGCTGGTTCCTGGATGTTGGTAGAACAGCCAGGCACTGGGTTCCTGGATTGTTGGTAGAACTGCCAGGAAGCTGTTCCTGGGATGTTGGTAGAACGCCAGAAGCTGGTTCCTGGATTGTTGGTATAACTGCCAGGAAGCTGTTTTCCTGGATGTGGTAGAACTGCCAGGAAGTTGTTCTCCTGGATGTTGGTAGATACTTACTGAAGCTGTTTCCTGGATGTTGGTAGAACTGCCATGAGCTGGTTCCTGGATGATGGTAAACTGCAGGAACTGGTTCCTGGATGTTGGAGTAGAACTGGCATGAGAGCTGGTTTCCTGGATGTTGGTAGAACTGCCAGGAAGCTGGTTCCTGGATGTTGGTGTATGACCTCCCAGGGAAAGCGGTTCCTGATGTAGGTAGAACCTGCCAGGAAGCTGGTTCCCTGATGTTGGTAAACTGCCAGGAAGCTGGTTCCTGGATGTGGTACTATGAACTGCACATGAAGCTGGTTCCGGGAATGTTGGTAGAACAGCTTCCAGAAGCTGTTTCCTGAATGTTTGTAGAACTGCCAGGAAGCTGGTTCCTAGATGTTTGGAAGAAACTGTCATGAAGCTGGTTCCTGGAATGTTGGTAATACTGACAGGAAGCTGTTCCAGGATGTTGGTAGAACGCCAGAAGCTGGTTCCTGGATGTTTGTAGAACTGCCAGGAAGCTGGTTCCCTGGATGTTGGTAAGAACTGCCAGGAAGCTTGGTTCCTGATTGATTGGTAGAACTGCCAGGAAGCTGGTATCCTGGATGTTGTAGAACTGCCAGGAAGCATTGTTTCCTGGATTTGGTAGAACTGCCAGGAAGCTGTTTCCTGGAGTTGGTATAAACTGGCCAGAAGCTGGTTCCCTGGATGTATGGTAGAACTGCCAGGAAGCTGGTTCTGGATGGTGGTAGAACTGCCAGAACTGTTTCCTGGATGTTGGGTAGAACTGCCAGGAAGCCGATTCCTGGATGTTGGTTATAACTGCCAGGAAGCCTGGTTCCTGGATGTTGTTAGAACTGCCAGGAAGCTGGTTTCCTGGATGTATGGTAGAATTGCCAGTAAGCGGTTCCTGATGTTGATTAGAAACAGCCATGAAGCTGGTTCCTGGATGTTGAAGAACTGCCATGACGCTGTTTCCGGATGTTGGTAGAAAAACAGCCAGGAACAGGTTCCTGGATGTTTTTTAGAACTGCCAGGGGAAAGGGCTTGTTCCTGGAGTTGGTAGAATTGCCAGAAGCCTGGTTCCTGGATGTTTTTAGACTGCAGGAAGCTGTTCCTGGATGTTGGTGAGCTGCAGGAAGCTGGTTCTGACGTTTTTAGAACTGCCAGGAATCTGTTTCCTGGATGTTGGTAGAACTGCCAGTAAGCTGGTTTCCTGAATGTTTTTTAAGAACTGCCAGGAAGCTGTTGTCCTGATGTTGGTAGAACTGCCCAGGAAGCTGGTTCTGGATTGTTTTTAATAACTGCCAAGGAAGCTGGTTCCTGGATGTTTGGTAGAACTGCCAGGAAGCTGGTTCCCAATGGATGTGTTTTAGAACGACAGGAGCTGATTTCCTGAAGTTGGTAGAGCTGCCAGAAGCTGGTTTCCTGGAAGTTTGGTAGAACTGCCAGCAGCTGGTCCTGATGTTTGGTAAAACGAAGGAAGCTGTTTCCTGGATGTGGTATAACTTGACAGGAAGCTGGTTCCTTCCTGATGTTGTAAGAACTTACAGGAAGCTGGTTTCCTGGATGTGGTAGAACGCCAGTAAGCTGGTTCCCTGGATGTTGGTAAACTGACAGAAGCTGTTTTCCTGATGTTGGTAAACTGACAGGAAGCTAGTTTCCCTGGAATGTTTGGTAAGAAAAACTGACAGGAAGCTGTTCCCTGGAATGTTAGGTAGAACTGACAGGAAGCTGTTCCTGGATGTTTGTTAAAACTGACAGGAATGCTGGTTCCCTGGATGGTTGGTATAATGACAGGAAGCGGTTCCAGGATGTTGTGTAGAACTGACGGAACTGGTTATCCTGGAAGTTGGTAGAACTGCCAGAAGCTTGTTCCTGATGTTGGTAAGAAGCTGCCAGGAAGCTGGATCCAGATGTTGGTATAACGCCAGAAGCTGGTTCCTGGATTTGGTATAACTGCCAGGAAGCTGGTCCCTGGATTAGGTAAGAACTGCCAGGAAGCTGGTTCCTGGATGTTGGAAAAAACTGACAGGAAGCTGTTCCACGATGTTTGGTAGAACTGCCAGGAAGCTTGGTTCCTGGATGTTGGTAGAACTGCCAGGAAGCTGGTTCCTGGATGTTGGTAGAACTGCCAGGAAGCTGGTTCCTGGATGTTGGTAGAACTGCCAGGAAGCTGGTTCCTGGATGTTGGTAGAACTGCCAGGAAGCTGGTTCCTGGATGTTTGGTAGAAACTCCAGGAAGCTGGTTTCCTGGATGTTTGGTCAGAAACTGCCAGGAAGCTTGGTTCCTGGATGTTGGTAGAACTGACAGGAAGCTGGTTCCTGGTAAAGATCAGTGGTAGTGAAGTACATGGGTACAGATCAGTGGTAGTGAAGTACATGGTACAAATCAGTGGTAGTGTAGTACATGGTACAGATCAGTGGTAGTGAAGTACATGGGTACAGATCAGTGGTAGTGAAGTACATGGTACAGATCTGTGGGTAGTGTAGTACATGTACAGAATCAGTCGTAGTTGAGTACAATGGTACAGATCATGGTAGTGAAGTACAATGGTATCAGATCAGTGGTAGTGTATACAATGGGTACCGATCAGTGGTAGTAAGTACATGGTACAGAATCAGTGTATGAAGTACATGGGTACAGATCAGTGGTAGTGAAAGTACATGGTACAGATCAGTGGTAGTGTAGTACATGGGTACAAGATCAGTGTGTATGTAGTACATGGTAACAGATAAGTGGTAGTGTAGTACATGGGTACAGATCAGTGTTAGTTGAAGTACATGGTACAGATCATGTGGTAGAGTGAAGTACATGGTACAGATCAGTGGTAGTGTAGAACATGACAGATCATGGTAGTGTAGTACAATGGTACCAGATACAGTGGGTAGTGTAGCACATGTTACAGTTCAGTGTTAGGTATACATGGTACAGATCAATGGTAGTGAAGTACATGGTTACAGATCAGTGGAAGTGAGTACATGGTACAGATCAGTGGGAAGTGTAGTACATGGTACAGAACAGTGTAAGTATACATGGTACAGATCAGTGGTAGTGTAAGTACATGTTACAGATCAGTGGTTGTGTAGTACATGGTCAGATCAGTGGTAGTGAAAGTACATGGTAACAGATCAGTGTAGTAGTACCTGGGAACAGATTACAGTGGAAGTGAAGTTACATGGTAACAGATCAGGGTGGAAGTACATGGTAGAACAGATCAGAGGTAGAGAAGTACATGGTACGATCAGTGGATATGAAAGTACAATGGTACAGATCAGTGGTAGTGAAGTACATGGTACAATCAGTGTAGTGTAGTACATATGGGTACAGATCATGGTAGTGAAGTACATGGTACAGATATGGTAGTGAAGTACATGGGTATTACAGATCAGTGGTTAGTGAAGTACTGGTACAGCTCATGGTAGTTTAAGTACATGGTACAGATCAGTGTAAGTGTAGTACATGGTACAGATCAGATGTATGTAGTACATGGTACAGATTCAGTGTGTAGTTGTGTAGTACATGTACAGATCAGTGGTAGTTGTAGTAGCATGGTACAGATCATTGTGAAGTGAAGTACAATGGTACAGATCAGTGGTAGGTATACATGGTACAGATCATGTAGTGCTACATTGGTACAGATCAGTGGTAGTGTAGTACATGGTTACAGATCAGTTTGTATGTATACATGGGTACAGATCAGTGGTAGTGTAGTAACATGGGTACAGATCAGTGGGTAGTGTAGTACATGTACAGATCAGTGGTATAAGTAGTACATGGTACAGAACAGTGGTATTGAAGTACATGGTACAGATCAGTGGTATTGAAGTACATGGTTACCGATCAGTGGTAAGTGAGTAATCAATGGGTAACAATCAGTGGTAGTTGTAGTACATGGGTTTTACCGATCAGAGGGTGGTAGTGAAGTACATGGGTACAGTGGAAGTGTAAGTACCGGGTTTCAGATCAGTGGTAGTGAAGTACATGGGTACAGATCCGTGGTAGTTGAAGTAAAGGGGGGGAACATGGGTACAGATCATGGTAGTGTAGTACATGGTTACCGATCAGTGGTAGTGGAAGTAATGGGTAAACAGTAGATAGTGTAGTACATGGAACAGATTCAGTGGTAGTGAAAGTACATGGGTACAGATCAGTGGTAGTGAATACATGGGTACAGTGTAGTGAAGTACATGGGTTACAGTTTTGTTAGTGTAGTCACATGGTACAGATCATTGGTAGTGGAGAACATTGGTACCAGATCAGTCAGTGGTATGACGTTCATGGACAGGATCAGTGGTAGTGAAGTACATGGTACAGTGGTAGTGAAGTACAATGGGGAACAGATCAGTGTTAGTGAAGTACATGGTACAGATCAGTGTATTGAAGTACTGTACAGATCAGGTGGTAGTGAAGTACATGGGTACAGTGGTAGTGAAGTACAATGGTACAGATTCAGTGTTTTATCTGGAGTTTTTTATCTGGAGAGAGTTCCGGGGGACAACCCGCCCCGCGGCCCGTCTGTGACCAGGCCCTCCTTAGGTCAGTGTCCCAGGATGCGACCGCCACACCAGCGACTAACACCCCAGGTACCCATTTTACTGATGGGGAACATAGACAACAGTGGAAAGAAACACGTCCAATGTTTCTACTTGGCTGGGAATCGAACCCAGGCCCTCACCGTGTGAAGCGAGAGCGATAACCACAAGAGCCACCAGAGTACATGGTACATGGTACAGATCAAAGGTAGTGAAGTACATGGTACAGATCAGTGGGGTAGTGAAAAGTACATGGGTACAGTGCGTAGAGTAATTACATGGGTTACCGATCAGTGGTAGTGAAAGTACATATGGTACAGATCATGGTAGTGAATAACATGGTACATTGGTATGAAGTACATTGGTACAGATCATGTGTAAGTGGAAGTACATGGGTAACAGTGGTATGGAATACATGGGTACAGTGTGAGTGAAGTTACATGGTACATGAGATCAGTGGTAGTGAAGTACATGGTACAGATCAGTGGTAGTGAAGTACATGGTACAGTGGTAGTGACAGTACATGGGTACAGTAGAAGTGAAGTACACATGGGTACAGATCAGGGTATGTAGTACATGGGTTACAGTAGTAGTGAAGAACATGGTAACAGGTGGTAAGTGAAGTACATGGGTACAGTGTAAGTGAAGACATGGGTAAAGAGGAGTGAAATACATGGGTACAGTGGTAGTGGAATAACATGGGTACAGATCATTGGTAGCGAAGTACATGGTACAGGAGATTGGTAAAGATGTACATGGGTACAGAGGTAGTGTAGTACATGGGTACCGTGATTGAAGTACAAGGTATACAGTGGTAGTGTAATACATGGGTACAGTGGTAATTGATGTAACATGGGGTACAAGTGTAGTGTAGTAACATGGTGTACAGGGGTAGAGAAGTACATGGGTACAGTGGTAGTGTAGTACATGGGTAAAGATCAGTGGTAGTGAAGTACATGGGTACAGTAGTAGTGAAGTACATGGGTACAGTGGTAGTGAAGTACATGGGTACAGTGGTAGTGAAGTACATGGGTACAGTGGTAGTGTAGGTACATGGTACAGATCAGGGTAGTGAAGTACATGGTACAGATCAGTGGTAGTGAAGTACATGGTACAGATCAGTGGTAGTGTAGTACATGGGTACAAGCGGTCGGAAGTACATGGGTACAGTGGTAGTGAACTACATGGGTACAGATCAGAGGTAGTTGTTAGTAACAAGGGTACCAGCGGTATGAAGTACATGGGTACCAGTGGTAGTGTAGTACCTGGGTACAGATCAGTGGGTAGTGAAGTACATGGTACAGATCAGTGGTAGTGAAGTACATGGGTACAGATTCAGAGGTAGTGAAGGACATGGGTACAGATCAGTGGTATGTGAAGTACATGGGTTAACAGTGGTAGTGGAAGTTACATGGGTACAGTGGAAAGTGAAGTACATGGGTACAGATCAGCTGGTAGTGGTATTACTGGGTACATAGTAGTAGTGAAGTACATGGGTACAGTGGTAGTGAAGTACATGGGTACAGTGGTAGTGAAGTACATGGGTACAGTGGTAGTGAAGTACATGGGTACAGTGGTAGTGAAGTACATGGGTACAGATCAGTGGTAGCGAAGTACATGGTACAGTGGTAATGAAGTACATGGGTACAGTGGTAGTGTAGAACGATGGTACAGGGTCGTGGGGGGAACAAAGTAACATGGGTACAGTGGTAGTGTATTACAATGGTACGTGGTAAATGATGTACAAGGGGGTACAGTGGTAGTGTAGTACCATGGTGTACAGTGGTAGTGGAAGTACATGGGTACAGTGGTAGTGTAGAACATGGTTACAGTGGTAGTGAAGTGACATGGAACGCAGTATAGTGAAGTAACATGGGTACCGTGGTAGTGAAGGAACAATGGGTACAGTGGGTAGTGAAAGTACCATGGTTACAGTGGTAAAGAGAAGTACATGGTACAGATCAGTGTAGGAAGTAACAAGTACAGATCAGTGGTATGAAGTAACATGGGTACAGATCAGTGGTAGTGTAGTACATGGGTACAGCGGTAGTGAAGTACATGGGTACAGTGGTAGTGAAGTACATGGGTACAGATCAGTGGTAGTGTAGTACATGGGTACAGCCGGTAGTGAAGACATGGGTACAAGTGGTATTGTAGTAACATGGGTACAGATCAGTGGAAGTAGAAGTACATTGGTAACAGATCAGTGGTAGTAAGTACATGGGTCCAGATCAGTGGTAGTGAAGTACAAGGGTACAGATCAGAGGGTAGTGAAGTACATGGTACAGATCAGTGGTCGTGAAATACAAGGGTACAGATCAGTGGTAGTGAAGTACATGGGTACAGTGGTAGTGAAGTACATGGGTACAGATCAGTGGTAGTGAAGTACATTGGTACAAGATCCCAGTGGTAGTGAAAGCACATGGTACAGATCAGAGGTAGTGAAGAACATGGGAACAGGTCAGTGGTAGTGAAGTACATGGGTACAAGTGGTAAGTGAAGTACATGGGGTACAGTGGTAAGTGAAGTAACTGGTACAGATCAGTTGTAGTGTAGTACATTGGTACAGATCAGTGGTAGTGAAGTACACTGGTACAGATCAGTGGTGGAGACGGAACAAAGGTGAACATCTCTGGAATGGACACACTGAACCACCACCATAACATCCACCTAAGAATCATCGGGTAGATTTACACCAGAGGCCCCAGATCTTGTTAAGGGACGATCAAACACTGCAAAAACCAAATCAATCCTGGCAACCTCATTTGCTTTCCCATTGTAGACAGAGACTTTCCAGATGGTGAAGGCATTTTCCAGCAGGATCTGTTCCATGCCACACTTCCAGAAAATGCCAATATCTTCGAAAAGAACGGACTAAGCGTTCTAAATTGACCTGGAAACTCCTGACTTCAACCCGACTTAGAATCTATTGACAATAAACAAAGTGGACTGTATCAGCTGCCTGTGTTGAAGCTAACTTGCTGCTCTATTAAGACCTATTACCAACAGGTACCAGGGTCGTACCTGTTTGGTACGACCTAGTACCTCAACAGGTTACTAGGTCGTACCTGTTATTACGACCTAGTACCAACTGTACTAGTCGTACCTGTTAATTACGACCTAGTACCAAACAGTTACCAGGTCCCCGTACCTGTTTATTAAGCCAGTACCAACAGGTAAACCAGGTCGTACCTGTTATTACGACCTAGTACCAACAGGTACTAGGTCGTACCTGTTATTACGACCTAGTACCAACAGGTACCAGGTCGTACCTGTTATTACGACCTAGTACCAACAGGTACCAGGTCCGTACCTGTGATAACGACCTAGTAACAACATACCAAGGTCGTAACCTGTTATTACGACCCCTAGTACTCAACAGGTACCAGTTCGTACCTGTTATTAACGACCTAGTACCAACAGGTACTAGGTCGTACCTGTTGGTACGACCTAGTACCAAACTTACCAATATGTATAAACTTACATATAAACAAAGGGTCGTCATATATCACATTAAATCAATTATCTGTAATATTGTCGATTATTTTTCAAATAAATGACTTAATTCATAAGTGTCCCAGTTATATGCAGGCTACTGTAAGTTAGGTATAGTGGCACTCTCATAGCTGTTTAATATTAAGTTCCCCCCCCCCGTTTTTTTTAAACTTTGATAATGTCAAGTTTTGAAACTGTTATCAAAGTTGTTCCAGTTTGTTCCAGGCGCAAGAATAATCCTGGGCACAAAGTTGATACCAGTTTGTTTCCAGGCAGAATAATCCCTGGGTACAAAGTTGTTCCACTTTGTTCCAGGGCAGAATAATCCCTGGGCACAAAGTTGTTCCACTTTGTTCCAGGGCAGAATAATCCCTGGGCACAAAGTTGTTCCACTTTGTTCCAGGGCAGAATAATCCCTGGGCACAAAGTTGTTCCACTTTGTTCCAGGGCACAATAATCCCTGGGCACAGAGGTAAACTTAATTAAGACGAAGAACGTACTTACTTGTAGGTGAACCCTGGCAGTAGGTTTAGGGAGAATAACACCCAGGTACCTACTTACTGTTAGGTGTACACTGACAACAGGTGTTAGGTGATTTGCCCATAAGTCTCACCCTGCCCAAGATGCCACCCACAACAGTCGACTAACACCCAGATACCTACTTACTGCTAAGTGAACAGAGGCAACACGCCCAGTGTTTCCACCCAGCTGGGGATCGAAACACGGACACTTGGTACTCGAGTCAAGTGCGCTACCAACCAAGCCACGGAACACCTAAGGTGTAAGGTGACTTGCCCATACGGCTTACCCTCCCCTAAAAACTGAACCCACTCATAAAAAGGACCAGGGTACGACCCCCTCAAGCTCAGTTAGGCAGTGACACAACACACACACACACAACACACACACACACACATCACCACACACCACACACACACACACACACACACACACACACACACACACACACTGGGCCAGGAGCTTAGAATCGACCCCTGCAACCTCAACTAGGTAATTACACACACGTACTCGACCTCAAATAAAAGGTCCTGTGTTTGTTTCTCTTACTTCTGACTCAGACATTTATTTTCATACAAAAAAAATTCACATTTTTTTCTCGTATTTTGTCCAAATAAATGATCAGCTGAGGTAAAATACAGTGAGCTAGTTTCTCTCTCTCTCTCTCTCTCTCCCTCTCTCTCTCTCTCTCTCTCTGGCCTTTGTCTCTATCTCCTCTCTTTTAAATAATAATAACATAGTTGATACAATTTGATAATACAACTTATACAGACCCATAGCTGACATCAGTGACCATACTAATATAGAAGTCCCTTGTTATGCTTGAACATTTCCCGCAAATTAGGTACGTTTTGTCCCCAGGATGTGACCCACAACAGTCCACTAACACCACCCAGGATGTGACCCACACCATTTCCACTAACCCACACACCCATGATGTGACCCCACACCAGTCCCCTAACACCCATGATGTGACCCACAACCAGTCCACTAATACCCAGGATTTGACCCACACCAGTCCACTAACCCCAGGCTGTGACCAACAAACCAGTCCACATGGGCACCCAGGATGTGACCCACCCCATCCACTAACACCCAGGATGTGACCCACACCAGTCCACTACACCCAGGAATGTGACTCACACCGTCCACTAACTACCCAGGAGTGACCCACACCATTCCATAACACCCAGGATGCGACCCCACCAGTCCACAAAACACCCAGGATGTTGGAACCCACACCATTCCACTAACACCCAATGTGACCCCACACCAGTCCACTAACACCCAGGATGCGACCCACACCAGTCCATCTAAACACCCAGTGAGTGACCCACACCAGTCCACTAACACCCAGGATGTGACCCACACCAGTTCCACTAACACCCAGGATTTGACCCCATACCAGTCCACTAACACCCAGGATGTGACCCCACACCAGTCCACGAACACCCAGGAAGTGAACCCACACCAGTCCACCTAACCCCAGGATGTGACCCACACCAGTCCACTAACACCCAGGATGTGACCCACACCAGTCCACTAACACCCAGGATGTGACCCACACCAGTCCACTAACACCAGGGATGTGACCCAACAACCAGTCCCCTAACACCCAGGATTGACCACACCAGTCCCCACTAACACCCAGGATCGACCCACACCAGTCCACTACCAACCCAGGATGTGACCACACACCAGTCCCACAAACACCCAGGATGGTTACCCCATAACCAGTCCACTAACACCTAGGAATGTGACCCACAAACCATCCACTAACACCCAGGATGTGACCCACACCAAGTCCACTAACAACCAGGATGTGACCCACACCGTCCACTAACACCTAGGATGTGACCCACACCAGTCCACTAACACCCAGGTACCTACTTACTGCTAGGTGAACAGTGACAGCAGGTGTAAGGTGACTACGACGCAGGTACCTACTTACTGCTAGGTGAACAGTGACAGCAGGTGTAAGGTGACTACCACCCAGGCACCTACTTACTGCTAGGTGAAGAAAGTCAGTTGGTGCCCTATGGAAACGCTGTCCAACTGAGCCATCTGGGTATAGGAGTTAATAATTTGACTCAGTGGGCACCCACTCGTGCCCTATGTTACTAGATTCTAGAGCTCTCGTACCCTACACAGTTGGGTGAAAATTCACAACTGATCGGATGAGGCATACTCTCGAGTATGAGCGGAATAAGAGTGAAAGAGTATTCTCTCTGCCTGGTGACCGAACCCAGGTCCTTCTGGGTGTGAGACAACCTAGATTGTGTTATTGTTGGGTTTGAACAGTCCTGCTAATATTGTAATAATAATTATATTAACAATTTAGTAGGCTGTGTATGCCTCAGAAGCCAGGATCCTCTGCTGAACGACACTCAACAACTGGGAGACCACCACACCATGCAGCAACAATCAAACAATCGATCAGTTAGCTCCTGAAAAGGTCGCAGGAGAGAACGAAAGGCCTTTGTGCGCTGTGACTGCTTCAGTGTATTGATAATGTTGCTATTCTTGTTTAGAGTCGTGTTCTCTTATTTGTCATACTGTTAAACTAATAATAATTAAATAATAATAATAATAAATAATAATAATAATATAATAATAATAATAATAATTATTATTATTACATTACTTATTATTATTTTATTATTGATTATTATTATTAACCAAGTAATATTAATAACTGATATTATTATATATTATTAATCTAGTATTAACATTATAAGTAGTGTAGTAGTAACAGTAGTAAGAAAGGGGGGGGGGGGGGGGGGGGGGGGGGGGGACGTAGTAGTAACAAAGTATGTAACATATACTAGTAGTATAGTAGTAGCATGAGTATGCAGTAGTAGCAACAGTAGTAGAAACAGTTGTTTTTACTACTAGTAGTAGTAGTAGAAATTAGTAGTAGTAACAGTAGTTTTTAACAGTGTGTAGTAGTAGTAGTAGTAGTAGTAGTAGTGTAGTAGTAGTAGTTAGTGTAGAAAACAGTAGTAACAGTAGTAGTAACAGTAGTAGTAACAGTAGTACTAGTAGTAGTAGTAGTAGCAGTAGTAGCAACAGTAGTAGAAACAGTAGTATTACTACTAGTAGTAGTAGTAGCATTAGTAGTAGTAACAGTAGTAGTAACAGTAGTACTAGTAGTAGTAGTAGTAGTAGTAGTAGTAGTAGTAGTAGTAGTAGTAGTAGTAGTAGTAGTAACAGTAGTAGTAACAGTAGTAGTAATAGTGGTAGTAGTAGTAGTAGTAACATTAGTAGTAACAGTAGTAACTAGTAGTAGTAGTAACAGTACTAGAAACAGAAGTAGCAGTAGTAACAGTAATAGTAATAGTAGTAGTAACAGTAGTAGCAGTAGTAACAGTAGTAGTAACAGAAGTAGTAGAAGTGGTAAGAGTAGTAGTAAAAAGTAGTAGTAACGTAGTAGTAGTAACAATAGTAGTAGTAGTAGTAGTAACAGTAGTAGTAGTAGTAACAGTAGTAGTAGTAGTAACAGTAGTATTAATAGTAGTGGTAACAGTAGTACTAGTAGTAGCAGTAGTAGTAGTAACAGTAGTAGTAACGGTAGCAGTAACAGTAGTAGTAACAGTAGTAGTAGCAGTAGTAATAGTAGTAGCAGTAGTAGTAACAGAAGTAGTAGAAGTAGTAAGAGTAGTAGTAACAGTAGTAGTAACAGTAGTAGTAACAGTAGTAGTAGTAGTAGTAACAATAGTAGTAGTAGTAGTAACAGTAGTAGTAGTAGTAGTAGTAGTAGTAACAGTAGTATTAATAGTAGTAGAAACAGTAGTACTAGTAGTAGCAGTAGTAGTAGTAAAAGTAGTAGTAGTAACAGTAGTAGAAGCAGTAGTAGTAACAGTAGTAGTAGTAGTAGTAGTAGTAGTAACAGTAGTAGTAACAGTAATACTAGGAGTAGTAGTAGTAGTAGTAACAGTAGTAGTAACAGTAGTAGTAGCAGTAGTAGTAGTAGTAGTAGTAACAGTAGTAGTAGCAGTAGTAGTAACAGTAGTAGTAACAGTAGTAGTAACGGTAGTAGCAACAGTAGTATTAGTAGTAGTAGTAGTAACAACAGTAGTAACAGCAGAAGCATTAATAGTAGTAGTAACAGTAGTAGTAGTAGTAGTAACAGCAGTAGCAGTACTAGTAGTAGTAACAGTAGTAGTAGTAGTAGTAACAGAAGTAGTAGTTGTAGAAACAGTAGTAGTAACAGTAGTAGTAGCAATAGTAGTAACAGTAGTAGTAGTAGTAATAATAGTAGTAGTAGTAGTAACAGTAGTAGTAACAGTAGTAGTAGTAGTAGTAGTAGTAACAGTAGTAGTACAGTAGTTGTAACTTTAGTAGTTGTAGAACTGTATTTGTAACAGTAGTAGTAGTAGTAGTAGTAGTAGTAGTAGTAGTAGTAGTAGTAGTAGTGTAGTAGCAGTAGTAGTAGTAGTAGTAGTAACAGTAGTAACAGTAGTAGTAGTAGTAGTAGTAGTAACAGTAGTAGTAACAGAAGAAGTAACAGTAGTACATTAGTAGTTAACAGTAGTAGTAGTAGTAGTAGAAACAGTAGTAGTAATAGTACTGGTAGTAGTAGTAGTAATAGTAGTAGTAGTAGTAGTAGTAGCAGTAGTAGTAGTAAAAGTAGAAGTATTAGTAGTATGGTTAGTATTTGTAGTAGTAGGAGAAGCAGTAGTAGTAGTAGTAGTAGAAGCAGTAGTAGTAGTAGTAGTATTTAATAGTAGTAGTATAGTAGTAATAGTAGCAGTGTAGTAGTAGTAATAGTATTAGTAGTAGTAGTCGTTTTTATTTGTAATAGTAGTAGTAACAGGAGTAGTGTAGTAGTAGTAGTAGTAATAGTAGTAGTAGTAGTAAACAGTAGTAGTAACAGTTAACTAGGAGTAGTAGTAGTAGTAGTAGTAGTAGTGTAGTAGTATTTAGTAGTAGTAACAGTAGTAGTAACAGTGTAGTACCCAGCAGTAGTAGTAGTGTAACAGTGGTAGTAGCAGTAGTAGTAACAGTATTTGTAACAGTAGTAGTAACGGTAGTAGCAACAGTAGTATTAGTAGTAGTAGTAGTAGTAGTAACAGTAGTAACAGCAGAAGCAGTAATAGTAGTAGTAACAGTAGTAGTGTAGTAACAGAAGTAGAAGTTGTAGAAAACAGTAGTAGTAACAGTAGTAGTAGCAATAGTAGTAACATTAGTGTAGTAGTAATAATAATAGTAGTAGTAGTAGTAGTAAGTAGTAGTAACAGTAGTAGTAAAGTGTAGTAGTAGTACAGTAGTAGTAACAGTAATAGTAGAAGTAGTAGTAGTAACAGTAGTAGTAGTAGTAGAAAAACGTAGAAGTAACAGTAGAAGAACGTTTAGTATTTAACAGTAGTAGTAGTAATAGTAGTAACAGTAGTAGTAATATTTACTAGTAGTAGTAGTAGTAATAGTAGTTGTAGAATTTGTGTGCAGTAGTGTAGTAGTAGTAAAATTTGTAGTAGTAGCAGTAGTAGTATTTAGCAGTAAAAGTAGTAGTAGTAGTAGTAGCAGTATTAGTAGCAGTAGTAGTATAGTAATAGTATTAGTAGTAGTAGTCGTTGTAGTAGAAATAGTAGTAGTAACAGGAGTAGAAGTAGTAGTAATAGTAGTAGTAGTAGTAATAGTAGTAGTACTAGTAGTAGTAGTAATAGTAGTAGTAATAGTAGTAGAAGTAGTAGTAGTAAGTATTGTAGTAGTAGTAGTAGTAGTAGTTAGTAGTAGTAGTATTAGTAGTAGTAGAAATTTAGTAGTAGTAGTAGTAGTAGTAACAGTAGTAGTAGTAGTGGTAGTAGTAATAGTGTATTTGTAGTAGTAGTAGTAGTCGTAGCAGTGTAGTATTTAACAGGAGTAGTAGTAGTAGTTTTTAATAGTAGTAATTTAGTATTTAGAAATAGTAGAAGTAGTAGTAGTAGTAGCATAGTAGTAGTAGTGTAGTAGTAGTACTAGTAGTAGTAGTAGTAGTAGTAGTAGTAGTAGTAGTAGTAGTAGTAGTAATATTTAGTAGTAGTTAGTAGTAGTAATAGTGCAGTAGTAGTAGTACTACTAATAGTAGTAGTATCTTTAATAGTAGTAGTAATAGTAGTAGTTGAAGTAGTAGTAGTAGTAATAGTAGTAGTAGTAGTATATTTAGTAGTAGGTAGAAATATTTGTGTGTGTGTAGAAATTGTGTAGCTAGCAATAGTAGAATTTGTAAATTGTAGGTTTGTAATAGAAATAATAGTAGTGTAGTAGAAGTAGCGTAGTAGTGGTAGTAGAAATAGTAGTAGTGTGTAGC